>VWZY01004662.1:1039325-1069195 GCA_013399075.1 Chloroceryle aenea
CTGACCCGAGGGAAAAATACATGGTTAAAAAAAAACCAACACCGCTAAAAACCCCAAAGAAAGAGGGGAGCGCTGAGGAGAGGGGGTTTAAAAACAAACAAGCCCAAGGCCCCACCCTTTCAAAGTTGTATTGCAGAGAGCTGTCACTCAGATCTTCAAACGTGCCACGGTGTGCTGAACAGCACCCAACTGCTGCAAAGTGAGCCCCAAAATGCCCTCTCGGGGAGCTACAGGGGTCTTGTAACTGTGCCCCTGATTCCTCCCCAACTCTTCCCCCCATTGCTCTGTTCTGGAGGGAAGGAGGAGAAAGAGGGAGACAGGATTTGCAAAGAACCACAGGGAAAAAACAGCGTGCAAATAGTGTGGCACCAGGCATTCAGCGTTAGCCTTCTCATCTCTGTCCTCAGTTACTTAGGCAGGTGATCAAAGATACAGAAAAGAAGCTTTATTTGTTTCAAATATTACATGCACTTTCAAAAATTAAAACTCTTTTATTTAAACATCTCAATAGCATATTGTCAGTTTGGAGGCAGCAAGGAATAACAGACATTTTTAAAAGCATTTACAAAAATACATTGCACAAAGTCCTATCTTGCTTTTTTTTAAAAAATAAGTTAGTGTTATTCAAAATATTCCCACCCTGGCTACTCAGTTTTAAATTTATACAGGATAATTCTAATTTTAAATAGGTAACCTATAATATGAAAACACCTGTACATGTGTAACCTAGCTCCTCGGCGTAGGCCACAGGTTCTGTCTCTAGCTCAAGTGAAAAAAAAAATTCTTCACCCAGAGACTTGTTTTTAAACATTCGAGGACTGTTGTGCAACATACATAACTATTCAGAAAACCAGCCAGCAGTTCCATGTGTTAACAGTTCATGTGTAACTAGAAAATGCATTTAACAGCCACCCTTTCGGATCCACTGAGAAGGTGAAAACCAAGGGCCAGCTGAAGGACACCTTTAGCCACAGTCAGTGTTTGAAAGGTACCACTGTTTTTGGTTTATGGTGCCAAGCTAACAGGAGTACACAGTTAAAGTCCTGGATTCTAAAAAACAATTCTCAGTTGCAGAAGATGTTTATTTAAAAACCAAACCAACCCTATACATTCGTTTGCAATAGACCAGGTGTCCACCTGTTTGCTAACTGGGCTTTCTGAACCATAGTCTGCATGCATTGGCATTTACAAGCTGAGCAAGAGAGCAAATAAAGGGTGCTTTTTTTTGTACAGTTCTCTGACAATCTTCTGCCTTTATCAGAGGATCAATAGTTCTGCAGTATGTATCTTGCATTCTTGTCCTTAAAGATTCCAGTGTTCTAGGCTTTCCAGTATATACATATTGAGAACAAAATGTACAACAACAAACCCCAAAGCTGTAGTGTAGATTATTCGGCAGGTTTCCCATGCACTCTGAACCGATAGAGGCAGGTATATTCTACATGTCCCCAGTTAGAAAAAATTCTCAGTTCTACTATCTGGTACGGCTTTTCACTCTTCTCCTGGAGAAGGAAATGGCAAACACACAAACCACAGTTAGGTTTCTAGAACAAAGACGTGCAACTGCAGTTGCTTGCTTAGATTCCTGCAGCTACCAGCTTTTATTGGTAACTCAGACAAGCCATGGGAACTTTCTCCAGAACTTGCCTTGCCTTACAGCTAGTTATTCGTGAAGGGAGTCAGAAGCAGCATGACGCAGACTTCAGATGTTTAGCATCTTTGCACCAGTTGTGTCCAGATGGCACAGACCCTTCCTCCCCTCCAATCTATTCAGCCCACAGGTTTTGAGGACGATAGGTAGATACCCAACAGAGAACAAGGCCTTTTCTCCTTCACTACCATAGAAAATACAAGTACTCTTCTCCTCTCACTTTAAATCTTATCATCCAGACTTACCATCACTGGAAACATCTGCAGTGGTTCTCCTCCTTGATCATAGACATACTGTCCTAGAAGCTGGCCTTCTTTTTGATACTCATCATCTAGACCCTACAACAAGATAAATAATTTTGTTTCCCTCAAATCTGAAATCAACACCAGAAGCATATCTGTGTAACTCGAGTATCAACAGACAGTCCTCAGAAGTCTATCAAACCAGGATCAGAATGTTTCCTATGTAACAATTCTTGTTCAGGCACGGCTCTGTATCAGAGTTACAGTGCAGCAATTTGCAGTGCAGGGGTTTGTTTTCATGGCCAAACCCCTCAATTTCCACAGCAAAACCACCATCACAGTACAATATAAACTGTGTAGGATAAACAATAACAAGAAAAAGTTTATAAAAAAGACTGAAGTCAAGATTCAGATGCTGGCATATGACTGCTTAAACATTTAAAAGAACTAAACAAAAAAGTTCTCAGATATTCCAGCTGCATTCTGATGTAGCCTGTGGTCTTCTGTTCTGCAGCTGCACCTACTGCAGTCACAGCTAGCAACTGCGGTGCTAGTTAACATCACTTCAAAAAAAGATTTTAAGGCACATCATAGATGAGGTTAAGAGCAAAAACTTGGGAGGGGGAAGAAATGGAGGAAAGATGAAAGAATTAAACTGTATGAAAGAACTATACCAATTTAAAACTCTGTTTACTACTGTACAAAGCAAGAGAAAAGAAACAGCTCCCCCAAAATCAGTTGTAACACTTATTCCTAATACCAAAGCTCAGAAAGAGAGAGACAATTTTAAAAGCAGTGACAGGAACAGCTTCTCTTCTTAGCTGTCCTCTCATTATCTTCCAAGATGCATACCACAAATATACTTCAGGCACATAAACATCAACTGGAATTCAAACTTACATATACTGAGAAGTTCCTAGGAGCACTGGAGATATTTCCTGATGGTGAAAGTGTTTTTGGTATGTGTTCAACCGTAAAAGCTGTTGGATAGATCTTCATTGAAAGTTTAACTACAAGATAGCCCAGGGATCCTTTGAAAGCCCAGCAGTTTCCAGGATACATGTCCGGCTAGACAGGCAGAGGGGGGAGAAGAACAGGATGGACACAACAATAAAAACAACCAACCACATGCATTTAGTATTTTTTTTTTTTTAAAGAATTGTAACGAATTCTTAATTATTAGGGATAGTCTTAAATAGAAGTGGCAGAATATAATCTGTTTGGTAGAACTCTTCAGGAAGACAGCATATCCACCTGAACTTCCAGCCATGTTTTTGAAGACCCACATGGAGATTACTTCTCAACACAGACCCTGCCAGTGCTCACACTCTGTAGAAGTCCAGGGCACCACCCAATACACCGATAAGGGTCTTCATTTTGCTACAGTAGGACTTAAGTACTGCCCAGGAACTACCAGAAGAATCCCACTCTGAAACACAGTTGAAAATACCAGTACTCCCCCTCTCCCAATGTATTACAGACAGAAGCCACCAGCATCCAAAAACCAGTCCAAATGTCTCCAAACAATCCAAACACAAAATAACACTGAATTTGTTTATTCAGCCTTTAATTACCTGAATCACCACTCTGGGAGACTGAGAGGAGTACCACAAAGGAATTCCAAAGAGACTAATTAATGCTGTTTTGGTCTCATAGGTTTCAGAGCAGCGGGTACTCAGAATGCTGCCACCTCAAAAAAGATATATCAGGTTAGCAGAAATAAGTACTCATTTCTTCCTGAGGACTTCTAAGGCAAAGATTTGTACAAAGCTTAATGAACATACCCATTATTTCCTAAAAAATCCTTACTTAGAGAAATTGTTCAAGTCTAGTAATTTTCTGGGGATACAACACTTCTATCAAGTACTGTGTTATATTAAGAACATAGTAAAGGCTTTTCACTTAAGAGGTCTGAAAAATACATTTTCCCTAGCGAGTTCAGTGATGTGTACACCCCGCCAGACAGATCGGTGGCTCTCCATCATCCAGCTGTACATGTGCTTAGAACTATTTATCCCTGGGCCGAAATAGAACCCTGGAAACAACATGCACACTTGCACCTGGCTGATGATCAGGCAACACACAAAACTGCTCTGCAGTCTTCATTCCAAGACTTTTAGTAAATGGCGAAAATAAGATGAACAGTAAAAATGGTGTTTCCTCTACTATTTACCTCCAGATTCCAAGGCGAAATCCACCATACCAGTCTTGTCTTGAGAATAGAGCTTCAGTGCATTATTTACAATAATCTGTGCTTGCTACAGATGTGCACATAGAATAGAAAGGAAGGAGAAAGATTTTAACCAATATAAATCAATGACATAATTTTTATATACATACGTATATAGGCATCTTTTGAGATGTTGTGTTTTATCACAAGTCAAGACAGAGGTAATTTTTAATGCATGGTTGTGCTTGGCTTAAAACACAAATTTATACTGCATTTTAAATGATGTTTTATTCAAAAGTTGCATTCTTTCCCCCACCTCCCCAAAATCCTGAGCTGCCTTTCTTTGGTATACTACTTTTTTAGGAATTCTTCAATTTTCAAGACAGCACACTTTGGGGAAAAACATTCACAGCAGGCAACAATCAACCCTGTAGGAATACACTTGCTAAAGCATTTTCCATAGTTTTTCCCATTTCAGTTTATGCTCATAACATCTGTTGAGGTCATTAATATTTATACTGAGCTGTGATTGTCACAAAATGCCTAAAAAAAACCCAGGACTCTCTACAATTTTAGTTGAACTTTTGAGAACTTAAATTCACTCACTGCTTCTGTGACTCCAGAAATCCCAGCATTATTCACAACATTTGTTACTACTTCAGATGTTAGTTTTTGGTTTGTAACAGACATATGGACAGTGATATTCCTGAGGATCTGCAACTCTAGGTCCTGCAGCAAAGTCTGCAGATCGCTTTTGCTCACAAAATTGGACTTAAGCCACTGGAGAATCGATTCGGGAAGGTCTTCTTGTTGATCACCAAAAAGCATTAGCTTGACAGATTCTTTGACCTGGGCATCTACCTGTAGAAACCATTCATTATAATGATTAGTCTTTAGAAACCATTATCGATATAAAACATGTGCATCCATACTTATATTCAGTACTACACTAGTCTATTTTTCACACGTGTTTTCAACTACATTGACTTACAATGAAGTAAGAGACCAGTCAGGTGTGCAGAAGAACATACAGGAATTCTGCTTCATTGGTTCAGTGAACAAGACACACTTAAAACCTTAGCAAATTATGCAGTTTACATTAGGGATCCAACACTCCAGAATAAAACCTCAAAAATTGGCTGCAACAGTTCAAAGGTGGCACTGTGGCAACTTTAAGGGGAACAGTGCACTTGCAAAGCTGAGTTAAGCAAGTTGCTTGACCACTCATGACATGCTTTGATTCCATATACAACAGCTGGATCATATTTGAGCGTTATCACAAGATGGTATTTTAATCAATGTTGATAATCCTGTGCCAACATTACATTCTAGTCAGGTGTTGTATAAAGGCTTCAAAAGAATGTAAGCCCCTTTAAGCTACTCTCAGTTCACAAACCTAACTTGCTTTAAAGTTTCTGTTCCACATTTCCATACATTAGGCAACATATGCTGGCAACAATGACAAAGTGCTGTATACAGAACTGCTAGCACATTGTATCCTAAATGCAAATTCCCCCAACAATGCAGAAAACAAGCCACGAGCTCTTGTCTAGTAAAATAGGACACACTAATGGAAAAAATTTCCAGTAGCACTACGTAAGACACTACCATTCTTTAAGATGAATAAAACCCCCACATTACTTATTGCAGTGCCCTTCAAGAAAGCTAGTGAACAAACTGAAGTAGTACCAAGTTTTACTAGGACAGCACAGAAGGTACAGAACTTACTTTTTCCTGAATGACATTTTCCTGAATGTTCTTGCAAGTTGTCTTCACGTTTTCCTCAGTTAACAGCTCCTGCTTCATCTGGGACAACTCTAACTCTAGCTTGGTAATTTTGTACAGAAGCTGATTAAGTTCATCATCATCTCTGATAAAAACAAAGAGTCAATTAGGGAAGAGTAGTTTGAAACATTCCATCAAATTCCAAAGGTGAGAAAATGTACTTCTCTAATACAAAGTGTTTTCCTAGTTCACCCTGGTAGACAATGTGAGCTTGCAGTTCCTTGATGCTACTTAAGACTAATATATTCCGAACAAAGTATTTTTAATTTGTAAAAAAATCCATCAGCAATGACTTTAGAAAATCACCAGGCTGACAAGTTAATAAGTGAAAACACATATACTGATTTTTGGGAATTAAAGGTTTCCAACAAATCAGTCAAACTTTATTTACCTGAGTTTGCCACTAGTTAGATTGAGTTTCAGGTTACCTTACTTAAATCAGAATAACTTTAGAGGCAGCTGTCAAGCTGAGCACGTCACGTACGCCCAATATAGATCAGTGTTCAGTGCATGCAATGAAAAAAAAGCATCAGCTATCATTCTACAGCCATTTTACATGCAGCTCTAACTTAAGTGACAACTCAGCAAATAAGTGTTTCTTTTTTTCTTCCCAGCGGGGAAACTACTTAATGAAGAGCTGCACTTTTTATCCTAGTATTACATAGTTCACAAGAGGAAAGTAATATAGCTGGACCAACCAAAAGCAGAGACAAAGGTTAGAACTGATACCAAGTCAAGAATTTAAGTCTAAAGCCTATTCAAAGCAGTTACTGTACACTTCACTAAGCAGTTAGAGGAAAAATTCTAATGCATTTAGGAAAGAATGAGAAATGACTCATTCTCCCCCTCTATAAAAATAGCTTTCTCTAGTGAAAAAAAAAAAATAGTTGGACTGCTCACACACGGGAAGTGGGCCTGGATGTTTGGCAGCTCAGTTAAAGTCTACGGTAAGACAGAAGTACTCTTGCTGACAACATAAACTCTTAAGGTCAGTTAACTGATACAAAGAAAAGGATTGCTGTACTTCAGAGAACAACATGTATATCACCATCAGTTAGCATCAGGACTGAAACAGAAAATATAACAGAAGTGCTTATACCTCATAGTTTTTACTTTGGCTGTGTCAAGCTCCTTCTGGATGTCCTAAAAAAAAAAAGAAAATACAAAAGCTAGTTTTAACACATAGAAAGAAACGCAAGTTACAGAAATAGCATAATGAGTGTTAAATCAAAATGACATGGTTTAGCATCACCTACACAGGACCGAATCCCCACACTTGTTTTTGTGCCTCTGTATAGTAAGATTTGATTCCACATTGAATCTGTCCTGCTGGCCAAGTAAGTAATTTTTAATCTTTGGACCAAAACTCCCCCCAGAAAGGAACACAGAAGAACACAAAAAAGTTCCAAGACTTAAACAACTGCAACGGCCGGAGTAAAGCAAGCTGGGGTTTTGGGTAAGCAACAACAAAAAACCCTCAGTCTGTTTTACCTATGAGCTACAACTACAGTGAGTTAGCAAAGCTAACTTTCAATACCTTGGATTCAGCAGAGAGTTTTCCAATCAGGTCTTCCAGTGCCAGGATGCGCAACTCATGTTCTTTATGTAAAGCCTCAGAGTCAGTCTTAAAATAAGAGGAAAGAATAAGATGATGTATTTTCTTTTTGAGTATAAACAGAATAATTGAGATTTTCTACACAGCACTTTTTTAAAATTATTATTATTCTGTGAGTTTTTAAGTGATTTATCCTGCAGGTAGCATAAGAAACTATAGAACTATAACAAATATAAAGGCTTGGTTCAGGAGTAGTACAGGTTACACACAGGGAAATTTACCACAAAGACCCTTCTTTGTCACCAGTCCTTCCTAAAGCCTTCTTTCTGTGTATGAAAACAGGGTAAATCCAGTTGTTTTTCACTAATGCAAGATTCAACTTCAGACCAGCTATCTGGAATTAATTCTTTGTTAGCAATAACAAAGGAGGAACAAATGACAATGACTACTCCCTGGCACTTACTACCTATCAGTTAGTTCTGTAACTGAAAAAGAATCCTGAAGTTGAATCTGCATTATTAAAACAGAATACATTGATCCACATCAGAAAGCATCAATAACTGTCTATCTTACCTTCTCCTCCAGTTTTGTATCTTTAAAATATTGATCCACTACAATTTTTATTAGCTTCAACGTTTCACTTTTGTCAGCCATCTGGGCAACCTGATCTTGAAGATTATGGAGTAGAAGCATCACTTCACTATATTTTTCATCATGGAGATGGCATCTGTCAGACATGAAGGCCATTTGCTTTTCCAGCTCACTTATACGACCAAGATCAAAGATATTTATGGTATCCTAAGGTATAAAGATATTTTTAATATATAAAAATACATTTATTTACATTACCCTTGTGTGTCAAGTAGTTACTGCAATATACTGAAGACATGGAAGTTAAGTCTTAAAAGATAGAAAAGTTCTTCCCTTGACTGTTCTCCCTTACCTTTGGAGGTTGCACAGAATCAGCCTGTGGTTTAGGAACACGAATAGTGTCATCTGTTCTCTGTATTCTATCAATTCTTGTCCAGTTCAGTGAAGGTAATAATGAAATGAAGCCATCAAACCCCCAGAACCCTACACCTAGATCAGAAACAAAAAGCAAAGAGGGTGCTCAAGAGTTCTCCCTTAGACTGCTTACATCTACAAATTCTTTTCTTACTTAAGGACTCAAACTGCCTTACGTTTGCAAGGTAGACAGTGCACACTACTCCAGCCTAAATAAAATCATAAACCAGATTTAAGTCAAGCACTCACCAGTACCCTTCACACAGCTGCATGGCAGGCAACTTGTGCTCCTATATCACCATACATCCTTAATCTCACACTACTGCTTCCCTGGGACCTAGATCTCATTTACTGCTGAAGTCAGGCCACACTCACTAAAGGCAGATGTAAATACAGCTTTTTATCTCAGTGGAAAATATTTTGCCTTACACCCTACTTAGTACATACCACATTGCATAATGTCTAATAAAAGTTGGAGGAAACTTAGACTTCCATGGAAACAATCTAAAATTTCACAAAGATTACACTTGTTTTTGCAACATCTTGCTGAGAAGTAGCAGCACCCTTTCTAGAGAGGGTAACTTCTTCCTTTCTTGTTCTCCTTCATACACAGGCCTGTAATCCCCACTGAAAGTTTCTGAGAAGCTTCATCTTCTCCATAAAGTGGCCACAAGGAAACTGCTTTTCACAAGTGGACAAGCACTTGGGGTAAATATTTGAAATAAGAGACTCAGTTTTAAGGTAGACAGCTGGTGTGGAATACTGTCAAATAATCAGTCTAAATAGCAGTATGTTAAGCAACCAAAGCGTGGTCTAGAGCAAAGGAAAGACTCAGGATAAGTTGGTAAAAGAACTTAACTACTTTTATGGAGACAGACAACAATCAAAACTATCAGTACGAAGCCTACTCTTTATGGCTTCATTGCTATTCCTACAAAGGGAGCTAAACAAAAAAAGAACTTCAGTGCATTTATTTACTTGCGAATTCTTTTTGCCTAAAGAGCTCTATGAAATTAAATCAAGCGTATTCCTTTCATGACAAGGGGAGAGCTCACTCATCAGTACATTGGAAGCTTAAATTACTGCCCTGCTCACAAACATACTTGTGCTTTTAGGGTTCATCTCTTCATAACCCCAAAGTCCAACTAAAAATGTTATTTCAGAACAGCTGTAGGAAGCATACACCTGTTTGCAGTATAACAACTAAACAATTCACATACCTAGTAGAAACAGGAGTGGGATAAGAAACAGTATCAGCTCGGAGATATTTGGCAGGCATCTAGAGAAAGAGAGTGGAAAGTTTACAAGAAACAACACAATTATCATATTTTACTGGTTTGTATTTTAACTGGGTAAATTGCTGACAATTTTTTTTTCAAAAGGATACACACCTTCTAAGAAGAAACACCTTGAACAAAGACATCAGAGTAACAAGTTGATACCACCCAGCTCTAAGCAACCTGAACATGCCAGAAGCTGCCCTCCCTAAAAGACAAAAAGTGGTAGTGTGAAATGTAATTACTGCAGCACATGTTCAGAGAAACCAAGCAGAGAAGCATGCAACTGTGACAAGAATACATTGCACAGCCGAGAAATGCATGGATAGAGGCAACACATGCAGCTTATTAACATCTAGATATCACAAGTGTGACAGCATTCTAACATCAGCTACTCAACAAAACCAATAGCCATGCAAAAAAGATGAAATGCTCATTTGTTATAACAATGCTATCTTGCTGGAATGTCAGTATTAAGGTCTGAATCCAAGTACCTGCACAAAGATCTTAGCATGTTTCAAGAAATGTGAAGATTATAGGCATCAATTTTTGCTAAGAGGAATACCAAGATAGGAAGCAACTACCAAACCCCATTATTCTCGAGACCACATATTCTGTGCTATTCACACACTCATGCCCTCATGAAACAGTCTGGTTAGTCTCCCATCACGCCTGTCAACAGAGATGCACCCCTCTCATTACGCACACTTTGGTCAATAAAGAAAGGAAAGTAGCACGTGCATTTACAGGTACAAAAGCTCCAGCAGAAGCATAGCTGAATTAGTGTGAGCCACACGCTGCGGATTCCTAGTTTGTCAAAAGCAACAGGCCACACGAACACACACGGACGGGGATAGTAACCTGGAGAAAGAATGGCCAGCCAAAGTAGAGACAACACCTTCTGAGACACAAGCCATCCTGTTGCTCCCACGGATTGCAACACGTGAAGCATAAAATAACCTAGATTATAACACATAACTCTATGTGGTAACACACATAAATAAATGAGCTTCATGTGCTTGTGCAGTACATGCAGTATAACAGACTTCATCCCCCCACCCATTACATGTTCTGTATAATTTTAAACCATACCTTTCAGTAACCTACAGATTTGATCCATCACTACTTAGAAGCGAAGCAAGCCACTAATAAATATGAAGCCAAGTGAAACCAAAATTTAAAACCAGAATTCTCACGTATAGAGATAAACAGAATAATCAGGAGGATCTGTGCAGTTAAAGTATCACTTTGCCAAAGTCAAAGTTTACCTTTTGTAGCATGTTTATCTAACAGTGCCATGCTAAGGATAGCAGAGAGTAGTGTTAAAAAAAAGGTACTAGCATAAAAACAAGTTTTAAGCACATCATCACTTTAACAGCACCTTACTTGTTTCAAATTATACTTCGAGTTCATTAGGTGTAGAAGAGGGAACAAACAAAAATTTTAAATCCTAAGTGAAAGTGATGTCTAAGAAATATTGCTAAAGAAGTCAAAATATTCTCTACTAAAAAGTTACAAGTGGTAACTTTTCATTAAAAGGAATGTTCCTGAGGACCTTCAGAATGTCAGTTTTGAGGCTTTTAAAAGAAAAAAAACAACATCAACAAAAGTGCCCTAGCGCACTGTAACAAAACGCTGTAAGTTAAAGCCTACTGAAGCCAACAATTACTGCATCCAAGACCAGGACTGTTTGTTCTACAGAATAAACTGTGTAGTATACATTAGAAAACAATCCTACATTTTTAGATTAGCAGATATGTCTGGGTTAATCTGAGGGGTTATAGATACACCAACCCAATCTTCTGCAAAGCATTTGGGTGACTTAAGTTTTTCAAATCATTTTCCTTTGCCGAATAACGAGCACTCAGACTCTTGATGCCTCTGTCATGCAAGCTAGGGAACACTCATCTCACAGGGAAGATTCTATCCCTATATAAGATTCCTGAAAAAACTGACTATCACTAGAACAAAAATAAAATGTTAAAGCCCCTTTATTCAAATAATCCACATACCAATACCTCATACCTTGCCTTCCTTTAAAGGCAGCTTTTCAAAGTGTTGAGTGTACAGACTTCCCCAAAGTGCAACCAATAACCAATCTGACTCATTCTTTCTAACGCACGAGGTGTATGCTGTCCCTACACCTTGTTTTTACTAGCACGTAAGCAGTCTGCCAAGCTTGTACTAAAGCCAGTATTAGAGCAAGAAGTCAAACAGGAAAGGTGTTAAGCAAGTAAGCTTTCTAGACACTCCACACTTTTAATCTACTTTGATAGATGAAGGTAAAAAGAAAAAAATAGGAAAAAAAAACAAAACACAAAGCAATATGTATGATTAACATCATGAGATTGTGATGCAAAATAAAAGCAAAAGAAAAAAAGGTCCAAGTCAACCTGCATAAGAAAAGGTGTGCCAAATGGTCCTTGCTACCCTTTTAGCCCATGAGGATTGCATGTGGTCTGTGGAGTATATTTCAAGATGTTTCTTCCCCTTACAGTCATCACCTGTTGGTTGTGGTAACAGTGGATTAATGGGACAAAGCCAAAAATCAAATCAAGATTGTTACAAGTTAACTTGAACAAGTCCATTTCACAATATCAGTTAACAAACCGAAAACCACTAGAGGAATAAAACTTGCTTGGGGAAATATTACAGTACAACAGGCCATCACCATTCTCCCCCCTGCATCTAAGTTGCAAACCAAAGGTTTATTTTGCAGCTTCCACAGAGTCATGGGGCATCTGATCTTATGGCAACAATGTGGTGTACAGCCCAAGGGTAGAAGACAACATCAATCGTTATACTTACATATGGATTCCTCATTTACACCAAGATGGCTATCTTCTCTATAAAACTCCTTTACATTCACGCTGCCACAGTAGTCTGAATGAGCTGCAACACATCCAAAAAGCACACGTGCAACCTAACTTTCCAGTTCAAAACCTTTCATATACACTCATTTTAGCCCTCCTATACACGGATTTTCACTAAACTGGCTTGATTCACTATTACAGCCACGTTACTCACAGGAAACATGAAAAATGATCACAGAAGATGCCTACTCTACAATCTTTTCTTTCCTTCCTGTCTTTAAATATCAGGTAGCCTTATCACTCAAAAGCTTTCTACTTCTTTTCACATTGCAAAGTTATTAAAAAAGCCCCTAAGTAACAACTTCTCAAATGCTGGGTCCCACCATTCTGTCCAACAGGAGAGCTGTTACATCTTTGTGCTGGTTTTACTAAGACCTTAAGAGAGCATTAGCAAGTTATAAGGCAACACAGCAGAGAGAATGGGAGAGAACAAAGTTTTCTTCGTGCACAAAAATCAGCTTCTTTCTGCCTATGGCAATTTAACTTCACTCATAGAGCACGTGTTATAGAAGAGAAAGCACCAAAGAAGAACCAACCATTTTCAGGGAGAACAAGATGAGCTTTAGGAGCAGTGCAGAGAGATGATGACAGTTTTAGTTTCTCAAGACAGATCTAATCAAGCTTTAAGTGCACAGTGGACTTCAAGGTAACAGAAGAGTCTGAACCTAAAGACATTGAGCATTTAGGATTTGATGCCATCACACCAAACTGCTTTTAAAAATAAACTTAAGTTTCTTAATTTAAACATTACCTTCTAACTTTTTCGAGTAAAAATCAACATGTGAATCCTTAGCTGTAATACATGGATCTCACATACATGAATCCTGATACTGCCAAAACAGGCAGAAAAGTATGAAAAGTATGAGATAAAGGAAGAAAGACAGGAGCCAGCCAGAAGACTTTAGAAAAAGGACACTGTAGTGCCAAAGATGAAGTCGGTAAGAGACAACCCCCACAAAACCAATACACATACTCTGGCTTTGTGTGGAGACCAAGGAAGAGAACTGAAAAGGTACCTTTAAAATCATAACCCAGCTTCAGCAAAACCATTTGAAACAGTTGCACTAATAGTGATGCAAAAGATGCTGCAGAATGTTTGACCAATCGCAGAATCTTACTCATGTAGAAATAGGTTCCTCCTAAAAAAAAAGCGTGAATACAGATTATTCACCTACATAAAAATGTACTTCTCTTCTCTGGTGACCATTAGCTTGTGGAGAGTGAGGATGAAGGAAGGAAAGCCTTTGTTTAGCCAGAGTACCAACTTAAGCAAACGTGGTTTGAGAAGTCCAGATGCACTAAAAATTACAGCAAAACTTTTGTAAGAAGTACACATCCTAGGGAAAATGCCTTCAAGAATTATGTATGATGTCAACAAGAGTACCTTTTCTTCATGAGAATTAAGAACTCTAAATAGCAACGAACCCCTTGCTTACAGAACTCAGGATTTCTCAATTATACGAGCTGCTGATAATGATCCTGTGGGTCATAGGACCAAAGAGACAAACTACATTCTTATTTTGGGTTGGAAAGGGTGAACACTTTTCACCTTCTTCCTTGCCTTTTATGTTGGAGGAAGTTAGAGCAGTGCTCTTCCTCAAGTGCTGGAGCCACCCACACACACACACACTCACACACACTTCTTCAGAGCCACAGGAGCAAAGCTGCAGTCGCTCTTAGTGCCGCTCTCCCAGGACTGGCCACATTCCAGAAACCTGTCACTGTGTGCCCTTTCCTCTGCTCTCCACAAGTTTAACCCAAACTACTGGACTAAAGTTCAAAGGAACGTACAAAGATTAGTTCCTTGTAAAATTCTCGAGTGAATACAAACTCAGAAGCACAGAAAGCAGTTCTCACTCAGTGTCAGTTTTAGTTCATTATGCTAAGCCAACAGAATTCCTACCTGTGCTACACATTTACCAAGGAGAAACACTTGCCTCAAAAGCATTTAAAGTCATGTCTTAAGGGTCCAAACAAACTGATTTCTTGCTACTGAAAACATACCTCCCTTGAGAAGTCTACATCTACAGAACCCCAGAATGGTTTCCTTTCTAATTCAAGGCCACTGAAGAAAACTTCTTCATGGTAACTGAAGACTACTAACAACCAAGAAATTCAGGATGCCATGCAAGAGGCAAGCATAGTCAAGACAACCATCCACAGAATGGAGATTACACTGGAAAGGCAGAACTTTATTTACAGGCGATTCATTTTGGTTTGAGCTTTAGGAATGTAACCACTAGGAAGTCTATTTGGATTAAGTTTTTACCCTTTAGAATTCAATTTTTCAAGTAGTTGAGGTGTAGCTTCTAAAAACACTCTAATAAACTCCAAAGTTAAATGAGGAGGAGAAAAAAAAGGCAGAAAGTACGAAGCTATCTCTCAGAGGCTTCTTGGATACCACAGCACTGCACAGTAACAATTCTGCTCAATCTTGAAAGTTCCTCTTAAGAAAAGAAAAAAAAAATCTGAACTGGACCACACAGAGTTGCTTATTTGAAAAACCACACCAAAAAACTCATAAACAGACACATGCAACTCTGATACCAGATTATAAGACTCTTACAATCACTGCTCATTGGAACAACCCATTGCATTCCAAATCAGTCTGGAAACAACTTAAAGATACCATGGCATTTTCATTTTTAAATTGTTTAATCCCTATAGCAGCACTGAAAAAAACCAAATAATTGGTAGTTATATCTCAGAAGCTGACAAGTATATAAAGTTTGACTTGACATAGAAAAAGGTAATTCATTTCATTTAGTTATTGGTAAATTTAGCCTGGTAAAAAAGTGCTTAAATAACAGGACATGAAAAATACATCAACAAAATTGTATACCATTCTGCTATCAAATAAAACATAAGAGAAAGCAACTTACTGGATGCATGCTTCTGGCTCCTATCCCTAGAGTAAATTCTGGAAGATGGCACATGAGAAGGCGAGTACGCTGTGAGAACCTCCTTCCTCTCAGAAAGCATGCTGCAGTCACTGCAAGTGTAGCCATTGACCTGCATCGTGGTCTGCATTTCTGTTGTTGTTCTGTCACCATTTCCCTGCATCACTGTAGTGGAGTGACCTGGCAATCCAAAAGTAAAACGCTCAGCACAATGACATCAGTATTGCCATCATCAGTTATCAGTAAATAGAATGAATGTGGAAGGAAAAGGAAAGTGTAGTTACCTTCAGAATCACCTTCATCATCAAGACCTTCAAAAGGAAAAAAAATAAAACAAAACCACCAATTAAAAATGTAGTCCCAAACTTAAGGAAGTATTGTAATCAGCTACAATATCCGGCATCAACGCAAATTAAATATCCTACTGATTTTAAGACTGCAAAGAAAAGCCACTTTATCCTTAGTATTTCACATATTTGGCAGTCTACCACGTGACTAGATCCATATATCGAGACATTAATGTACACGGTAACAGTGGAAAAGTTCTACCACAGAAGTGGCAGGCAAAATAATATGAATGACAACTACACCTTTTCTTAGCTCCCATGTGACTTTAAAGCAGCTAATTACAAGCTTACGCTGTTTCTGTTGCTTGGTAACTACTTCAGTACTACTGTATTTTAAGGTTCTGTTTTAAGAGCCAGGTAATCTAAAGTTTAGAAGGTTTTCTACTAAGATTGAAACAGTTTCTTCCTTTTGAACTCTGGGAAGGTCACAAGCATGCTGACTAGAAACAAACAGTCTGAATTGGGAGATAACAGGTTAACTTCTCCTACATAACACTTTATGCAGACAATTCCTTATGTAGACAACTCCCGTATTTTCTTCCCAGTGAGGAAAGGAGGTTCCAGAAAAGCACACTTGCATATACTTGGAAATACAAACCAGCCAGTCATAGAAAAAACACCTTCTCTGGAAATCTTTAAGTGCCACTAATTTGAAATTTTCATATTAAGGTTTGTTGTTAACAGATAATTACATCTACACAGTCTATGGTGTTGCATCACAAAATTCTACATGGTGTTTTCCTGGCACATTAACTTGACTGTGCAATGTGTCCTAATGGTCATTATGCTGGTGAATCAAGTTTACACACTGGATTGTGAATTGCCAGTAGACAGCAAGCAGACATCTAGAGCAAAAGAGTAAGTACATGTAAACATTTGAGGGCAGAATGGAAAAATGAATAGGGGAAAGAAGGAAGATGTGGACATGTTTATACACACCAAGCCATAAGCAGTTTTCAGTCTGATATGAGCAACAGCAATGATTACCTACCCCAGAAATGATCAACTTCTGTCTGCTCTCGAATCAAAGATTCGTCCAATACAGTGGATACCTTTGAAGTATCACTAGCATGGCTATTGAAACTGCTTTGACTAAAAACAGAAGAGCTGGATAGATGTTTCCTTGGTGTGTGTCTTGCGCTGACAGACTGTTTATTCATACTTTTGCGTTGCTTCACCATCCTAGGAAACAAAGCAAAGACAAATGAGACCTAGCTCCACATTTCCCTTCATCTCTCATTTTAAAATTAAAAACCCCAGGGTATTTTAATGCTGAAGTAACAGCTCAAAATAGGTTTAAAAGAAAATCCTTTCATTCAAACATCTATACTTTTGCAAAGACTTCATTAAAACCACAGATTGAACATAATTTTCCAAGTATGGCAGTAAACACTGAGAACAAAGAACAGCAGAGTAGGTGATGTATGTCTGTACTACCACGGGAACATCTTAAAAGCCTAACTAATATATTAACATGATAAAAACTGCTTACTGAGGAGTCTGTTGTCTGAGGGACACGTTTCCAGCGTAAGAGCTGTCGTGATGGCTGTCATTTCGTGCATCCTCTGATTTACTTAGGCCTGCAGTAGCTAACCGTAAACTACGCCGCGACATTCTTGGTGAATCAAATACTGGATCTATTTTGTTTTCAGTCTCAAAATCCAAAGCAGATGAAGAATAGCTTGAGCTGCAGCAAAATAAGAACAGCAAAGTTACCGGACTTTAAAAGGAAATTCCCCTAGTAACAAACATGCCCTTCAAGACAGTCAAAGTTTCCATTAAAAGCAGTTTAGCCGGCATAATGGAGCAATTCCCACAAGATACATCACATAACCCAAATAACTTTGAAGTATGGAGATACTCAAGGTTCTCTTATGCAATTCATAGTACAGGTTTAACAACTGAAAGCAAATTACAGTTAGAAATAAACAATCACCATAGAAACCATATTTGACATGGAGCCAGAGCAGGGGTTTGTCATACAGCCTCAGACGCGTAGCTCTTTTGGGACCAATCTGAGAGAGGAAGCCATTCATGACAGTTTTTTCACCACGCCTAGCAGCAAATAAAAACCATGATGCACTCTAAGTTGCAAAGCAAAGAATCATTTATAGTCAAAGATTTTTCCTTATTTTGAGAACCAAAGACCTATATGCCACACTACTCTGAATTTCCATCTCCCAACAAGAAAGAACTTCTTCCTTTAGAGTATTTAAAGACTTCCCTACTACCCCTACATTACTTTAACAACCATTACTTTAAGGAGTGCTTTTGAAAGAGTTCTTAATTTAATGCAAATCAATAGAAATATTTAGCTCTGAAAAACAAAAAAGTTTAGTCTTTTATGCATTTTTCTGTTTTATCCTATAGGGGTAAGTTTACATGTAGACAAACTTCACATCACTACCCCAGGAACTCTATTCCTACACTTGATTCCCCCAGAATTTCCATGAAAACTTAAAATGGAGACAAAGCAACAACACAAGGCAAACATGAATGGATTAAACAGAGGAGTCAGCAAGAAATAAATTAATTAAAGCAGAAAACTCAAAACCAGAGGAAACATTCAGTCGTGTAAGTGAGCAAAGCTTCTTGCTACAGAGTATTGTGCAGCAGACCAGGTCCTACATCTGCTCAGCACTGTGACCTGAAGTATCTAAATGCTACACACCCTAGACCTGTTTTCACACAGGTCTGTTCTCTCTTGGGCCACAGGGATATAAAGAGCTATAAAAACAGTCAATTCAACATTCCTGGGTTTTTTTTTTGGTTTGTTTTTTTTTTTTTTTTTTTTGTGTTGTTTTTGTTTATNTGTGTGTGTGTGTGTTTTTGTTTGTTTTGTTTTGTTTTTGTTGTTTTGTTTTCTAAAGGAGAGCAGAGCAAAGTATTTTTAACAAAAGCAGCTCCTTCTCCCCAAAATCCCAAACAAAAACAATCAAGCAAACTAGATCCGAATGAGCAGATTCTACTGTGCAATCTGTAGTTGAAATAGAAGATTTCCTTTTAAAAAAAATGCATATAATCAGTTACTATAAAATATATTTGTGCAAAAACAATGCAAGGGAAACAGTTTTCTAATAGAATCCTTAAAGATCCCAGAAAGTTTACACAGTAGTAATGTGAAACGTACTGTATTACTCTGACATACAAACAAGTCAGCACAAAAGCCCAGCAGCTACACTTACAAGTAGCAGTTTAATTGTGACAAGGTGGGTGCTGTGGACGAGTTTCCCCCATTGCTCCATAATGCAAAGTAAAGCATGTGAAGCTGGGCTTGTGTCAGAGCATGCAAACTGCATTTCTTCCAGTTAAAAAACCTAACCCAGACAGTGTACTGAAGGTGAACATCTTGATGCTCCAGCATTAAATGGGCACTTAGCCCACAGAGGCAGACCAGAGCTTATCCAGAATAGCCCAGGGATGCACAGATTTGACAGCAGGTCTTCAGCACTACCTGCTTATCTCAGTGGTGTGCCTGTTAATGCTTCCACGTGCAGAGCAACCCTGTGCAAGGCAGGAGTCCAAGCACAGCATACATTTACTGTATACTTTATGCCTATTAATGCTTGCTTACATTTGGGTGGAAGGAGGAGAGGAAATAAGGAAATAAGACATGAGTCTCCTCATATGAAAAAGGATTTAGTCTACACTTGGTTGGGTACAACAGGATAGAATCTTTACAGATTTAAATATTAATTTTAGATTGCTTGCATCCTGACAGAAGGGAGAATACAGGTTGACAACAGCTCCTGTTTTTCATTCTGAAAGGGTCAAAGCCACAACAGTTTACTATTGAGCCCCTCCCTAAACAGTTGTCTCAGAACTCAGTTTCGCTATTTACACTTGCCACTATGCATTTGCCTTTCCTCATCTTCACCCAATGTTCCTTACAGATACTCAATTCACAAGAACACAAAGTACACAGGACAAGTCGACAGCTGTGACCAGCCTCAATTTGTTTCTGTTTATGAACACTTGCTGTTGTTAAGTATCTCAATGAGCATTTATATGAATTTGGGTTGAATACATACCTCGGAGTTGGGCTCTACTATCAAAAAAAAACCCCAAACAACCAAACAGTTAAAAATCATGGGCTCTTTTTAAACAAAGAGAGCCTCACTCTTGCTTATGCAGAATTAGCTGTCCTCTGGCAGCAGGACAGTATCCAGAAGTCTCCTAACTTGCCATGCATTAGAAAGCTGCCTTTTTTTCTTCTGCAGAAAAGACTACTGTGAACAAAAACCCCTCACCTTTCCTTTCACAGGATAGAAGTGGACCTGTACATTGATGGCACTTCTATCCAACATGCATGGCTAACCAAAACCATCTTAACGATGGGGTGCAATTAGCTTACACACACCTAGATAAATTACACAAATAGTGGAGACACTGGTTCCTTCCCCTGGCAAACAGCTCCCATAGCTGCTAGCAGACCTGCTCCCTGGATCTAGTCTGACATTTCCAGCTTCTTCGCTCTTACCTTGATACCTTATTCACACAAGCTTCTACAGAATAAGAACATCCTAGGCTTTAGTGGGTTCAATTTCAAGTTATGAGTATATTAAGAGGAATGAGAACAAGGTCTGCCAATTTTAGAGCTTTATCTGGAGGACCTTAAGCATCATTCCAAATATTCCATGGAATGAAATGGGCAGTAAAGTTCTTGATTATCCAAAACAGTAATAGATAAATGCAGTACACCTAGAGATCTAGAGCTAAACAGTTGGCTTCCAGCATTGATGCAGGCATATAATCAGTATACAAATTTTCACATACTTTCTGACCAGGGCATTATTTATATTTACTGACCAAGGATAATCCCATTAGTTGTTTAGCTATTGCCTCAATCAATCCCAAAACATACACAGAAAAACTAAAGGATTTCATCCAACTATTTTGCATTGTTATATCCTGATTTAACAGTCTGACACAGACAGGCACAAAAAAAAATCTAACCAAATTATCAATTAAATCCATGAAGAAAAAGAAGCGTTAATGGTACCTGAACTGACAAAAACAACACAACTCAAAAGATGACTAAAATGAAAGATCAGCCTGAAGAGGTGGGTGTAAATTATATGTTGTCGAGTGGGTGAGATTCACAAGTTTGACTCGCATTTTGAGGAGGATAAAGGTTATTTAGCTATATCAGTTCAATGTTTTTCTGGTTTGAGCTGGAGGAGTAAAAAGTACAAAGTAGAAGCATTACAGTGATGAATACACAGTAATCCCAGCGAGTATTAACATAAATTCTATTAATAGGTCATATCCAACTCTATTAATAGCACTGTGGCATCTAACTGCACTGTATTTCTTTCTGCAGTGCTACATGCACAAACCAATGTCTTTAAAGAAACTCAGATTTTTGCAAAGATTGAACTGTCAAAGGCAGAAACAAGCCAGATCAGAATATAAGCAAAACAAATACAGAGGGGGGAATGAACTTCAGCATGAAAATATTTGATTCTTCAAATACCGCTTCACCCAAGGTAGGAAGGGATACATCAATAATACCTGGCATTCTGCTGAGACCAGGAAAGCGGACACACGGCAAGAGCCTTCTCAAAAGACTGTAGTTCACTCTCTTGACACCCTGAAAGCAGGCAGTGTAGTTTTCCCCCACTATTTTAGCGTTTGAGGCTTCACAGAATTTTTCAAGAGAAATTTTAAAGGAATTTTTTGCTTATTCTTCCTTTCTATACAAGAATTACAATGAATTAATGTCAGCCTAGTTTAACTATAGTTGCCTTGATTAAGTCGGTTACTAAGCATCAGCTTATCCATCTCTAACCATTTCTGAACACCCTGTAGCTTGTACAGTTTAACACAGCAAAGTGGGAGGCCAGAAAGTTTCAGGACACATAACCCTTCTACAAGGCCTCTTCACAAGTTCTCAGCTTTGCAAAACAACAAACTTCATTTATACAGTAAGTCAAACACTCCAATTGTCTTCTCCACAAACCCAAAGTCATCATAAACTAGCCTCCAGACTTCATATAGTATTTATCATTCTGTATCTTCCTTCCCAGGCAGGTTAATCTTTGCTGCTGTGGTATTCTTGTTCGCTTCAGTGAGAAACAAAACTATCTTCTTGCCCACTGTCTTGTCAGATGATAAAGGGTTTTAACCTCAGATTAGTTTAAGCAAGTTACTGAACTTTACTTTGTCAATTACTTTGGAACTACACAAAATAAATAAAATCAATCTTAAATTAATACTAAGACCTACTTATTCCCTCTTGTCTATGCGCAAGATTAGTTGCAGTGAAGGAAACTGTACAGTAGAACATCCTAGTATCATGTCAAACAAATACAACAGCTAAGGAAAATAAATCAAATTAGATGATAATTTCACAGCTTAAAGTTTTAAGAAAGATATGCTCAGAGATGTAAAAAGCACCCCCTAAACAACCTGAAGAATCAAATTCTAATCTCATTGTTCACAGAAGGGAAAGTTATCCTCTATAAGAGTGAATTTATTTCAGCAAATCTTGAAGGTACATTTGTAATGTGGTACATTTGAAAAATCTGGAATTCTAGAGAATGCTCAGTAGTAGAACAGCAGATCTGCTGGCTGACACAAGGCATGTACATCATCTTTCATTGTGCAGCATGCCTTTACTTGAAATGAGTAAATCCATTTGTATTTAACCAACATTTTAGCAATGCTTTTTTAAAAATCTGGAATACTTGCAATTTTACTGATGCAACATAAAACACATTCCATTTTGCAACATCACTGACATCAGGCTATAGCTTAAAAACCAAACCCAACATGATCACCAACAATAAGATGACAACGCTGCAGTTTTAGAGTACACAAAAGCAAGAATATTAAGTTAGTGATCTCTTAATTCTACAATTTTGCCAACTACTGTTTTATTGGCAAGCAGCCAAACATTCACCAATCTAAACACTGCATTTTAATACATATTAAATACATAAGAATGATTTACAGGCACAACAGAAAAGCAGTCTTGTATTACATCCTAACAAGCATCTTTGAAAAAACCCTTAGCATTAGCTAAACCAGTGACGCAGGCTCACTTACACTTGCTGCAAAATACATCTACTAGCAACAAGAAAAAGCTAGACTGATTAAAACAGCAGCCAGTTTGCTCTATTAATATTAAAGAAACCCAAAATAAATCAAACAGCCATCATAATTATTTTGAATACATAATACAAGGAACTAGCAAACACTAGAGCAAACAACCAAAGTGATTTAAGTAAACCAGTTAATAATGGCTAGTTTAAAAGCAAGACACAAGAAAAAACAAGTTCATCAGAATACAGATATTTTACATTTATACAAGCAGTTCTGCTAAAAAAAGTCATCAGTACATGAGTTCCAGCCAAGTTCCACACTTGCAGCAATAAGCGCATATTAGCGGTTGAAAGTGAAAATGGTGCCAAGTTGCAAAACACACAGAAGTTACAAGACACACCAGAAAACATCTAAGAATTTAGATGACGTATTTATAGAAATAAACCAGCAATTGTAACTAGGCGGAGACTAGTTATTCATAGCAACTAATAAACACTGAGTCATTATCTTAGTCATTGTGCTTAGTACGACACGTATTCTTTCCTCCATTTAGGACAGAGTAGCTATTTTCAAAACAGACTAGATAAAACATGCTTCTTCAAAGAAGTCAGCTACTTACCATGAAAGCTAAACTCTCCAGAATTCACAACATTCAGAGAACATACAGTTTCTCTACAAGAAGAAAAGAGTTCTCTCACCTGAGCGCATATGTATAGCCAGTGTTCTCTGGCAGACATTGGGGAGGAGTGTACGTGTGTAGACGTGAAAAGTCCATGATGACTGTTTCAAATCATACTGTAAAAGGTGAAAATAAAGTAATGCAGTGACTTAAAATTACGGAAAGTCAATGTAAGAGCCCTTGCATTGTTCAGCCTGTGTTAAGAAGCATTGAAATAAAAAAGCTGCTGTTAGAAGAAATATGGAGCTCTCAGTGTTTCAGCTGTCTTCCTGCTAGTGCTAGATATGCCTCATCATTACTGCATGATACACTAATCAATGTATTTCTGAATCTGCCTTTCTTTATGACAGTCTATTTTCAGCAATTTCCAAGTTGCCTGGAACACTACTTTAATATGAGCCAAGCCCTTATCACAACTGCACTACAGCACTTCCACAGGAACTAAGTTACAATATCATTCCCAAAAGCTAAGCATAAAACTAAAACACAAAACACACACACAAAAAACCCAAACAAGCAAAACGAAACAAAACACCCGAACAAAAACACTCTACATAGCCATATTTTCAAAGATCTATTGACAAGGAGTTTTGCTTTGAAAGCCCACCGAGCAAAGCACAGGCTGCTGGGCACTGAAAGAAGGTGTAATAGATGAAACTGGAGAAGTGTAGTCAAATCATTTTAGTTTATGCTTTACATGTAGTCAAATAAGTTTACTCTATAACCTTTGAATGCCATCCACTAAGCAGTGAGGAAGTTTCCTTCTTTCCACATGAAATTGTAATATTTGGTATTGGTTAATTTATTCCTGTCATAAAAAACACTGAATACACACCCCAGCACAAGAGCCAACTGCAAAATGACTCACACGGCTAGAATTAGGTACATTTTCCAGAGTGCCATCCACAAAAAATCCTTTACCAAAGCAAAAACATTAGTAAAACTTTCTATGGGGTCTTTGGAAGGTATTATAGCTTTAGGAAGAACATAAAAACTGGTAAAGTTGTATCAAGAAGCTTGCAGATGCATAGGTGATGACTATTTTGACTTCCCAGTTCAAAATATTTGCAAAAAAAATCTACAGCCCTTCTCAGAAAAGTTTTGCTTTTCTAGAAAAGATTCTGTGGTGTTATTCATAGTTAAACAGGGATTTGGCTCTCCAGGATTTGCATGGTTTGCAAAGCAGAATCCTGGCTATTTTATCTCCAGCTCCTGTTTCAGCAGCAGCAAGAGACAGTCCACACATCTGTGATGACATGCCGAAACTAAGGTAGAAAGCTCTCTAGCTACACTTTAATTCTTACAAGCAAAACACCAAGTATCTCATTGTGAAGATACACTTTGCTATGCTGGAATAAGTTTTCATTTGTATACATAGACAGATACATGTTTTATATAACATGTATGCTACAGATACATAAGGAAGAGACAAAAAGCACAGAGTTACAGGTCTGGGTTACAGCAGCTCAGAAGATATCTCCCCATGTAACATGAAAATGCTCTTAGTCAGTCCACCGGTGGCCTCCAAATCCTGGTGTCAATAAGGCAGGAGGATGTTTCCATTACTACTAAAGACAGAGTTTCCTACTTGTTTTTAAAGATGAAAAACTTACAGGCCTAAACATTGTAGCTTTCTGAATGCAAGCACCTCCCATTTATTTGTGGGGTTAGGGAAAATTAAGATTTCACTTCTGATGTTTACATGTTATTTACTTTTATGTAGAGACTGCACACCCATTAAGTGATCTTTCTCTATACTTACTTCACTTGTCCCAGAGCCAAAAAGCTTTCACTGGCTTGTGTATACAATGTGTTTTGTTTAGAGGAAACTTAAATCAGTAGTGCGGAAGTTTCAGCAAAGCAGTCTCATTCTCTTGCTAGAATAAGCAGCAAACAGTACTAGAATATGTAACAATTGCTGCCAGACTTGGAAAACAAGTAAGAGCTCATTTTAGAGCACAATAAAGGGGTAAGTAATGATTTCCAAATACAGTGAATGTCAAGATAAGGGATATTGATAATACCAAATCACACTTGTTTTAAACAGCAGCAACGCAGATTTCTCAGACATCATTTTGAATTTCAGTAGGCATAAGGTTGACGGGTTGTATTTGTTCAACCCAATAGAAATATTTTGAAACCACACGCTTGGGAAACCTCTGTTTACTTTCCACTAGAGCTGATCTTGACTGCTTAGCACACATCATTTCATCAATAAACCTACTTTTTAACTGGCAACTCAACAGCTGGTGACACCCAGCAGTATTTTCCCACATGGAAAGCCAAGCCATGCGAGAGTTTTCAGTTGCCACCAGCTCCTCCCTCTGTCTCTGCTACCCACATGTGCAGGGCAAAGGCAGATTTTGAAAAAGAACATACTGGCTCAGTTCCTTTCCTGTTTGCTTCTCCTTCCCCACCAGTTCTCTACTCGATTTCTGAAAAAAATCAAGTGTTAGTATTTATAAAAGTTTCTGATTTTATAAGGTTTGAAATGTATCATTAACTAGGTATTAGATAAAATATGTACTTGACAACAGCACTGCTAACTGAAAAGCCCTGCAGATATTTTTGTTCAGGTCTATTAATAGCTGGTTTTCATAGCACCCAGATCTACCCAACAGGTTTGACATCTGAACACCATGTAGTTAGAAAAATCTCATAGAAGATTTGGGGCCTTGGTTTGATTCACTGTCTGATGCTCTAAAGTTAAGTCAGATTGAAAGGGAAAAACTTTTACTCAATTTTTCAAAGCAACAAAACAGACATAAGTGTCTCAAACAGAACTTGATAATAATCTTCAGAGGTAACTGCCACAATTTTCAAAAACAGACATCTTAAATTTACTATGAAACTGGATTATTTATGGGTTTTTAAAAACATTTTATATCTGGATACTAGTTCAACAGCTTAAATTTAATTATCCCTCTCTTCAAAACAAAATTCACCAAACAACCAGCCCAATTTATTTTGAAATAGTCTACATATTTATTACAGCAGAACAGACAGGGGTGGGTGGAGAACAATAACTCCCTCTGATTTGTTCACTTATGTTTAACAGCACTCCACCTTTCATGTATAAAATCTTCTTGTTCATGAATATTTCTTATACAACTGGAACAGAATGAGACATGCTAATAAAATATTTTTGAAATTTAAACCCACAAAACTTGGCAGAGAACCTGAGAGGCAGGCAAAGTACTTAGTTCCAGTTTAAATATTTCTGGGTGCCAAGCAGATTTCTGGTTTAGGTACCACAGATCTGCCTGGACCCAGATTCACATAGGCTTTTAATATCACCTTTGTTACAAGCATTACTGGGCCCAAACTGTAATTCCGTGTTTTTTCCTTCTTCAGAAGCTGATAAAATAAACTAAGTACTAAGGCATGCATACTGAAAGAACTACACATGTAGTTACATTAAAAAAACAAACACACACACAAAACAAACAACCCACCCAACAAAAACAACAAAAACCCCACAAAACAAATGCACACAGTTCTAAGAACACATGCATAATACAACCTAAAGGCAATGACTGGAGGCACACATTTCAGCTAGAATGCAAGCAGACACGGGATGCCCTGCAACTTAAAAGCTAACTTCCCTGTTCCTGCAGATGAGACAGATGGATTATTTTGCTTTTGACGGCAACCATTATCTCCAGTATCACCTCTCCATTGCAAATCAGCTGAATCAGTGTTACCAAAAAGAGTAGAAGAGCAGGACAACAGAGGTTCTGACTTGGCCAGAACACAAGGAAGCAGAAAGACTCCTACTATCAGTGCAGAATTTACTTTTCACAAAGCTCCTTGCCGCTCTCCAGAGGATACGGACTATGAAGCATCTGAGTAACATGAGGCTGCATCACTACCTAAGCCTGAAAATCACTTTCAGAATGATCCAGCCTCAATGAAACCCTAGTACCGCTGCAGCAAACTTCCTGGCTTTCATGGAGGGTGGTGAGATGCTCCGATAGTGGCCTTTAATCACGGAAGCATCACAAGGTAGGGAGGATGACAGCAACCAAACCACACTGTATATATGCTACAAGCACTTGACAAGGCCAAGAATGAATCTCCACTTATATTTTTTGGGGTAGACTTCCATCAACATACTAATTAGGCTTTTCCTCCTAAATAGCTTTTGTGACAAAGGCAGTGGTAAATTGCCATTTCACAAATGGGACCCTTGCAGAATAGAAATGTTCACCAGGAAGTTTGTTACAAAATAACAAAATTTGTGTCTTATTTTTTATGTTTTTTTTTTATGTTACAAGGGGTAAAAATGTCTTAGAGATGTTGGTAGCACTGTTTCAAGCAGAACCTATTCTATCCTTACCTTTTAAAATAACTAAGTTTAAGTCATTATGGTTTAATATACTATGCCATAAATGCTAAGCAGATTTGGACAAATTAATAATAACAGAGAAACTGGAGTATGCAACCCCATCAGTTCCTGAGAGCAAGCCATTTTTTACTCAATTTCAATTTTTATTTTCTACTATTATGTAGAATTAACAATAAAATTACACTCTTTGGTAAAAAAGGAGCAAATTCCTACATAAATATATTCCATGAAGAATGTTTCCACATACCAATTAACTACTAATTCGAACAGGCTGAAGAGCAAAGAGCTCCGAGCTAAATTAACATTTCATTAAAACACACGTTCTTAAAACATTAGCATTCCTTAAAAAAACAAGCAACACGAAACAAATAAATCACAAGCAATAGAATTTACATTTCTAACTACATGTTACCATTGAGTATTATGGCAAAGATCCCCAAATACAGATGTCCAACCATAACGCTACTAACAAAGAGGTTCTTCCCAAAGCAGGAACACTGCAAATTGACATTAAGTAGCCCTTTAANNCGGGATCCGACGGAGCTGACCCAGCCTCCCGGATCTCCCCTGTCACTCAGGGGCAGAGTTTGAACTGACTGGCCGCCGCCGCCGCCGCCGCCAGCCCCCAGCGCTTAACCCGCTGGGCCCCGTGCGGAGCGGGTCCCGCTCGGGAGCGTGTTCTGCGCCTCACTGAGCTGCGTTCCAGCCGCGATCTCGCTGGCAGGTAACAAAAGGCGTATTTTGCTGAATGTCTCGCGTTCCTAAAACGCTGTGCTTGTCCAGTGAAACAACCTCCATGTTAACTGCCTAACAAATCCAACCCGACGCTTACCCTTTGGAACTTCTATACTCGAGTGCCCAACATGTCCACAGTTCTCACCATCANTATGCTACAAGCACTTGACAAGGCCAAGAATGAATCTCCACTTATATTTTTTGGGGTAGACTTCCATCAACATACTAATTAGGCTTTTCCTCCTAAATAGCTTTTGTGACAAAGGCAGTGGTAAATTGCCATTTCACAAATGGGACCCTTGCAGAATAGAAATGTTCACCAGGAAGTTTGTTACAAAATAACAAAATTTGTGTCTTATTTTTTATGTTTTTTTTTTATGTTACAAGGGGTAAAAATGTCTTAGAGATGTTGGTAGCACTGTTTCAAGCAGAACCTATTCTATCCTTACCTTTTAAAATAACTAAGTTTAAGTCATTATGGTTTAATATACTATGCCATAAATGCTAAGCAGATTTGGACAAATTAATAATAACAGAGAAACTGGAGTATTGCAACCCCATCAGTTCCTGAGAGCAAGCCATTTTTTACTCAATTTCAATTTTTATTTTCTACTATTATGTAGAATTAACAATAAAATTACACTCTTTGGTAAAAAAGGAGCAAATTCCTACATAAATATATTCCATGAAGAATGTTTCCACATACCAATTAACTACTAATTCGAACAGGCTGAAGAGCAAAGAGCTCCGAGCTAAATTAACATTTCATTAAAACACACGTTCTTAAAACATTAGCATTCCTTAAAAAAACAAGCAACACGAAACAAATAAATCACAAGCAATAGAATTTACATTTCTAACTACATGTTACCATTGAGTATTATGGCAAAGATCCCCAAATACAGATGTCCAACCATAACGCTACTAACAAAGAGGTTCTTCCCAAAGCAGGAACACTGCAAATTGACATTAAGTAGCCCTTTAAATGGTTTTTAAAAGACAGATTGATAGAAAGAAGCTACGGTGAAACAAATACGTGTGTTCATTGTTTACACACGCAGCACCTGAAGCACTGCACGGCACCACACCGAGCGCTTTTGTAAGCTCGGAACCCCGAGGACATCTCACCATCAGACACGTACAAAGAGCTCGGTGCACAAGCCTCACCAGGCCTCTGCATTTACACAGAGCCAGCACTACGCTCAAGGCCTCCTCCGGCCGGCTCTACCGGCTGCCACAGACCCGGGGAGTTCGGA
>VWZY01004662.1:1073845-1106534 GCA_013399075.1 Chloroceryle aenea
GTAATTGCCCTGCTCCCTTCCTTCCACGATTCCCACATTCCCATTCCTAGTGCACTCCTACACTCACACCTAGCAAACCTGTTCTGCTCTACGTTCCGGTCCTTGCTATCAAAAGGTACAGGTCCCCGCAGCGATTGACGGTATCCACTGAAAGTGACAGAAACCAGTGCGGCAAGGTGGTTCTGACTGGTAATACTGGGTACTGGGCATGATATGCTGCTGTGCAGGTTGGAATGGGTGAAATGTGGCACTTCCCAGGGTTATGGAGGGCCAGTGCTCCCTGGCTATGTACATCACCAGCAAGGGGTGCCTGCAAGCACTGTGCAGGTCGGGGGACTGCTGAGCAGGGGACAGTGCTGGGTGATGAGTCAGTGAGGGGACCAGGTCACTGCTTCAAAGCTTGAAGGTGGGGAAGGTTGGGGAAGCATCGCAGTGACTCACAGGGAGCTCAGCAGCAGCCTGAGAGATGCTGAAGTTGGTGTGCTGGGGCAACATTTGGCAGGGATGTGCTGGGCAAGGGGGGATGCTGTGGATTTATTTGTTCTTTAGCAGGAGGAAGTGTGGTGACCTTTATGCCCAAGGCTGGGGAGATGATCATATGTATGTGTTAGTATGAAAGCCACCTAAACTATCTGGAAATCTGATTTCTCACTCATTAAAGTTTCTCACCATCTGCATCACAGTCTGTGGTTGAACTCATCAGGACCCTTTCTCTACACCATCACTGTTGTCAGCCAAAGGCAATGGACACTCCATACAGAGCAATTAGGTTATCAGTTAAAGGGGGGCTGCAAAGCACTTCAATTTTGCCACTAGCTCCTGCCACCATCCTGACTTACAGGGGATTTCAGACATTAACAAGAAAAGCCGATTACATCCAAGGCAGGCTGACAGAGCAGCCGTTCTCCTCATGGCTCTCATCTGCTGCTTCATCTCAGTTACTGCTGTTCATGAGCTTCCCTGGGGATTGATCACAGTAAATGGACACAAGCCTGTTAACTGTAATTTTTGTTGATCCTTCAGCTGCCTAATCATAAAGATTTTTTTTTTCTTTATTTTTCTTTCCCTCTTTTTAAAGCATGGAGGGCTGAGGCACAGAGCAGTCCATAATGTATCCACCAGGACCAGCTCTGATCCACTCTTGTAGCCAACAGCTGCTCACCTTCCCATGCACTGATCCTAACACAGATCCTGGAAACGAAACAGAAACTTGGCTCCTCTCAAATCAGTGGTGGACTTCCATGGGCTGAGACATGACATTATATCTTGGGCAACACTCTAGTGTCTTTGTGTTTGGACACCCCCCAGGTGAGATAAAGCCTAAGTAATAACCAATCAGAACTCTAATCTATATAAATAGAACTATAGCTATTATAATAGCGTAACTTAACAAAGAAAACATTAAATAAAATATAGTATAATAACATAAGTAACTATTATGGTTACTGTAATAACACAGTAAAGCTAAACAAACTATCGCAGTTTTATATATTATACCATCTAAAATGAAACTATATACTATACTATACTAGTTATTTAATATTATTTCCTGTTATAACTGGAAAATTATTATACTATAATAGCTAAAATTCCCTAGGTAGAGATTGGATGAGGTTTGAGTTGTGGTGGGTTATTACAGTTTATAGTAACTCTCCAGCTACAACTGGTGGTTGGTCTGCCTGGAGCACGCTGCGTACGCAAGCAGACAAGGTGCATTAGCAGATCTTCCCCCTGAGCTCAGATGACACAGCGCACTGCCGGACAGCACAGACAGACTGTCTGCCATCTGCTGAGAAGCATTGCAGAGGAAATCTGCAGATTGCCTGTAAGGACCCACACGGATGAGACGTGGATGGATCTGGGAACATGCTTGACCTCCAGACTCTCCAAAAAAATGCTCATTGATGTAGACTTTCAGAGTCTAGGTGCCTCATTTGACAGTGCCCTCACAATGCCTAATTAATGGATTCTATTTAAGGCAGTCAACAAATATTTAGAAGGTTCTATATTCAGTTAGACAAATGCATGCACTTACCAAAAACTTTTGTTTTGCTAAGAATCCAAGTCCCAGGATCTTCCACAACAGGGCTTCTAGCTTAAAAGGACAACACAGAAGCACATCTGTTCGTCACAGGAAGGGCAGGGCTAAAGCCTGCTTATCTAAAGAGTCTGAAAGTTTGAGATAAGTGTTTTGCCCAAAAAAATTGTTCTTGCTTAAAACTTACGTAATGAATATGGTCCTAGTAACATTTTGCAATGAACACAAATAAAATCTAGTACATACAATAGCTGAGCTAGCAAAATAGGAAAAAAAAATTAATACATTTCAATTCTGTTCCTACTGACACAGTAAAAGGTTGAATCTCAAAGGAAAAAAAAAAAAAAAATAGTTGAATGTCAAAGAAAACAACTTTAAAACCCAGGCTCATATACCATCCAGAGGAGATTTTCAGAAATTTGGGCTACCTAAATGGCAGTACAGTAAACTATAAACAGGGGCAGCATATTGTTGAAGTCCTATGTTCAGAACACTTTCTAATCAAAGGATGGAGTGGCAGATATCTAGTTTGTCACACATGTGTTAACAAGACAAAGCTGCTGTTTAATGTGTCTCTAGAAAGACTATGAGAATACTCAGTTCAAAAAGCTCTCCTTGCTCTGAAGAAAAAAGCTGGTTTGTTGGATGATGCGGAGATTTTTCTTTGAGAGTCATCACACAACGGACTGTTCTCAAAGATAACAAAGTGTTCAACGTGCAGAAAAAAATTTTCCCAGCCTGTTGAACATATCAAGCTTGATGAATACTGCAGCTCTTTCTATTTCTGCACCAGCTTTAGAACACCTTGAAAAACTTCGACTAGATTTCACTTCACCTGGGAAGGTCCTCTTCTCTAATCCCACATTTGAAGTTGCATTTTCAAATATCTCTTCTTTAGATCACAAGAGCAATTAAAAGCGCCTGACCAACATTTGTACTGCAGCTATCATGAGGCAGTGGTAAAGTCAAAGAATCTAAATTTTGCCAACTTATGAAGGTAAAGAAATTATGCCTGTAGAAATGTCTTTAAGTAGGATTTATGCAGTTGACTTTCAAGGGAAAACTGTGTTCTTGTTGCTGATGTGAGACTTTAGGTTGCACTGGAAGTACTAGCTGCTTTGAAACACTATTATATTGAGAAAAGTGTGTTGAGTGAAAACTCCAAGGGCTCTTGGAATAGTTATGTAGTCTATTTCCAGTCTAATTAAATTTGCCTTTTAATCATTGATTAGACTAAGGAAACAATTTCATGGAATCACAGAATAGTCGAGGCTGGAAGAGGCCCCTGGAGGTGTGGTAGATCAAATCCCTGCCCAAGCAGAGTCATGTGGAACAGGTTTCTCAAGACTGGTTGAATATCTCCAGGGCAGGAGACCACAACTCCGTTTAATGTCTTAAAGGGTTTTTATTTCACTTGCATTGCACCTTCCAAGAATTTCAAATGTCCCTCCAGTTATGGTGAGTTAAAATAGTTAACAGTTTTTAGTCAAGTAAATTCTGCTCAGCAGAAGAATGGTTATGTTTTGGCTTTTCATGAAAAGAAAAGTCAACTTTAAAGATGGTAGATACGATCTAAAATGACTATCCTATTCTACAGGAATGAAAATTAGCTTTTAGATCCACAAGAAACTACTCAATTATTCTGTATCATCAGTATTATTGTCTCTTGTTGGTAGAATTTTCAAAGCAACCTTGTATTTTGGGGAGAAGCAGCCATCCATTTGCATGACTTCGCTTTTAAGCTAAGAATAAGACTTGCCTGGTGTATCTAATCTCTCTCAAATGTATCTGTGAGAATGCAAGCAGATGTGGTAGCAAACAGTTCATGGTTTGGTGAACAACTGTCTCACAAGGCTGAAAATGTAGCTCAGAAGGATAAACAAACATGAGAACATCCTACAGTGTGAGGAGTACTACCTAACCCCACTGAGCATGTTCTTTAGACGCGATACAAAGCTGAGGCACTTGGGAAGCAGAAACCAAAGTGCACTTTTTGTCTGTAATACAGGTATTAAAAAAAAAATAGTCATTTTCCATGACTTGTGTGTGCAATAAATTGCACACTACACCACAACGATGTACACAAGAATCTCGTTCACTTTATTACATAGCTGAGAATATGACACGAAAACTTATACACTACTGAAGTCTTTAAGAAAAAGAAACCAAGCTTTAACCTAACGTTGCAAAATTTAATTTCAAAGTACTATGAAACAACTCTTGCTTGCTTTTCAAGGCACAATGGCATAAACATGGAAACTGCGCGTGCATTATATTTAATACAAAAATATAAATAACATTAATCTAAACACCAAACCAGCACATTTCCTCCTATGCATTATAAACCTTAATTTAAAAAATGTTACCTTTACTCTCAGTCATGAAATGTAATACAGTGATAATAAAAAATACACCTTCTCAGGATATGTCCTTATTATACCACATATACTCAAAACATTATGAAAATTTTGCAGCACTATGCAAGAGAAGTTTGTCTGGTTTTCAACCTACCCAGTAAAACTGATCCTTACAGACACAACTCTGCAAAGTCTGACTATTACCCAGCATTTGAAATGCTCCTTGAAAGACTGAGTCCTCACTGAATTGTATTAGTAAGTTTGTCATTAGAGTATTACTTTGTTAAATAAATTATCTTTCTGTTATTGTGTCAAACTCCTGGAAGATATTTCACCTTTACTTTTTGTATCTGAAAAACTTTAAATGCAAAGTGAATTAAGGCATTGTTTTATTGCTAGCTAATACAAAGAACTGTTCAAATGGCAAAGAACAAAGAATTGTACCAATTTGACTTTTAAATGAGCTAATAGTCAACTTACAAAGAAAAAACAGTCTATTTATTCCTTAGTCTTTCTTAAGCAACTGAAAAAATGAAAGTAATCCCAATAATACCGATTTCACATCCAGTTCACTGAAAAGAATTTCAGCATTGATTCATACAGCTGATTCTCTGGCTGACTGAATGTGATGTAGCAGTTGATTACAGTAGACTGGAGTTCGATGCTTATTTACAACCCCTTCAATTTCTCTCACAAGCAGTTCTGGATATAAAACGCTTCCTTCTTTTAAAACTTCTGTAAAACAAAAATATGTTTTATACATAATTAACCACTCCGCGTTTCTCTATCCAAGTTCCCTCAAAGTAGCCAAAACTTAACCTGGAAGTTATTCTTCTACAAACTGTGCAGTTATGACAACCTGATTTCCCCCCTCATTTGCTGAGGTCTGTATTTTGACATCTACCTGCTTGAGCACAGACTGGTACGCTCATGTATTCCAAAGAATCCATCACGCAAGCTAGGATATAGTCACATCCTGCAACAGTTAGTGTGTCTATGCTCCATATCCTGTTTACCATCTATAAAGTCTCCTGATGCACTAATAATCCCCCTCTGATGAGTGCTTGATAAAAATGTTACATTCTACGTATAAGTAAAAGGTCTGAGGTGACTCTCACTGAAACACAAAGGAAAGCTCCAGCCTTCTGGATTAGCCTCTAGTAATATGTGCTACTTTCATGTAACACTTTAAAACATTAATTAAAAAGCACTGTTAAAAATACACGACTGAAAGTCTTACCTAGGACTGCATCTTGTGTATTTTGATCTGGGTCATCGAGATGTATCAACAGTTCTTGGTAGAGAAACTCAATGTGATTTTCCATTGCAGATTTCACATCACTCTCCTTTATGCATTTAAACCAGTTAGTTAAGGTGTGAGCTGCTGCCAGTCGCACATCACATGAAGCATCATCCAGACGCTTTAAAACTTCTGGAAAGAAACATACACATAGCAGAACAGCACTGAGAACAGCGAAGTTCTCTTCTGCGCTTGAAGAAAGAAATTTATTTTGTCATCGCTGAAATTCTGGTTGTGTTTATGACGTATTTCTGTCTTTTGAACATTGCAAACAGATGTAGCACATTGTGCCTCAAAACACACAGTGGACTGTTACTGGATAGTTACGTTGTCAAAAACATTAAAAGAAATGATTTAGATTATATGAGCATTCTCTAGCACTCTTTCTAACAAGGTACTAGGAATGTCTATTCCTGCATTACAGAATTACAGTGTTTCGGTATTTCTGTGCTCTGTAAAGTACAGTATTTCTGTCAAAAATTACTGTTTCAGTGAGTGGCTGCATTGCAGGCTATCTGAATATGCAAGATGCAACTTGGACAATTGTCTGATCGTGTATTTCTCCAATATAAAAATGTTTGTTGTTAAATTTCTATTGTGTAAGAAAAAGTATCAGTCATTATGCTGCTGAGTTTGGGAAAGTCTGATTTATTCGTAGATATCTCTGAGAACATAAATCCTATTAGACAGTATAGAATGTACTTCTGATTCATTGTTCAGTGTTTAAATATCATCCTAAGAAGCAGTCCAGATAAAAGCTCTATTTGAGGGTTTTCTTCTTCTTCTTTTTTTTTTTTAATTAAAAACCCAACCCACCACCTATTCAGGTCTATTTATGGTATAGTCAAATGGCTTGCTCTTGGCACTCTGAAACACAGCAAGGAGAACAATGTGACTTCCATTTATATAATGCATAACTGTTCTGCTTTCACTATAGTTAGATCATTATTTCACATCGTCTAAACTAGGAAGCAATGCAGAAGAAATACTGGCAAGCCTTGCCAAGACACGATAGTGAGTGAAGTTCCATCTAGTGGTCTATCGCTCCATGACACTGGGAATACTGCTCAGTTCTGCTCAGCTGGGAGCGAGGGCATTTCCAAAGGACATTAACCTGTCTGCAACACAACGCCTCAGTGAAACGAAATGCTGCTGGTAAAAAGCTACTATAGAAAGGCTCTGGAAGAAGCAAGTTCTGCTGGAGTAACACTCAAGAATATCAACCGACTGTTTAACACCTTGATTTTCTGAAACATGTATGTGTACTTTATATACTTCAAGCAGTCTCACCAGTTTAACACCATGTTTTAATCTCCACAGGACTGAGACATTAAATTGCCTCTCACACAAAATTGCTGCCGGTGGTATGACTTTGTGCAGCAACTTTTTCCAATTACTCTGGGAGAGAACTAACCAAAGAGTTAAGATACCAGATAAGAGAGCACAGAAACAGCATTACAGTATGTGTATGGGAATGAAATAAGAATTGCTGAGGAACTGAGTCTACATAAAATCTGCCCCTCTTTGCACCTCAAACTGTTTAATGGCTTCTTGCTCTTTACATGGGACTAAAGCCAGACACCAGAGTGACAAACAGAAGTTTTTGTCATTCCCTAGTCTGTAGTAGTGCTCTCATTGCTACCAGCTGCAGTGGATCTGCAGGTCAGGTGGACAACCTGCATAGGGAATCCTAAAGCTGTACAGTGACTCTGCCTACTGCTCCAGCACAATGTTTTTCATCTTTAAAAGCTATACTAATTATGATACCTCAGGTAAAAATGCAACTGTAATTCTTTAACATGGAGATCTGGATTTAAAAAACAACCAACCAACAAACCAAACTTTTACACTTACCTGTGTAAGCGTTTTTAAATGTATCTTCATCAAACTGCCTCCCACAGACTTTTAATATAACACCAACAATGCGACAAGCCATCAGTCGAGCAATTTTAGAGTCTTCATCCATGGCAGCAATAATTTGGGGCATTAGCCCATCTTTGACTTGGAAGATCTACAATTAACAGAAGTACAGAGCACAGCAGCTTTTCAGGCACTCTAAAACTCTGTGCTTATTGGTTATGTCAGTTACCATTAGGCCTGACCAATACTGGTTTGCTTAATTCAAAAAAGCTAGCTACAAAAGTTAACTTTTAACAGTGAAAATCTTGGAAGTTACACAGCTCTATTTTTGCCTCTAAGCAAGGTTGGGAAATGCAAATCCACCAGCTGGTCATCCAGCTCATGAATGCTCAGTATATAGGCAGATGAGTTTTATGTAACTCGTAAAAACTGTACACTTAGTTGCCTTTTTATTTTTAAAACATTGTTGGCAAGACTGTAAATACTTTGGAGACGAGGATTATGTACAGGTACCAGTAGATGGTGCTCTTAATCTAAAGGCAAGCTTTGAAGTAAAGACTGTTGGAATACAGTGTTTTAGTGAGTTTCATTTGACTCAAATATGTACATTTTGTGTACATTAATACAAAAAAGCCTTTAAGACACTGATGCAGAATGTTTAACTTGAACAGTAGTCTCTGATATAAATGTTTTAATATAAATGAAGTCAGCCAGTTACATGTGTTTCAGCACTTAGTTCAATTAAGGTCTGATATAAAACCAGTAAAGACTATGAGCATTTAATAACTCTTTTTTTTAATGTCCTTATATTTAACATATTTCCAGTGCATCATTTTGAAATTATATTTTTATTTATCTAAGAAGCTTCAAAAGACCCCTCAGATTCATTTAATCCTTAATCACCATGGTGGGTAACGTTTTTTGACTACTCCTTGTTAACTCTCTACTTCAGCTTCTACACACACTCTTTGAGTTCTATCTCAATTCCTCCTGCCCTTTCCAGGAATCTTTTAGGTTTTTTTCAGTAGATTCCCCCCTGCAAATGGACCTGTGAGCTCCGAGGCAACCAGACACCTTGTCTTTGCCACATTACACAACAGAATGTCCAGGCCAGCTCCATAGCACGTGGCTAGGGGGCCAATAATGTCAAATGCCCAAGCTGTGCTAACAGCGGTTAGCGTTTTGTGCTACAGAACTCACCTCATGCTAGAACAAAGATCTACAAAGTTGGACGATGGTGAGCTCTACAGGTCTCAGGTCTCTTAATGGGATATCATCATCCCTCCACTACTGATCATTTCAATTATTAATACTGAATTACAATTAATTAATTTTCTTATGAAAACTATACGTCCATCTGAAAATATTACTTACTATAAGGATTTATTCCTTTTACCCCTTGCATTTATTTTGTCTTCCTGCCTAAGATTTCAAAGTACATTTGATGAGAAAGAGAGAATTTACCTCTTCTGGTGAAAGCATTTCACAGTGAATAAGAGCCCAAAGGCATGATACAGCTGTAGTGCGGATGGCAGCTGCTGTTCTTCCAGCATGCCACTGCAGATTAGGAGCCAGTATGTCTTTTATCACAGTCTCAAGGTAGCTAGGGAACAGCCTGAAGCCAAAAATAAGAAAGCAAAATAAAGGTTCACGAGAAAGTGATAAAGAGACTGACAGGATGTAAAAAGGAATTTTCTGTCATAAAAACATAGGCAGAAAAGGGGAAAATAAAAAGATGCTGTAAAAAAGAAATAAAATCTTGTAAAGCAACGTGATTATAATGTCTGGGATAAGCCTTTCATAACTTGAATTTTTCTAGAGAATACTTAATCATGAAAAGGGGAGGCTAGACTTTCTCCCACTTCAGACAATGCCCATGACTCTCTGTGTTATCTTGGTAAACTCCTTACCTTCCATCTATCTCATTTTCTCCATCTGCAAAGTGGAGATGACACCCCATATGAATACTGTGAGGATTCATTAATATTTGTAAGGCCCTTTGAGACTGCCCAGTGAAAAGTATTTATAATGTGATAAGTATGAATGCTGCTGATGAGACCTGAACAACTGATACTGCAGGGAGTCTACACAGAATGCGTCAGCTTTCCCTTGGCTCAGAAAACCTGTCTCCCTCAAGGATGAGAGGTCTGTAGGATTCTGATGGTACCAGTCCGGTACTAGTCTGTTTCCATTATGAACACACAAATCTGTGATAATTTTGCTGATGTTTCCTCCTCCTTCTCAGTGAATGGGATATTATAATGCTGAGAGTCGCTGCGAGTCAGCTGTTGCAATAGGCAGTATTCCCTCACACCAAATTAACTGCAGCTCAAACAATTTTTAATGAAAATAAAAAGATACAGATCTTATACCCAAGTTAAAAAAGACTTTGCTGCATCAAAGAGACATGTGTACCTGGCTGTGACTAGATAACTAAGGCTCAGGTTATTCACTATGCCTCCCTCTCTGCCTTAGAAAGCAGCTGGCAGCATGTAAAACAGATTGAGAAATAACAGGCCATATCTACCTGGACTTGTGTCTCACTCTATTCAAACTTCCCACAGACCTGGACTCTGTCCACCTGAGTGCAAAACAGCACATAGCCACCCTGGTGCTTGGCAGAAAGGGAACGAGCTGTTGTTGACTTTTCTAAGAGTCCTATGTTTCCAGGATGAATAACTGGCTCCTACAGAGATGTGCCAAGCCACAGGAGGAACAGAAGGGGTAGATGTTAACAACAAACAATCATCACTAAGGACTTGTAAAAAACATCCCCACAACAGCAAAACAAAATCATCCAACAATAAAAAAATCCATAATAATACTGTATCAATGTAATAAGAGATGTAATTGTATCTACCTTCTTTCCTGTAACTGCCCCTTATCCACTGCAGTTACTGTGTCATCCAGGTGTGATCTGAGTATGCTCAGCTCGCCTGACAGGCCTCAATTATCTGTCATACACACACAAACCTGAACATCTCAACATGATGAAGGACATACATCTGGCTGCTACTGAGCCCCTTGGCTAAGGGAGCATTCTGTGTCTGAGAAAGTCAGAGACCCGCTCCTGCTTCCCGCCCAGCAGATGGCACTTATGGTTCAGTAATAACAAAAAATCTGATGTCCCATTAGACACGGTGAAATTTGTCAAAAACATTTAGATTTATTATTTTTAATGTATTTTTGAGAATTGATAATTTTCTATACAAAAAGCTGCCAGAAAAGAAACCCACAAACTAATAATCACCATCATTCGGAATTTTCTTTTCGCTCCAAACCTAAAAGTGCCTTTGTACTATCTGTGCTGGTCAGTAGCTGCTTCTAGTTTAAATAAATCCTTCTGTTAAACTGCAAAGCAAAACCAATCTGTCAAAACCTAAAGGTAAATTCCATCAGCATTATGTTAACTTTATGCTATGTTATTTATGAGAATATTTGTTCCATTGCCTTGCAATAGAATCAGTAAAGCAGTAGCTGGCAATTATCTGACTCAATCATGTCAGACTCAAACAAAATTAGATGACCACAAAACTGTGTTTAGCATAATAACTGAAAGCCTTCCTTTCTAAACTGGTAGAATGTTTTTAAGGAGCTAAATAAATTACTGCCCCCAGTGAATGTGATTGTGTAAGAAGAACTAAGTACTACTTCATTACACTATCTCTCATTACTGTTAAGTTGTATTTTTTTGCTGTTGCTGATGCAATTAAATTCTCCCTCTTTCCATTTTCAGATATCACTGTTGTAAAACTATGTAACTTAGTCCTAAAAGAGAGTCATTTCCAGGAAAGAACATACTCTGTTCTATTTGTATTTAGAGTTGAGACTTTTAATTCTCATCTGGATATGATATACCCAACTGTGTCCTGTATTCGCTCCTTTTCTGCTTTTATGGCACTGTCGCATTGGCCTTTTTATGGATTGCTGTGTTTTGTGGTTTTTGTGTGTATGTTTTTGTTTTTTCCTAGCTTAACATCCTAAATCCAGGTAATTCACAACAAAAAGCAGATTTGCTTTTACAAATCAAAACTTCCAGAAGTGTTCGGCAAATAACTCGTCTTCTAACACAAAACTTTTTCATGTTACTTCCTACATTAAAGCATTTGCTGACAATGGTAAGTAGAATCGAGACTTCAAAGAGTCATTTACCTCCTTCTTCTGCTTTTTAGTTTCCAAAGATAAACCTACTGGTAAAATTCATTGCAATGCTCTTGTTCTCAGGACAGAAAGCCTCATTAGGAGTTAGATCGGGCCATCCTTAGCCAGTTGTTCTTCACACAAACAGGTCTATTAATCTCACCGTCTCTAATCCTGACAAAAGACCATTCACTCAGTGCCCTGAGCAAAACAACTTCTATCCTTGCTCTCTGTGGAGAGCTGGTGTGATGTGCAGCTATAGTCACTGACAGTATGACTTTGAAACATATTCTTCTGGGTTTTTTTGAGGTTGATCACTTCCCTTTCCTGGGAAACCTAATGCAGTTAGAAGCTCACTGGTTTGGTTTTCTTTTCCCCTTCTCTGGCTGAATTATTTATACAAATGACTGGGTTGCAGATGAAAGATTTTGTTTTTGTCCTGCTTTGAGCTAGAACAGAAATAATTCTTTTCAGTGATTTTTCACTTTTCAGTTCAGTTTCTTCTAAGTGACTGCACTTTTTGAAGTCTTTGACTACTGCCAAAACAAAAGTTTACTCTTTGATGACGTTCTCCATATGGTCCTGTTCTCATCATCAATCTCTACCAGCAGTACCTACATGACCTAAGTTAATATAATTACCTGAGCACTTCAGAGACTTCCAGATAGAGATGTGCTACCAGTCCTACTGTACAGGTGGGAAACAAAGAACGAATAAAGCTATGTGTTAATGGAGAAGTCTCTCCTACCTCCTAGCTACCCTAGTCAGGAGCACTGCAGGTCAGGACTCTGTAGCATGCCATGTAATAGACCTGTCATAACTGCTCAGATTCAGCCCAAATGATTTTCTGTAGAACACAGTGAGAGGCAGAACAGAGACTTTAACTTGCATCTTCATATTCTATTCTGCTGTAATCTGGAATGCTCTGAGGAGGAAGAGCAGGAGACCAGGTAACTGAAGATGCAGAAAGAAGAAATGCCAGTGGGACTAACTTCTTGACCAGGTCTCAATTTGATGAAATACTTTGAAAGAATGAACATTATTCTTGTTGTAACAACAAATGTAAAGAATAATAAATGTGGTTGTATGGCAGATGAACAAGAGCTAATAATAGATTCTGCATTAAATAAAGGACAGGAAAATTAGGCCATAAAAGAAAATAGAGTTATACTCTATATATACTTAATATAAAATATGAAGCATATATATAAAGTATATAATATATACTATATATAATATCATGTAAGTTCTACTCTTTTATACTAGATGCAGCAAGCACTGGGAAAAACAGAGCATATGTGGTTTATGTATTCAAGACAACTTTGCTGAAGTGTTTGCACAACTAGGAAGGCTAAGCAAATAACGACAAAAGAGCCCCACTGTTGGCACTGTTATATATGGAGGGGTAAATTATAGTCAGATTGTAGTTGCAATGCATAAATAGTGCCAAGCAACAGGAGACTTCCATCTTCAGTCACTGAGAGCAATAATTCCTTATCAAACATTTGGTTTAATGCTTTTTAAACACCATCTTTTATTATGGGCATTTTTAAATGCCTATTTTTGGAGGTGTTTTATGTTTTCCTCACAATGACTACAAGCAAAGTTCAAGGATTTAAGATTTGTTTGGGAGAAAACAGAAAAACCAAAACCAACCAACCAATCAACAAAACCCAACCCCCCAAAAAAAACTAAACCAAAGAAACAAACAAAAAAATCTGCAAAAAAGCCCCAAACAGTAAAAAAACAAGTAACCCTCCATGTCTTTCCTAAGAATCCCCATTTTAGCTTTCAATTATGGATTTTTTTCAAGGACAGTTCTTTATTTTTTGAAAACTATCCAGATCTGGATGTCGCCCATTGTAATTCTCCATAGTGGCAGAGGTAGGAAGACTGAAGTGGGGGAAGTCCAGATTTCAATTTATTTATATATTTTTAAAATGATTGCACTCTGCCCTTCTAAGCATTGTTGAAAAACACAGCAAGAAAAATATGCTGTAGAGATGGTGGGAAAGTCTTTCTTCTTCCAGCCATGCTACCATGGACACAATTATAGAGGTTAAATAACTACCATGGTCATGACTTTTCAATGCCACTGTAGTGTTCAAACAGCTGTGTGAAATTCGAACTCTGCTTACCCCTGGGAATTGACAGTTTTGCTCGCTTTCTGGAGCAACTGGGATAAAACAGTGAAGAGTTTTAACCGCATCTGGGGATCTTTGTTTGGCTGAAGACACGTCTTAAGAATGAGAATAAGGTTACTTAGAGCTTCACCTATGACAGGTCCTGGAAAATAAACACATAAGACTTATTTCAGAGTATTAATAGAATTCACTATTTCCATGTTTAATATGTGAGTGCATTAAAATTTGTAATATGTCCGGCATTAAAACGGTACTTAAATTTCCACTCTTGCATAGCAGCTGCTGATGTATCCATGTCACATTCTATCAGGTGGTGTACAAACACCCGAGCTAACACTCCATGGGCTCAGGTACCCACAGCCTTAGCCATGACACCATGGTGCTCCTTGAAGGTCACTTTACCCCACATCTCATTTAGTCATCTTGGTCTTGCTGTAGTACGCTGCGTTATGTAGTATGGACAGATCAATGACATCCACTAATTGCAGGGACCAGCAGGACAAGATGACATTTTAGGTGGACTAATGCATTAGGAGGAGGATTAACACTGTTTACTGTGTAGCTCTGAAAGCTTCAGGCTATGCACAAAGTTGTGGTTTTATTGAAGTTAATGAAAGAATACACCAACTATGGTATGAGCATGACACCACTCCAAACAGCAGCCTGAGAGGAGAGATGTTCGTGACTCCCGGAGGCACAGGAAAGAGCATCCTTGAATGGGTCAGCCCCAAGAACTTGGATAATAGAATTATTGCAGTAGTATTCTTTCTCCATGCTTGAAGAATGCTTATTTGCATTTTACAAGAGAATCTAAGAATTTCAGAAGCTATTTGAAATAGAAATGTTTTACAAATTAATTCTCTAGTTTGTTAACTTTTTCACATCTTATGATGAATTCTGTTTTAACCACTAAACAGTAAACAAACTAAAAAACCTCCTAAGCTGTTATCCCAACATTTGAAGAAAGTATCCTCCCCAAACATAAGGAGACATCAGCCTTTCTCCTTGATAACAATTAACATCTGCATGGTTTTAAAGAGGAAGAATACACAGAGACTAGACACAAGCTTTATTCTGCAAGCTTCTTGCTGTAGAATGATCTTTATGTTTGCAACAAACTAATTTCCTCAGCTTTGCATCCTGGTGATGCACATTCCATTCAATTCCAGTCACTCAGAAAATCTTCCCAGAAGGAGACACAAGACATCACACATGGGATGGACGGATTCAAGTATTTGAGACTCCAAAACAAGTTCAATCCATTTAATGTTTAGAAATTGAATGTTTAAAACAATAATTAAAAAAAAACATCAAATCTTCACTGTCTAGACTGAAGCAACACAGGGTGTTGAACTATAGTTTGCTGTATTTCTGTGCCAATAAATATGTCCTTATTTTCACAGCATTTATTCAAAATACATTGCTTTATGTGAGTTCTGAGACATCTAAAAGACTACTATTCTATCAAACTGATAACAGGGAATTCAACAGATGGAAAAGAAACAAAATAAACTAGATTGCTAATTTCAGTTTAAGCATACATTCCTGAAAAACAGTAAAAAGTGAGAAATTTGAATGAGTAGACCTGATTAGATTTGTTAAAGACAACAATATGTGTGGGAATGAAAAGAAAGGGGAAAAAAAATAGCTCTAGGAGCTGCTGTGTCAGACAGAAAACACAGACAATAGCATCAATAGCATATTACCAGTGTTGGGTGCAAGCCAAAATGTTTGCCCAGACATCTGATGATTTATTTAGCATTAAGGAAAACAGAGACAACTGTCTAGAAGTCCCTCAGTCACGGAAATGGGAGCGTAAATATACAGAAAAGTTGGCCTTGCACTGAAAAAACTTTTTGTTCTTTCCACTGATTATAAAGTACTTGTGCTGGTTGCTGCACACATGAGTTTGTTGAAGCTTTTTCTGAGATTCGAGGATTAAATGAAGACAATACAGTGCCTCAAAACATATCTGTCCACATTTAACCAGCTGCAGTAGCAATAATACTTCACCTGCAGCTGAAGTAGCTGTCTACACCCCCTTTTTAACAGAAAGTGAAAACCAAATAAACAGGACTTTCCATTTTAATAACCTTCAAATGGGTATCTAGGTGAAAAGACCAACCTATCACTGCATCCCTCGCCTGCAGATGCAGGCTGGAGAGCTGTGTCAGAGGAACGTTCCTTGGGCAGATCTGAAGCTCAGTGAAACATAGGCCAAAGTGTATCACTAATCTATACACAGCACTGTGTAGAACATAAGTGAGGAAACATTTGAACAGAACTATAGTATCTTTATAAAACTGGACAATAGATGGAAAAAGTAGATACATTTTTAGACACATAAGCTATCTCAGTTTGCCTCCCCATAATCCTTAACAATTTTGCTTACCCAAAACCATACTTTTACCTAAGTACTTTTGGTATGCTCCTGGAATCAAAAGTCTTCTGGAATTTGAGCTGCTTCAACATTTTGAGCTTTGCTTTCCATCATATTCTTTCAAAGTTTCTGAATATTACACTATTCATTATAAAACACAATGTGTCTGCAGGCTAGTGAGATTATTACTGTTCTTTTTTTTTAACTACGAAACAAGCCCTACCTGAGTGAGTAGCGATGACATCGAACTGCAGTATTTCTGGAGAGTAGCACGTCCAACAATCACATGATACTGAAACCCACTCCATAAGCTGGCTGATGTGCTGTTTGTAGAGACAGAGAAAACTATCCAATTGCTGCACTTCAGCTAATGAAGACATTGTTTCCTCTACCTGTTAAAACAGTGACAAGATACTTTATCTTAACTGTAACAAGGTTTAAAAAAGCAAAGAAAGAAACTTTTACAACTCATAATCATACAGAAAGGACACAATAAGACTTCCATAGTTTCTACCTGGACAATCAAGATTGATATTTAATGTCTGCCTATACTACAGCCACTGACTTTAAATAAAATGACACATTTGTCCTGATTTCAAAATGAAATCATGAGGAATGCAACAATGTAACAGCAAAATGAAAGCATATCTAATTCACTGGAAAATCTATCAAAAAATCTATCTACATCCTAAATAAAAACCTCCTAGTATACTGTTTTACAGATGTAGTGGTTTTTCTCCTTAATTTAAGGATGCTTTAAAACAATATAGGGGGAACTTCTTAGAATCCCATCTAACAGGATATAGCAGCTTCTAAAAACTATTGCTTGTTTCAGCCCCCTTCTCTTATTCCCTCCCTTCACCCCGCTGTTTTAGTTAAGCAAGATGCTCTTGTTACAGTAGCTGGGCAGATTCACTTTGAATTTCTCTATTTGTGTTGCTTAGAAGTTCCAAAATTCACTGTTCCATTTGAAATACCATCTTCATATTTACACTGAGGCTATTCCATTAGACACACAAATGAATTCTAGACCTAATCATGCTTGGCAAGGAAGCACACAGACTTTCTTAATCACTTGTAGTGAACGTATTTCAAAGCAAATGAAAACTTGCTTTTAAAGTTCCTAGAGACTACTACCAAAGGGACAAAACTTCTCTAAGGAAGAGATTAAAAGCTTGCTGAAAGCAGCATTTACAGTCTTGGTGATTTCAGCAGACAGCAGGTCAAGAATGGGGAGCAAGGCACTGTTAGGAACCCCACGGAGATATAACACATGTTGTCAGCATGGCCAGTTCTAGCAGGCAAGGATGTAGTTCAGTGCTATGAGTGACATCATTTGACTTTAAGTGGTTCAGTAGAACTACAAATTGTAGTCATATTTGAAAGTTGAACTCAATTGCAAAAGTTAGCTGAAACATGTCTAGGATCTTTAAAACTTTACAGACTAATCACTTGCCAGACAAAGATGTTATTATGGAAGTACCAGATGTGGAGAAAATAAATGAGATTTCTAGAATGAAAAAAAAATAAATCAAGATTTGCTAAGGACAAAGGTTACTCTTAAAGCAGGTTTGCCTGCCTCAAGCACAATCTCCTTTCTGGAAGAATTCTGCCAACCAGCCAAAACAATTCAGAATAACTTGTATGTAAAATATTTATTTATCTTTAAATTAATTGGAACATTTCACATGACAGAATGTGTCAAGAAGAAAACTGCTCCCCATTATTAATCCCGCCACAATCTGCAAGATGCTTTTTTCCACTGAACAAAAGAGAAACAAAATAATACATTATTCACAGGTGATTCAAAATAAATGCTTTAAGTATTTTCAAGAGTGCAACTGAATAAAAAAAGAGAGAGAATAAATTAAATATGCCAATAGACTGATGCATATCTCCTCATTAGAAAGTCTTGCAGTTAAAAAAGATAAAATAGCATCAAGTGTGATTTTCTTTCCCATATTTGAAAGCTAACAAATTTAATGATGCATTATTTTAATGCTAAATAATCGGGTGCTGAAAGAAGAGCCAAGATAACACGGGCCACTGGTAATGAAACAAAATCTTATCTTTAGGACACCAGTGAAATCACTGACAAGTTCAATACATGCTTAACAGACTTTAACAACTGATATGCCTTCAGTCTATTTGGGGCTATAAACCACACTCCTCATCATGATACTGAAGTGCTCAGTTGGTGGTCTTGATCTTTTTCCTTAGCCCTAAGCAACCAGAAACACCGAGGAACACAAAGAAAAGGGGCCAAAAGTCAAACAAGACCGTGAGTGTTCAGTCAGGTCACATCAGTTGTGGTTTCCACTACCTCTGTGATCTTCTGTACCCTTATAGTAAAGTCCAGATTGAAGTTCTAGAATGCAAATTTTTGAGTAATTTATGTTTACCCTAAAAATCTTTTAATATTGAATATAGACTTATTTTTGAACAACAAATTTACACCTGTAAGGCTAGATGGAATACATTTCTTCTATATGGTCTTAAGCTATTTTAGCAGGGACTTCTTGCCTTCTGAAAGTTGTACAGAGAGCTCACTTTGAAGTTTTAGTATAGTCAGTAACTGGGGAAAAAAAAAAAGTATATTAAAAATTCAAGACATATTTGTCTTTGTGACCAAGTTGAAATATTGCAATTATGTAATCTTGTTGCCAGATTTTCTATCTGTCTAGCTGAAAGAAAGGCTAATGAGAAAAAGGATTCTTGTCCAAAGTACTGTCAACTTTAAAAAATCATCAGTAACTGCAGGAACATCTTAAACTTTTAACAATCTTGGAAGCTTAACATTTCTGTATATGAAAATCAAGACTTATCTCCATGAAGCTGCTTTCTTTGTAGGAGTATGAATTTTAAGGTTTTAAATGGACATTGCTGACTTTATAGACCACTGTAGGGCTAAACAGACCAGATCCTGCAAAACATACCAGATCCATCTGTCCAAGGCTCACTTGGTCAGATTGTTTAAAAAAACCAACACTCCCAAATGAAAACAAAACCCCTAAAAATCCCACCCTTGCACTGGCTCTCCATGAGACAGATCTTCATGCCCTACCTTTCTGACCTGCAAAGTCTTTTCAATATTTGTTTCAAGCTTTGTTCTATTTTACTTCTTTTAGAACAGTTTTCTAAGCATATGCCTTCTCGGAGGCAGCCTGTCAACTATGGGGCCATAAATACTGATGCTACACAGGCCTTTGGAATATTGTGCCTGGGAGCAAAAGAAAAGGAAGTAGAATAGCCATTGCATTTAAGGCACACGCTTGAAAAAAGACAACTTAGATAGATCTCAATTGTACCACATGAGGATGGCTTGCTGATTTATTTGATAGTTTAGCTCGGGGAAGAAAGAGGAAGAGAGAAATAAGGGGGTGAGATAATGTTTAGATGAAAAAGCTCATCTATTATCAGGGCATCTACAGATGTCCTTGATTTTAAAGCATTCCTGCAACATTTAAACTTTTGGTTCTGGTAGAGAGGTAAAAAGGTCAACTACTGCAAAATTGGTCTGACCTTTGTCTAAAGATAAAAAAATTGATTATGAACTACCACTTTTCTAAGGTTAGTAGTGTTCTTGATCTGCAGTAGAATTGTTCTTTAGTAGTCAGATAATAAATTTGAATTTTTTTCCTGGCCACTTGTGTGCTCCTGTGTATAACTGAACATTAACAATAACCCAGTGACTTCTTTACACCTGAAAAATATCAACTGTTCAAACAGCACCAACAGCATGTCCAAGGCTTTGCAGAATCCAGCAAGCATAAACTCTTGAACACCTCCTGCACCAAGACTTCACCTAAACCATGGCCTGGTGATTAATATCCATCCAAGTAAAGTGCTCATGTAGACCAAAGGCAGCCCATAGTCAACTGTGAGCTTCCCATACTCCAGTAATGTACTTCAAGCCACCTATTCTTAAACCTAAGCTAAACACACTTAATAAAAAAAACCCAACAAACCAAATTCTAATTGTAATTATAGCCTACAGACCTGTACTGATTGCTACTGACCACAAAATAAAACTGAATTCTGGGACCCTTCTCAGAACCAGCAGATACTCCGACTTTATGGGCCTTCAACCAGGGTAATAAAAAAAATGAAATTCTTCAGGCTCTGCTGTCCCAAACTGTAAACCCAACTCCAAACTGAATTCTGGTATTAATCCTGGATGTACAGTGAGAAAGACTCAACCTTGGCTGAGGCACGAGTTCTCCACTGGTGTAGTCAACAGACAGTGAACAAGCCTTACAAGATGGAGCAGTAAGGCCAATTCCTAAGTTTCTTAACAGTACATTCAGCTCTTCTGGCACCACTGTTGCCCTAGACATTAATCTCAACTTTAGTTCCATCCTAACCTTTCCAGTTCATAAAAGAAATAACCTGTAAGACCCTAGTGTCTGTTGCTGTTAACCTAATTACAGCCATGGGGATTTTCAGGATTCAACATTAAACTGAGATCTTCAAACTGAAAATAGATGTAGCACCTAACAACTATGACCTGTGATCTGGCAAAGCAGAAATATCAATATATTGACCAACAAATGATAATAACACTCATAGATCTTGCAGCCTTCAGAGTGACTTTAAATATTAACCAACCACCAGAACAGTGCCATGGGGGGAGATCTTTGCAGAACAGTTTTATGACTGAACATGGATTTCAAGTATTCCATCATGCTTCTCTCATTCTAGCAGAGTGAATCTGATGAATTTGTAATTATGTGTTTATCTAAATGTTTAACTATTATATTTCTGTATCATACTTGAAACAGATTGCTATACACACACACAGATGAAAAATAAGCAATCCCCAAACAAAACTAGTAGTAGTGTACAAGTTCTTAGCTCTTATAAATAATATTTATTCTTCTGGAGAAGTTGCCTTTATCTGTTTTAAACAGGCTACAGCCAGTGTAACTTCAGCTATGGCAAACGATGAGGAGACAGAGGGTACAGTCAAGGTCACACAACACCAAATAATTTTAAACATTACCACTCCTTGTGGTTAAGCTCTTAGTAAAGAATTTCTGTGGTTTGAACCTAACAGCAAGACAAAGAATTATGGCTCTGTTTAGACAAAGTGTCTTATAAACAGCATAAACCAGAAACACAACAAAACACCAAACCAGTTCATATTACCTTTTCTTTAAGGTGCTGAGAAGTTGGTATTGCCATTATTGTCACCAAAATTTTCATTAGCTGCAAGCTGACTTCTTTGCAGTCTTCCTGGCATACTTCTATCAATGCTTGTACACAATAAAGCAACTGCTCCATATAAAAGACCTATTTTTTAATAAAAACATAAATTTATTATGTTTTTTTACAAAATATTACATTTTCTTTTAAGGGCGAGATGTAGGGAATGACAGCAATTACATCTGAGCATGGTATATTTCTCTAAATTGTTAACATACTGATAATTTCTTGTTAGTTATTTTGATTACCTACATTCTATTTTTATAGAATCCAACACAATCTTCCTCCCAGACCTTTTGTTCGTATTTACTTTGTCCTGTTAACAAAATAAATGACCCTGCTCTTAATCACACTGTTGCTCCACTGTGAATAAAAACATCAAAGCATTTTGAAATGCTTACCAATGGTACTTGCTCATTCTGAAGTGGAATTTGTTAATTAATAACGTATTTGTTATAACTCTTTCAAATATTATTCCACGTTTGACTATTTAAAATGGAACAATAATGGTGAAATACATAAACCAAGAAAACCTGAGAGTCTGCTTTTATCTCAGGTAATTTATCTCATTTGATGCAATATAATGCATGTTATCTTGATTCAACTGATACCAGTTGAAGTCCACATTGTTGTCAGGTAGTTTACAGTAACTTCCATGATAAAGTGCATCAGATATTCCATGAAGCTGTCAGATTCCATTCAATGAACAGCAGGGGCCCTTGTTACAAATTTACTTCCAAAAAGTAAATCAAGTCTGGGAATGGTTTAGCTATAAAAGTTATTAATCTCATGGACATGGTCAATCCTTAGCTAAACAGTGTCTATGCAGCATTCACTGTTTAAAATAGAGAAAGACTGTTTTACAAGACCAAAGGCTAGAACAAGTCCACCAAATGCTTCAGCTGCAGATGAATGTGTCTACTGTATCCCATGCCAAATGGAAGTAGTAACCTTAAGACCTCATAGCACATTTGCAGATGTACTTCAGGGAATTGTTACTTGAACACTCAGGTTCTAGTGCTTCCACTTATATGAGTTCCTAATCATCACAGGCTTCATGGAGATTAAGGTTAATTCCTGCATCACTGGTAGATGTTCCATTAGGGAAGAAGCCTAATGAGGGAAGAACTTCAAACATATATCTTTCATTGGCTCAAAAGGACATTATGCTAGATTTGGTCTACACACATGAATAATTGTTTTAAAGGGAAGTCTGCATCTGACATGAAGTTAGAATTTTGTAAAGGCACAGCACTGGCCCTTTTTTGGTCATCTTAAGAAATGAGGCCTAACAAACATTTGGTGGAATGAAAAGCTGGGATTTCATTTGTGGGAGAAATTGTAAAGATGCACAAGAAGAATACTTAATAGATCTATTTCCACATATGAGCAATTGAAGGGAATAAAAAATAAATCCTGGAAGTTAAAAATCTCAATTCCTCATTGAAGAGAATCTGTCACCTTAAACAGCAATTGATTAATGTTCTTCAAATACTATAATGAAAATGGCTCAGACATTAGTTAAGGGTACACTTAGGAGCAAATTCCTAATTTACAAAAGGTCTTCCTCCTAGACTATCACTTAAAGAGAAGCAACAAGGCCCAAGAGTTTACAAAGGACACTCCTAAATGTACATGTAAGAGTACTGGTGCCTTCTTTTTAAAATGGAGAATGGCAATAATACAAACCAAAAATTAGAAGTTGATATTTAGAGGGAATCCTTCTAGGGAAAACTGACATGCCAATTACAATAGATTGTGAAAAGCTTTTGGTCATTTTTACTAATGAAGATCAAAATATATGATCTTTGAATTGTGAACACGAGGTATTTCCAAACATGACTTAAATTCTGCCTCCAGATCACCCAAGGCAGTCCTCTATTAGTACAGTACTTATTAAACAGCTGCTTCTCTCCTCATCATGCATTTTTGTTTTCCTCCCACGATCTGAAACCTTTCATAGCAGTTCTCTAACTTGAACACACATCTGCTGAGAGGATGGACTGATGGCAAGTTTGGGAGAACAGCAGATGGGCAGGGAAGCTCCTGTTTTGTCTCAGACACACATCCACTGCTTTATCCTTGGATAGAGTGGGGTAGGTGTGCAAGGGAGGTGTGCAAAGAATGGGAGCATTTAGGGAGAACAAGGGAGAAAATAAGTTAAGAGAACCACTGGTCTAAACTATGGTTTGTTGTGTGTTTTCCAGTTAGCCTTACCTCTTCAGATCGTTGACAAACTCCAGCTTGTGACAGCGTGTTCCCAAGATCAGCCAAATGCGGCTGTAAGATTTCTTTTGGGCTACCTCGAATCACTGCAGTTAGAACCATGATGCAAGATGGCTTCGGTGTCTTCCCAAAGGCTGATGTGATTAATTTCATAGACACCTTAGGGTTGACAAATGTTCCAATCAATTCTGCTGCTTTCACACACTGAAAAAAGAACAGCAATAACTTGAGGATTTTCCTGAAACCACAAATAGCATTCAATACATCATGGGCTTTCTCTTTTTATGATTCCAGCTGTTGTTTTAAATGTTTCAGCAGTTGCCTTTTAGGCCTTTTCTACTCACTCAGTAATGATTATATGCATGAGAAATTTTCTTGGTGTGCTCTGTAAGCACCTAATAAGGCGCACAGCACTTCACAGCATCAGAAAAACTTCCATAAGAAAGTAATGCACAGAAAAGAAGCGTTCAACTTCCAGTGTAATAAAGTCTCTAGTTTAGAATAACAATGTGCTGCAGATTTAGTGGCTTGGCACTTTGTGTTCCAAATGCTGTTCTGAGGCATGCTCTTAATGCACTCACCACCCAGCTATTAAAAGCAACAACAATAAAACCCTGAAAGACAATTTTTTTTTGTTACTGTACTGTACTTTGACACTGACAGTAGAGAGCTGGTTCAGTGTGGAAGCACTGCCATCGGGGAACGGCCCACTGCTTTCATTCTCTTACTCCTTTCACCAAAAAGGTTTAAATTCCTATGAATTCCCCATGTTGCTCACATCTTTATTCCCATTTCTGCCTTGCAGATGTACTGGTGTATTGTATTCCACATGAAATACCATCACACTGAAGCTCGATCCCTGACTGATGCCCGATATTTACAGTCAGATGTATGAATAAAGACATAGTCAACTACTGTGCATTTATTTAACATTTGGCTCATTTTCCCAAACATGAAAGCTTATTTCCCTTTGTATATAGTTTTTAGTATAATTTAGCCATGGATTTTTCATTGCACTTAATTAGTACTTGAATCATCCTGTATTTTTTTGTCTCAATGGAAGCGTGTAGCCATGAAATCCATAGTTTAAATCTGCACTATATATAGCTGTTTCTTTTCACAAGGGTGAAGACTCAAACCAGTTATACTCTGTGTAGATGTGAACCCTGTCCTCCTCATTTGCCATAAAGAAAAAGACTCTTAGTGCTCTGAAAACTGCTAAATGACAATAGAATTAAACAGTTTAAAAATACAAATTGATAAATGGATTCATACAAATGTATCTACTCAACAAAGACAAATAAGAAAAAAATTAAAAAGGGTAAGACACCAACTGGTCTTTTATACATCTCAATTGGTATTATTAGGCTGGAGAAAGGCAGAAGACATTTTCCAAGCTGGTGGCAGCTTTGAAATGGGTTCTACAGTGACAAACGATGGAGGAGATGATCACAATACCCTGGGAAGCAGCACCACTAAAGAGATAAAAGGCATTCAAAAGTAAGTTGCTGAATCTTAAATTTTGGCACAAGGAAGAGTAAAATTAAATACATAAACCATTTCCTAATCGGAGATAAATCTCATGGAAGCACCTGCGGGAAGATTTGTGGTGGAATTCTAAGAAAGGAAAAAGTATGTTCAGAAAAAGGCGAGGGAAAACTATGTGCTGCTCAAACAAATACTTCTGAATTTACATTTATGGCAAAAACAACTGGATAGGAAATTTGACCAGGACAGCAGGGCTATGTGGGTTTATTCTTCTAATTATTTAAGTGTTCTTACATATTTCATACATCCACTAAGGAACCTGAAAAGATGCATACCCATAGTGGCATATCTCTTACTTCAGTTCTGGGGCATTGATTTCCTAAGGCCTGTACACCCCTTTCAAAACAAGAAGGTGACTTCTGACAGTATTCCAGGTTAACTTCTCTCTACTGTCGATCGCTGGGGGACTGGCTTAGTTTACAAGCTCAATCTCACCATAAGGCGATATGGAAAAGGTCAGATGCTGGTTCTGAAAGGGGAAGTGGAAGGGATGGAATAGCCAGAAGGCAATAACAGAGTAAGAACTGGGGGAAAGGGAGGAACAACTCAGGAAATACAAGAATATAAGTATAATGTTCATGTTTTTAACACCCATAACAGCGTGAGCCTGATCCTTCACTCACTGGCAATTTCCAGTGACCTAAGGTAAGGTTAACCCTCAGAAGATGGACTCAGAACTATGAAGAATAGGGTCTTTATTCAGTGTATAACAGATTCCTTAACAGATTAAACTTACATTTTTAACCACTTCTCTTTCTTCATCCAAGCATGCTTGGTACAAAGTTCTAAGCAGTAGCTCCATGTGTTGTGTTATGTGATCCTCTGCATGTAGCAACAGTGTATACAGAAGCTGGGATGCTTTTATTCTTGTGCTTTCCACCCAGTCTGTTATATCATGACAGAGACCTGGGAGAATTTTGGAAAGGTTTCTCGACACAAGCTCCCGACAACCTAGTCCTGGTCGAACCACTAGAACAAAAAACAAATGAACAAACAAAAACAGAAGAAAAAGAAATATCAAAGGTAAAGCAAATGCACATTAATTAATCCTTACAAAAGTTTAAAGACTAAGGTAAGACCTATGGGTTTCTGCTTCAGCATGGAACAAAATATTCCAAATGCTGCTGAGGAATTCACCTGCACAAGTTGTATTTCTTTAATATCTATGGCAGAATTAAAATGTTCAGAGAACTGTGTAGAGTTTACATATTTATTACTGGATGGTGATTTGGATTAGGTGTTTTCAAATGTATGCAGAAGGGGAAGAGAAAGAGAACTCAAATGTGGGACATTACCCACTTTGGAAAACACAGCTTAATAATTCCCTTGTAATTTTTATAGCCACACAAATTCCATTGAAAAAAAAACCAAACCTGAAACACATAAAGATAAAATAGAAGAAAGACTTTTGTGTGCAAACACTTTGGTATCACTGAGTAAAGCATAACTTGGAGGGTAGATGTCACAAACAGTAGAGGGGACATGAACTGCAGTAAAACAGACAGTGTCAATTGTGCCCTCTAAAGGAAAAGGTTAAAGGTGTATCTGGCAAATTAAGAGCAGAAAGGGTATCATGATTTGTACAAATGCTGTGTAATAGATTAGGCAAATCAAACTGATACTATTTTAAAAATCATAGCTATCATATGATCTCTTTTCTAAGGCCTTTTCAGGAAGAGCAGCTTACTGATGTGACTCTTCAATCTCTGTCCAATTTTTATATTAAATAACACATTTTCAAATGGTATGAAAGATTATACACAGGAACTAGAGTGGAAAATGTGTTTATTTATTTATTTGGATTTAATTTGATTTGTAAAAACTCTGTAGAAAGTAGGGTTTTGTTGTAATCTTTTGTTTTTAAACAAAACACCTAAATGTTACAAATACATATTCCCTACCTCAATAAAGGATGCAGACTTCTAAGGGACTAATAAATTTATCTTTCCTAACTGTTACTGTTCTGTCTTTACACCTTAGCTCATTTATAAATCATGGAGACTCAAAGAAGCAACTTGACCAATATCACAAGCAACTACCAAACCTCCACTTCTATACTTCACACATAAAGCTATGACAGTGCTTTCCACAGAACTGCAATAAACTCTTTTAGTGACTTTTTTCTACAGTCTATTTTTTTCCTTTACACTGTACATGCTTATACAAACAAAATCTGAAAAGTTGTTCTCTGAGAACCACCATTTTATAATTGCCACTCACAATGTTCACATACTGCATTAAGAAAGAAACATTATTCATTATGAGGTGTCAAAAAACCATATTATGTGTGAGTGCATTTTTTATTTCTGGTACAGAGTTCTCCTGTAAACACTCAGAAAGGAAATTACTAAGTTATCTCAGGATATTTTCCCACATTGGCCCATGTAAGTACAAATGCTAAGAGGAAAATATACTAAAGGAAATGGTCTGAAGAATACAAAAGGCTTAAAGAAATGCCTATGAAATACCTACACAAGGGAAAAAAAAAATAAATGCAAGCACCAGGACATGAATTGCTGCTTCTTTTGTCAATGGAGGATAACATTTTGGATTATGAAAACTGACAATGAATAGCAAAAGGTCAAATAAAGAAATCAACTTGAGACAGCAAATACAGACTAGCATTCTATTTGACCTGAGGCAGAATTTTGTTTAAAGAATTTGGACCATTCTTTATCAGCAGTTCCTTCATTTCAGATGTTCAAATGCAGGCATTTATCCCTGTAGCTACTCCTGTCAAAGACTTCCCTGCTATAAACTGTCTGCACCTGTATCCTAAGGCAATGACTGTTGTGGCTCAGTGGAAAGCTATTCAGCTGGTTGGATGACACCAGGTATGAGGTCTAACTCTGTTCTTCCTGTGACCTGCAATATCTGTCATCGTGAGATCAAAGCACAGGGGCCTCATACGTCAGGTCCATTAGCTTGACAGTTGGACAAAGATACTTAAGTACAATGTACTATAAACTCACAGTTGTAAAAAGACATTCCAGTATATTAAATAGGTCAGAAAAACAGCAGCAAAGTGCTAAAATACATCATTATCATATTAAAAGAATACAGATGTTTGTGGAGGGGAAACAGCTGGAAAAGACATACAATAATAACTCATCCACATAGTCTGTGTAGGACATCACAAATTATTACTTGAAACTAAGGTATACTAGTGTCCTGGATAAAGTTCCAGATCTGTATGACTCAGTAGCAAATCATCCTTTCCTCTCATTTTTCTTCTCTTTTGTCACATAAAGCCTGACTATTAATAAGACATACAATTTGGAAGTCAAGATAAGCAGCAGAACATTGTGTCTTAAAGTCACCATTAACTTGGGACTCAAGTCCAAAATGACCAGGTCATGTTTTAAAAATATCCTTTAGTTATGTATATATAAGGAAATATACGTGTATGTGAACATACAGAAACACAGAATCTTAGGATTGTTTTGGTTGGAAGAGATCTTTAATATCATCAAATCCAACCATTAACCCAGCACTGCCAAGTCCACCACTAAACCAAGTCCCTCAGCACCACATCTCCATGGCTTTAAATATTTCCAGGGATGGGGACTCCACCATTGACCTGGGCAGCCTGGTCCAGGCTGGACAACCCTTCTGGGGAAGTTTTTCCTAATGTCCAACCTAAACCTCCCCTGGTACAACATGAGGCTGCTTCCTCTTGTTCTATCATTTAGGTTGGCAAAGACCTTTAAGATCACTGAACCCAACTGTTAAACTACACATTTAAGCCTTAACTGCTTGCTTAACATTCTATCAAGCAAGATGCATGAAAATTCAATTAAACACAGGGATGGAACTCTGCCCAAATTTGTGAAGCACATTTATTGTGCTAAGAAGATTATTTCAGAAAGAACATATCATTTAATCATGAAGTAATTGATAGATGTCCCTTTCTAAAAGTAAAACCAAACCAGCATCTGCACACAAAACCCAACACACACCTAGAGAAATCTGGTCAAGATAACAGTATTAGCAACATAAATAGTAACAAGTGTCCCAAGACTAGAGTACAAAGCCTTTTACAACTTTCACTGTATTATGGTCATTGCAAAATAAGTGACTGGAGCTTAAACACTCAACTTCATCAGTTTAATTCTCTGACTGCCAAAAGAAGAAATATGCTTCTGCCATTACTAGTGGAAGTAAAAACATTCTTTACCATTTACAAATCCCTGGAGGTACTATTATATATAAAATCAGCAAGACAAAAAACTTGGAAAGCATAACAGATCAACTTGCTTGTCTTCAAAGCTAAACAGTTCTGTCAAACCAGTCACCATTATGAAGTGCTTCCCCTTTCATTCAAGCATTAGTGAGTAAAACAACTTTAAAGGAAAAAAAAAAAAGTCTAATTTCAAAGAAGAAAGAACTCCGGAACCCACTGTCATGGAGAGGATTTTGCTGCTGGGTATTCTGTGATGTGATTGTCACGTAGGCACAAGTCAAGCATGAACCTGTTCTTTCACACCAAAAGAGTTTTTGTTCTGTTAAATATGAGCATAGAAATCGATAAATGACCCATTAAAACCTTCTCTCTCATCCACACCCATATGCATATTTTTAAACATTAACTTTATGAACCTGAGACAGGAAACAAGCTTCAAGATACTCCAAGGATAATGTTTTAAAGCTACCTAAAAATTATATGGTACTAAAAAGTAATCTACCCACGATGCTTATCTTGGGGTTTTTGTGTATAATAAAAGAAATTACTGCTTCTGTTGCCATGGTCTTCATGTATGCTGGCATATTTTAGTCATCATCCCAGTGTCACACAAAGAAGTCTGAAATATTTCATTTCAAATTTTTCTTCCATGCCAGTTCTGTGGATCATTAACGCTGTGTCTAGTTCTCATTATTCAAGGACTCAGCTCACATGTTCTTTCATCCCACCTTCCTTCTCAGTTTCTCCATGGCCATTCTCCACCTGGCTGCCAGCTAATGTAGAACCTTCTGCTGTTCCTGCATCACTGCTTCCTCTCTTTTTTGTCATAGGCATTTTCATTTACTCTTTCTCCAAAATGAATTTTGGGATTAATGGAATAACTGACGGTAGCATCTGAATAAATGTTTTTTTTTAAATGTAACCTCAATAATTTTATGTACATACATGTTGTACATTATATTTTTATATATGCTGTCCCTATATGATAACAAATATTACATCTTGTAATGAATATTACACATCTTGCTCTGCTGTCATTACTGCACTGCAGATCTCAGGGATTATTCAGGAAGTAAAAACCACTTTCAGTGGAACACTTACCTCCTTTGGGATAATGAGATGGTGGAACACTAAAATCCATTTTATCCTTCAGATCTTCTTCATTCTCTTTCTCCCACTGCAAGCCTATCTTTTCCCAGTAAGTCGAAGCCAGTTTTCTAGACACAAAATAAGTGCTTTATACCATCAGGCCTCCAAAAGAATTTTAAAATAATACTTACAGAAACTCTGGCTTCTAAAACTCAGCTGGAAGGATGGGAAGCATTCTTGACATTTAACCTAGACACCTTAAGTTGAGAGTTTATGCTTCTCTTCCTTGTTGGACAGAGGTCACCTCTTCCATAGAGTAATTCTGTCTTTGACCACCTCTCAATCTTTGTCTGTCTCATACTTAAGTGAATTGAGCATAAAAGGACTGCATCACAAATGTTGTAATTTTGAGTTTAAGAAAAAAAAAAGTTGTTTTTTTTTCTCTAAGCAATACATCTGAGAACACAGAAACATTTTCATGTACAAATATTTAGAAAAAAAAAGAAAAGAAAGAAAAAATAAAAGAAAAAAAAGGAGAAAAAGGAAAAAATAAAAGAAAAAAGGGAGGTTTCTGCTTACATATTTTCAGGAATTTCATCAGTAAAGCTTCCAAGTAACAAAGGGATCAACTTGTGGAAATAGGAGTATCTGTCTCGTAGGTGCAGCAACCATTCTCCGATGACAGCTGTTACAGAATGCCGAACCTACAGCGATACAAAAGTGACTATTTTAAATATGTCAGGAAAAGAATAGAAAATGAAAAAAAAAATATTAGCTTTCAGTATATAAGCCTTGGGAGAGGGTATCTATAGTCTTAGAAGAAATTACAAGAACCCAGGATTTCCTCACTGGCAGGGAGCATCTTAAGTACCATGCAAGGTACAATGCTCCCTCTTGTGTTCTCCCTCTGGCTCAGTTAGCTTACACTGCTTGCTGAACAAAATCTTGTCTCTGAGAGGAACACAAGATACAGACCTAACTCAGAACACTCTAAATTCTCATGGTTATTATCTCTTGAAAACATAAGAAATGTAAATTTCTCTGGAATTTGAAGCTTGCCAAGCACATCTCAGGATGGCAATTTTCTCTGTTCACTATAAAGGAAGCCCAAGTTAAATAACGTGAGTACACACATTTCATGAAGGTACCAATACCATAAATGTTTGCTAAGCATCTGAAAAGGCCATAGAATCAAGCTCCAGAGAGATCTAACAGAAGAATTTAAGACAGAATTAAAGGGATGCATTAAATTTAAAAAGTGCCTACAAACTTCAACAGCCTAGAACTAGATAGCAGAAATAAATAGCAGCTGAATTGGTCACCAGCCTTGTTTTGGATAGCTTACAATTGACAAAGCCTGTATGTGACATAATTCAGCTGAATGAATGAAAATTTAAATGGGGAAGAAGGAAAGGGAAATACCCAAACTCCCACCCTGAACCAGATTTAAAATAAATGCATGACTTAAAAAAAAATAAAGAAAAACACACCTTGGGAATCTCATCAAATAATCTCTGTGCCAGATGAGAAAGAACATCATCCACAGACTTTCCATTTCCAAACTGTATCACTGCTCCAGTAGCCTGAATGACATCAACACGAACTCTGTAGTGCTGGTGTGAAATTGTTTGCATTAAGGGTTTTATCAACGATTCCGACTGCATATGAAAGTGCTCTGTTGGGGCAGAGAGACAGGAACTTCAAACATGCTTTACACAGGTGACAGATCATGAGCAAGGCTATGAACAGCAGCATGACTAATGTGACTGTGTTTAGGTTGCGTGCAGATTTAACTTTATACTGTAGTAGAGCTGAATGCTAACCCATACACACTTCCCCAACCCTCTCCTCCCACTGTTCCCCACATGCTGTAATGGCTCAGCACCCATCCCTAGCAGTTCTTCTCCAACAGGTCCTCCAAGGCCTGCAAAGTACACGACTGAGGGTGTGTGCAACTTCTCATCTCTTCCTCTCTCCTGGCTGAACCCCTGTAACCTCCTACCAGTCCCTACCTCAGCCCCTGTCCCCCCCAAAAACTGAGGGCTCTCATCAGCCCACTGCTCCCCCGCTTTGCCCATCCCTCAGCCACACCTGGCATGGCCTGGGCACAGGCCACGGTGCATCGGCAACTTTCACGCCTGACCTCGGCATAGTGGTCGAGGAGGGTGGTCTGGAGGATGTGGATAACCTCGGTGAGGTAGGGGACCACGGCGGCCCCG
>VWZY01004662.1:1106771-1211294 GCA_013399075.1 Chloroceryle aenea
CGCCGCCCGGCCGCAATCGGGCTCCTGCAAGCAGCTCAGGGGCCGGCTCAGGGCCTGCGCCAGCTCGGCCGCCGCCATGCTCCGCTGTCGCCACGGAAGTGCGGCGGCGTTGCTAAGGACGCGCGAGGCTTTTACGACGGCAGGCCAGCGCTTTACGGCGAGTGGGAAGCTGCGCGGCGTGTGGCGGACAGCGACGGCACCGGAGGGACGCGTCCCCCGGGAGGACAAGCCGGCTCTCGCTGTGTCCGCCTCTCTGAGGGGCCTTCCCGGGCCCTGCCGCGGGGTACCGAGGAGGCAGGGCGGTAGCTTCAGCGGGTGCCAAGCTGCCAGCAGGAGAGGGACCCGTTATTCGCAATAGGCGGGGAAAACAGCGGCGCAAACTTGAGAGAAGCCCGTGGGTGGCCGTAGTCCTTGGAGAAACTGAGAGCAAGGCAAAGCGACCGGGACCAGCAGAGGATGAGGAATGAGGGATGAGGGTGTTACTGTGCAGAAATTTCCACATGTAACACGCCATTTGCATCACTTTTCCCCTTATGTTTTTTTTCCTCTGGAGGGATCAATGCCTCGCTGGACTGTGACTGTTTTCTGTACCAGTGGTGTATAATTTTCAGTGTTCATTTGTATTAGTTCATGTGTATATACGCTCTGTTCATATTGTACTTAAATGTGCTTTACACGATATAATATTTCGTGTGCTTGTCCTGGTGACTGTGCAATCAACACACATCAAACGGGCCATCGTGGTCTTTTTCTTCACTAATCGTACTTAAAGTGCTATGAACTAAAGACCCAATTCAAATTGTCCTTTAAAAATAGCCTTGTATTTACCAGGAGGGCGTTTATTCTCCCTGTTGTGCTGCTCCTAGCTTGACTGAGAGCCTCTGGGGTCCTTATTCACCCTTCATGCTGTGGGAGCACGGGGTATTCCTGACAGCAATGGTGCCGGCCCATGGTTGAGTCCCAGCTGCAACCACGCTCCTTGTGGGCCTCACACAGAGGTGCTGCTGAGTGTGATAACTTCAAACACCGAAGTAGCCAGGCTGGTGAGCTGTCCTGCCCAGCCCTGCCAGAGCTTCGGGGTGCAGCAGGGCTGGCGGCTCAGGCACCACAGAGAGCACTGGAGCTGCCACGCTCCTGCCGCGACTCAGCAGCCCATTTTGCGTGGCCAGGCTGTTCTTCGAGGCCAGCCCATCATCCTTCATGGTCAGGCTGCCTTTCATGGCCAGCCCATCCTTTGTGACCAAGCTGTTGTCCTTCATGGACAGGCTACCTTTCACGACCAGGCTGTTGTTTGTGGCCAGGCCATGCTTCATGGTCGGCCTATTCTTCATGGCCAGCCCGTCCTTCATGGCCATGGCCATTCTTCATGGTCAGGCCACCTTTCATCGTCAGCTCATCCTTTGTAACCAAGCCACCTCTCACGGCTTGCCCATCCTTCGTGGCCGGTCTGTTCTCCCTCACGGCCAGACCACCTTTCATGGCCAGCCCGTTCTCCCTGGCCAGCCGCTCCTCANCCCGGGCGGGGGCGGCTGGGAGGCCGGTGTTAAAGCTGCCCTCGCGGTTCTTGGTTCTTAACGGAGCGGGCATATGCTCACCGAGGGAAATAAAGAGGGGTTTGGGGTTGTTTTCCCCGCAATTACCAAACTTCCCTTCGGGCGGCTCTGCCCCCTCCTCCCCATCTCCCCTGGGACTGAGAAGGGTCGTGCACTGTGAAAGGGACAGATGCTAAAATTCACAAAAATCCTTCTGTTATGGAAGATTGGATTTCTGGTGATGGGGAGGGAGTCCCCAAGGGAATAGAAAAATGAGGCTTTACACCGTCATTTAATAGCTGTCTTTGAAACTCATGGCCTTGTGTGATTAATTGCACCGTTATTTCTGAAGGTTGACCAGCATCTAGGAGTTAAAAGGCTCTATTTGTACTTGGTGGTACATTGATCGTATAAAGATGACAGGGTTCGCGTTTCCACGTACAACCCCAGAACATGAAAGTGTTCAGAAACGATAGCTCTTGAATAGGCAAACAGGCAATATTAAAATGGCTTTGCTCCTTCAGATCTTGCTGACAAAGGATTTGGGAACTGTCTCTTATCTCTGTCTTGCACCATTTTCTACCTAGGTCTGTTTTCTGTTTACAAGCCTGAAGATGGCTGCTGCTTCTTCCTGCAATGTGGAAGAAGATGAGAGCCTGAAGGGATGTGAACTCTATGTTCAGAAGCACAACATCCAACAGATTTTAAAAGAGTGCATTGTAAACCTTTGCATAGCAAAGCCAGACCGACCCATGAAGTTTCTCAGAGAACACTTTGAAAAATTGGAAAAGGTCAGTGATTTTCAGGAGATTTATATTTTCCATTTTTGAACTGAAAAAGATGGTTTAAGAAGTTTCGAATGTTTTGGTACATTTTTCCTTTTAAATTTTAAATTATCAGGTTACTGTTAAAACCCAGGCTGTTGAAAGAGAAGAACCCAACCCTTTATTTGCTGTTGTCTACTATAATATTGGCTATTGTGTAGAATTTTTTGTGCATAACACCAAGATTATAATTTCTCATCCATTTTTAACCAGAGGTTAAAGATGTCCCAAAGAGTTAGGAGCTTACTTTGTGTTATGATACATGATGTCCTGAACTTTCATCTATGGAAAGAACCTGTCCATGAGATCAAAAGATGCAATTTCCTGGTTATACCAATGTCACATTATGTGATTTTTCCCTTCCTCTGAAGCTGAACAAAATCAGGGAAACATCAACTTCTGAGAATCATTTCACAGTTAGCCATTTAATTTTATTGCTCTTGCCCATCTGCATTGCTTATCCCAGGGTCCTCCACCAAGAGATGCAAAGAGACTTCATATACTGTAACTGTCTCCAGAAGCAGCATTGAGTGGGAAAAGATTTAAAAACATTCTCGGACAAATTTTTACCAAGGTCCATAGGTGTGTTTTGCTGGAAGAGCACACTGTGTGAGCACCACTTTTCTCTGGGGATGGGATTCCTCCAGATATAAATGTGAGCACAGAACTCCAAGTTGTTGGTTCTACAAGTCCTCAGTCTCCCAGAGATTTTGTTCATACACTTAGTTTAAGAGAATTATTTGCTTTTTGGAAGGAAATGTCTAAAGTTTGTAAGCTTAAGATAGGAGTTTTATGTTGCTTTTTCCTGCTAGAATCCGAATTTTGTAAGAACAGAGCAAGAACATAATAACTAATGAATATTATGTGCAGCTGATACATTACAGGTGATATAAGCATTTTATACATCTCATTGTCTGCGTTTCAGATACATTTTTCTATAGGAGAGAGTATGGCAAATTTGGTAGCTTTAAAAAAATGCAAACATTACATTTTGGTGGAAGCCCAGGAAGAGCTGGAACATCAGGGAGGGATAGGAAGTACAAAATGTTTTTCAATTGTAATGCTTATTATTAAAAATAAAATCCCTTAGTTCTGCATATTCTAAACTTCTGAGAGCCAAGACTCATTTCAAAAGAATCAAATCTGTTGAATTTCCTTTATCATGTTATGAATTGTTGTCCATCTTAATGTATGAAATTCCGGACTTCCTGGCAAGAAGGATAAACACCATTGTTACAAAAAGCATTAGAATATTTTGTAGTATTTTAGAATATTCTCCATAGCTAGTGGGATTACTAGTGTTAATGTATAGGGGCTTTTTATAGAGTTTGGCTTTATTGATCTAAACACAGTACACAGAACTGAGACGGGAAGGCAGTTCTTACCCTTGAGAAAGTACATCTTCTTTCTTGTATTATTTCCCAAAGAACAGCAGATACCCGAATTCTGCAGCAGGATATCAGTCAGGATGCAAACACAAACAGCCAGTCTCAAGGCGTGAAATTCACTAAATACCAGGCTCAGTATGGAAGGAAGCAGTCTTGCCACTGACTGTAGAGGTACCTGGGAGCTAATCTTGCTGAGTGCTTTAGGGTGTTTCTGGAGGTTTTCAGCAATGTAATTCTTGTTCTTAAAGCAGTTTGACTTCCTTGCCCAAATGTCTCTGAGGACTTCCTTGAGACGAGTTGCACTGTGGAGGATTTTCTGCTGTAGGATAGTATTTTGACTTGGTCAGTTGAAGGAAGGCTTGTAAAGAGAGAGAGAACACTTTAGTAAGTTTTATCCTTGTATTAGAAGTCACTTGTCATATAGATACATATATAGATACTTTGAAGACTCTTAATGGAATTGTGAATTTATCAATTGCCCGTTAGATTTTTGTACGTGAGAGAGCAATACACGGATACAACACATTTGCTTATAGCTCCCTTCGTTTTGGTGCCGTGCAGGAAGAAGAGTGAAAATCTTTGGGTTTAAGCACGATTTTATAAACAAAAGTCATGCATTTTTCCAACAAAATGTGGTATTTTGGGTTTATTTTCCAAACTCATTAAAATAGACAACATGTTTCACTGAAGAGAGCAGTAGAACAACAGTTTGTCAAAAATCATGTGGGTAGTTTAGAGATGAAGTGTGGGATATTTCAAGTGGTTAAAAAAGGAGCTGATGGAAAACATGTAGAGCTCGATCCACATCAGTGTACAGAAACTATCAGAGCTGAATACAAAAAGAAGTTTATTTCATTTTGTTCTTAACTGTATCTCATAAAGTGAACTCAGAGAAGCAACATTTATTATCATATGCAAGACCAGACTAGATCATAAATGCTTTTCATCTTCTGATGACATCAGTGTTAGATTAGGTCCATTGCCTCAGCGTACATCTGTACTGCTAGATGAAGAAAGACTGACCCCTGACCCCACAACACTAAGTGGCCCCAGATGTAATTCTTAGGTCTAACACGTCTAGGAGCAGGTTTGTTTTGGCAGGAGTCAGTACGAGCATCTCAGAACAGAGGCACAGAATGAGCTCATAGTTGAGGGATGTGGACTGTCTTGGGCTAGTGTTCAGGTCTGTGGCTGGGCTGGTTTTTATTTCACAGTATGCACATGGCCTGAGAGGGCTATAAAGTGAGAACATGAAAAAATGCTTACAAATAAAGTGCTAGAGCTGGAGGTTTGATGTTTGATCTGCAGTCATTGTTCTCAGCTGGAGAAGTGTCAAGGTTGGAAAGAAATGCCTGATGCCTTTTTAAGATTGCAGCCTTTTCGTATCAAGTACACAATTTAAAAACATAACTATGAAAATAGAAGAACCTTACTAGATATTTTTCTGTTCACTGACAGGACCTCCTTAAGATGCCAGTAGTTGCTGGGAATCAGCCTAAGTTTCTATATTCTGAAGTTTGCATGTCAGTTTTCGTAAGCTGTGACCTACCACCTTCAAGATAGCAACTATCTTCAGTTTGTAAAAATCTCTAACATTCCATTAAGCAGAGAAAAGAGCTGAAAGCAATTTAGATAACTGAGATTTTAAAAAAATAATGTCATGTGTTTTTTTTTTAATAATTCGGTTTACATTTTCCTGTGACTGTATAGAGCTTGGTGGGTGAGGTGAGGAAAACCTTTCTCTTAGTATTAATTGACTTTTTTAGGTCAGGAGAATAGATGTAAGCTAAGAAACTGTGGCATTATTTTAACAACTGTAATTAGGTCCTGTTTTCTTCAGTACTAAAGAAGGCATTGCAGAAAAAACAGGGAACATCTCATCTCCTCTTCTTACATTATATAAAAAAAGGTTAATTAGTAAGAAGTTACAGGCAAAGCGTTGTATTTTCAGCTCTACTGAGACTGCAGAGCTTTCATTAGTGTCAGGCTGTTCAGTGGCTGTGATTATATGATCAAAGGTGGAGTTGTCTTGCCAGGCTAAGTTAGACTGTTGTTCAGCAAGAAAAAAATATCATAAAGAGTAGAACTAATGAAGAAAATGGCATAAAAGAAAGGGAAGCAGCAGGAACCTACAGAATATATTTAGGCATTGTCAAGTATTTTTCTGAAGCCATTTTGCCTTGTATTTCAAAGCAGTAGCTTTTGCTGGCTGAGCCAGGTGGTCTTTGCTGATACCTTCTGGACCTGAGCTCTCTCCTGGTCCCTTCTATTGCACAAACAAGAAATACTGCCTTGCACATATGGAACTTACTGTCTTGGGTTCCTGTGGATTGGCAGTGCTTTTATGGACCCAGGCTGGTGCTGCATGTCTGAAGGTACCATCCAAACCCAGAGTTTTAGAAAAACCTGGACTCTACCATCTGTAATTAAATAAATAAAAGCAAAATGAGGTTCTCTGCGTGGCTCCACCTGGTGATACTGGACAGTATTGCACACAGACCTGCTCACAAAAACAAAAGTGTTTGTGCAACATTTGCTGTAAACTAGCACCAAAACGAAAGTGTGTAGTAAACTACAAATTCATTCCCTGTTAGTAAAATACAGTTTGCTTATTTATTACAATGGGTTTGAGAACCACAGGTATTTAACCATCAAAATTTGAGCATCAGGCTTTTCTTCTGCAACAGCAGTCTCCCCCAGTGGTGCTGGGTCAGGCCCTGTCTGATGGCACATTTCACTAGATCACGACAAACTTTGGGAATGCTCTTGACAGTAGCAGGCCTTTGCAGATGGGAACAGGTACATACACATACTGCCCCCAGTTGACTGCAACCTTTCAGCCTTTCACAGGCTCCCAAACAGATGTAGAGCCCTCAAGCTTTATTTTACGATTTTGGAAAAGAGAGCTTGCCTGGGCTTAAATCTTGTCTGTGTTGGAGTCTGTGGCTGCAGAACTGTCTGAGTACCTACTCCTCTGCTTGTCTGCAGCTCAGAAATCCTTCACTAATCTTTAGAGAGGCCGGTCAGACTACATAGCAGCTCAGCTCGGACAAGGTAGAACTCCAGTTTCAGGGACACAAACGTCTTGAGGCTGTACTCCCCCAATTCTTCCTCATTCTCTGTGTTTTATAGTTGTCAGAGCATCGGGCAAGGCACTCTGACAGCTACAGACCCTTTCCATTACAATTGATTGCTTAGCCAAGGTGAGGCAGTAGCTTTCCTGGGAGGCACTAAATTATCTTGAAGATGTTTTTCTTTTATTCTCTTTCAGTTGTTAGAAGTGAATCAAGGAGCAGAGGTAGTTAAGCCTTTTCTCTTTTCCCACAGTAGTTATGTTAAACTGAGGGGCATGCCAGATAGGAATGAAATGTAAAAAATTATATAAATCAAACCACACTTCCAAGATGAGGATGACTTTTGACTTCGCTGTTGTTTTTCAGTTATTTTTCAAGCAGTGCCTTATGAATATTCTCCTAAATGCAGAAGATAACTGCTTATTTTTTAAATATCTTTGTGATGCTGCATGAATTAATTTTCATTCAGCACGTAGAATGGGGATTGAGGCTGACTGGACACCAGTAAGACTGGGTGAAGAGCTGCAGTTTTCACAGCAAACTTAAGATTATTTGATATTTGACTTTGTTTCAAATAAGAAAAGGATGTTGGGTTTTGAAATGTCATAGGCAGGGGAATTAAGCACTTTCCGGTGTGCACTGCTGAGGTCTGTGCCTCAGTGGTTGCCTGCTTGGCAGCCTGTGTTGGAGCTGTACCCTGACAGCTTTGTAAGCTCAAGCTGTCGAGGTTCTGCAGCTCCTGGGATCTCAGCCCACCAGCTCTATTATCCCTGGGCTAGATGTTTAGGGAACTGAGAAAGTGAGCTCTGCGAAACTCAAAATAAAAACATGGCCATAATTATTTTAGCTTGGGTTTACTGGCAAATTGTGAAGAAAAAAATATTTAAGAGTTGTGAGCAGCCCACTGAAGGGTTAAGAGGGACACATGGACTCTTGCCTGAGCATGCGATTCAAGTTGCTATCCAGCCTTAATAGCCCTGTCCCAGTGAAGGCACTCAGCACACCACAGTTGGATTGGGTTTAAAAAATGAAATGCATGTGGAAGGGAGGAGGAAAATGAGATGAAAAAAAAGCTGAGTGACATTTAAGATGAGCAGCCCAGCAGACATATTTTCATATTTGTATTAACATCAGATAATTTATTAGAAGAGATAATAAATTGAGTAAAATTTTGTTGTGGAACAGAAAATGTAGAAATGTTTTATAGACAATTTCACTCTGAAATGACTGAGGGAATAAAAGATTCTGAATAACCAACCTTGCTGTCAACAGCACATTTGATATAAAGGCATCAGCGTGCTTCCAAATGTTAAGTGGGCCTACATAACAGAAGTATTTTAAGGAACAGAATGGCATACCAGCATTTGTGATTCCCTCTTTGTTGATAACTTCAATTACCAGCTCTCTCTTCCTATGCTCTCTTGGTCCATTTCTGCCTCTTAACATCTAAGCCTCACTGAGACTAGTGGCATTTCTCCTGGGTTAAGGGTCTACTATATTAGTAGGCTGGAATAAAAAATAAATAAGCAGTTTTGGCATTACAGATCCAGTGATTAAAAACTTCAGAGTTACTTAGTTGTTCTGGTTGTTGCTGAAAAATATGGCTTAATAGTTATCATTTTAGTTTAAATTATATTCTTCTAGTAGAAACAGAACTTTTCTGTGGGCACATTTCTTCTTATGCAAGGTATGTTTGCATACAGCACTATTTGGTGGTATTTAAAAACCAAAAGAATTGGCTACAGTTGTCTTTGGTTATATAAGGTTTTAAGTATCAAAAATATAGTCTGTGTTTTGAAACATGACATCTCTACTGTGAGGTGTACAGCAGAAAGCAGGGAAGAGGTGGTGGTGGGTTGAGATATTGCAAGACACCGGAGGGGAAGACAAGAAGTGTTAACGTGTTGCAGGAGGTAAAAAGATGCCAGTAACGGGACTCAAGAAGGCGAATGATGAAGTCAGGAGTGGCAAAAGAGTAGGTGGATTTTTGACAGGAGAATTTTGCCTAGATTGGAAATGAGGAATGAACTGAGATGCCGAGAGGCCATTGAGGACACGGTAGTAGTAATCAAAGCGGTGAATAAATATGGAGTGGATAAATACATTAGTAGGAGGGGTAGATGTTAAAGATAGTTCTTAGTGATGCTGTAGAAGAAAAGGTGGCATTTCACATCAGGAAGACAGCAGAACAATAGTTGGGATTGTGTGAAAAGTCTCTTGACTACAAGGCTGAATGGTTATAAGTAGACTTGTCCATTGTGGCAAAGACAAGACTGGAAAGGACATTAAGACCTCCCAGATTTCTCCTGCTTTCAGTGGTGGCATCAGTCAGGCCTGTGCTTCCAACAAAGCAGAGTGCTTTGCCTTTGGCATTTATTAGTTGCTATAAATCATGGTGTCAGTCTCCAGGAGTAATGGGGTAATGTTAGAAACCTTGCTGTATTGAGAGCACCTCCTCTGGGTCAATTCCAGTGCAAAGAGAGATTAGTTACATGCACATAAACTACCCTGCACATTTACTGGGGATAAAGAGAAAGCAGATTCCAGGTCTGTCATTCAGAAAACTTAATGAATGTGCTTGAGGAAAAACAAAACAAAACAAAAAATCAAAAAACTCCACTTCATTTAGAACGTACTTTGTGTGGTTGCTTTTGAAAGCAATGAATAACGTTTAGGAGCCAGAGCAGAGATCGTGAGCAGTGATACTGAATGGCTGACTTGCTTTTATAAGTCTTCTTGGGATGTTGTTGTAAAGCTGCACAGTGATTTGGAGCCTCCTTAGGTGCTGTCCTTTCTTCAGCTGAAACATCTGAGTTTCCAGGTGGTCAGAAAGCCTGAAAGGAGAGACTGGGAGAGGAACTGCTGGAAGTGAATTTGTTTGGAAATGCTCCAGCTGATAGAGAAGAAAGCTTCTGGGTCAGGGAGCATGTGTGCTCTTCAGCAGTGGTCTGAAAGGAAGGGGCAGCTTAAAAACTGTCTTGGCATTGTGGCTGGTTCACTTGCAGTGTTTGAACTCATTTAAAACTTGTGGAAACATTAATCGGGAAAGGTGATGACCCCATACGCTGAGGAGAGGACGCCAAATTCCTGTGTTTCATACCTCAGCCTCCTGTAGCACAAATGTCTTAGCTGGAGGTAAACATCCAGAAGATGAATGGGTCACTGGAGTTGTATTTATTGGTTCTTATTTCTTTTCATTTGAGGCAATGATGGTGTATTTTCTTTCCAGTTTATTATCATTGAAGTCACTAATGGAATTACAGTTTCACCATCTCTCTCCCCCAAAAATGTCAGGAAACACTTTTGTTCACAACTTTAGCAAGGTTTTTTTGTCACATGGTTTGAACAGAAGTAGGATTGGGTTATGTAGATATGAAATAGAGTGTTACTGTCACAGACCAGTGTTGGTTTGTAGATTTGGGGTATATTAATCTATCATTGCATTGGACTGTGGTGGTGACACTAGTGCACATGTGGTCTTCTACTGCCATTTAAGACTCCCTAAATGATGTGTGATCTCCACTGAGGCTGGTAGATGTGACATGGGACAGCATGAGACTCCTGTCTTCCACAGCTGGCAGCTGAAAGCTGAGCAGGGTCACCCAAAATGTCACTGGACTGTGGATAGCTGGATCAGACCTTACATGTCCTACATGAAGCATCCCCTCTGAAGCCACAGCAGATACTGGTGTGAAGCAAAGAACAAGATGCTCATTGGAGCTTGCTCAAAGGCAATTACACTGTTTTGCAGTTGTGTCTTGGTTGTTTTCTCATTTTAAGGTGGACATAATTGGGCAATGTGATTGTGAATATCTGTGCCATCCAAATAGAGAGAGAGCTTGTTGTCATGACAACAAAAGATGGTGAGCTGTTTACTTTAAAGTGACTTCTGCACAAGCATTCACATCAAGCTGTCTCTGAAGATCAGTGTTTGAAGAACTATTTTTCAGAGAGTCCATTCCTCCTTTAAAATATTTGCTGTATTTGTGCAATTTTACCCCAGGATATCTGGAAGATGGCTTTTTGAAAGCTTAACCCAGGACAGAGCGTACGCTTTTATTTTCAAAAGGCACTCTTTAGTTCAGTAATGGAAATCCTACCTAGCCTACAAATAGCGGCATATGGAAAAGCCAGCCAGTCAACTATCTGCTGTTTATATAAAAGGAATTTGTAGCGAAGAGACTTCCTTTTAAAATGAATCATATGGTAACTCACTTTATAATCCTTTAATATCTTTCTGGCTTTAAAAGGTATTTGGGTTTAAGAGCATGCTTTGTGATATTAATTTTATCTCACTGAGCTTTCTTTCGTGTCTAAATCTGTACTGGGGCAGAAGAGATATTATTTATTCATTCCTTGGAAGTACCTTTTATACAATGTGTACTGAAAAAGAAATGTGTACTTGATATTCAGATGGGGCAAACTACTCCTCTTCTCTCTGAGTAAATATGCTGTGTCTAAAAAGAACAGTGTAAGTGCTGCATACCATTAAATAGTTACCCAACTGCCTTGTTGTAGTAGTTACCTCTTTGTATATTTTCACCTACTTACTGTCCAGAAAGTTCTTAATTCATCTTTCAGTTAAGCTTATGAAGATGGTGCATTTGTTTGGGTTTATTTAATATAAACAAAGAACATTAACACTATCAAAGATATACATAAGCTGCTAAAGCCAGTAATACTATTTGAAATTCTTCAGCCATAGGTTGGTTCTGATCACTAGACATTAAATATAATGATAATCTGTAGCACACATATTTGTATTTTAAATATTTGTGTTTCCACAGGTGCGTAACTGTAGTTCAGGAAGCCAGAGACAGTCAGAGAGGAGTAGGGAAGAAGTTGATGAGAATGCTTAAATAGAACTTGCAGTTCTTGCACAATAGGAAAATCTAGCTGAGTCACTTTTTACATATCCAGTGCTGCTACTTGAAATTTGAATTGGAAATTCAAAAGTTTCAAGAAGGATTTAATACATCTAAAATCAGGGGGTTTATTCTGGTTTTTTTTGGTTACAGCATGTAGCTCAACTGTGTTATGGCCCAGGAGCTGTGGTTTTATAATCCCAGTCTAAAAGAAATACCGATCTCATAAAGAACTTGTACTTTTGAGGCAGTCAGGATCTTGAAAAGTCACATTTTTAGCCGGCCCTCTACATTTTACCTCTGTTCTTGTCTCATTAATATTTCAGTAGTCCCTTAATCAAGACAAGAATGTGTGACTCGTTTCTTTGAATTATGCAGCATGGGAAATATTATTTAGTTATTTATTTCAAGTAGCAATAGTGCATTGAAGATTGGTGTCAAAGGCTTAGGTTAATGAGAGAGGCAATGTCAGTGATGGTGAGGAAAGAAACTGGAATAAGACCAGAAAAGACAAGTGGCATGACTGGATTTGTCAGACATTTGTAAACATCAATAGCAAAACATATATTAATCATCTGTTTTTCTTGCAAGCTTAAAAATTGTGAACTTGAGCCAGTTTTCTGTACCACTCTTTTCTGGTGTCATACCTGATGAGTTAACTATAACTCATTTCCTCTGCCAATGAGACCAACTGGCTATGTCAGTAATTTGCCACATGTCTAGCACTGGTGCTCCCAGATCCTCCCCCTTCACCGACTCCACGTGTTAGCTCGGATTGGACAGTTCCAGTGGAAATTAATTGTGTAAGGAGAGAGGCCAGGTTCTGGCATTCCTGTCAAAGGAATGTTGGTGTTATGGGGTTCACTGTGCTCATTTCTCTCCTGCACATGCCCTTTGGTTTCCTGTACTAGACAAGCTGAGGAGAGGACGTGTGGTCCATCCCATCTCTGGTTCTCCCCTGCTTTAGGAAGGGTCAGCGGAGAATGGAAGGAGCCAGCTATGTAGGCACTGAAGAAGTAGTGTGGTGTGTTGTGAGCAAAATGCCAGGCTGGGTGGTACTAAGGGGCGAGGAGGTGGGCTGGGAATGAGCAGACAGGCCCACATTCATTTGGCTCATAGACACGGCTGATGGAAAGGGAATTTTACTCCTGTGTGGTTTCCCTTGAATACCAGGAAACTGAATAGGAGATGGGGTTCTGGGAAAATACAATTATGGGTAATCTTGTTCGTCTCAATTTTTTAGAAGTCAATTCAGTGTATAAATGGACAATGTCTTTCAACTCTAACATCCTTTCTTGAAGGTTTTCTATACTGTTTCCTGCTCCTGTTACTATTTCTTCAGGGATTCCCCTTTGTATTTTATTCTCCATTCCATGAGCGTGAAATTTGAAGAATAACCTCCCTATTGGCCAGCTGATGCTCAGCCAAACATTTTTCATAGTCCTCTGGAGCCTACTTTGGATCTTATTTGTTTGGAAGTAGTTCCATTGATTGTAAATCTGTCATATGACAGAAATTCTGGAGTAGGGAGCATCTTTGTTCTTCCTGGTGATAGCAAGTCTGCAAAGCAGAGCAAGATGAAGAATCCTATCTAATATAGTGACATATGAATTCTGATATATTCTCTGCACAATAGACAAGGATATGTACAAGCCAATTGAGCAAATAAGAGCTGTGATGTTGGGGAGTAAGCAGAAGAGCCTTGTTCTTTTGCTTTCTCAGCCAGGAGTAGCTGCAAAGATATGCCTGCAGTTTATAATGCATTGATTTCCACTGCATGCAGGAAAGAGCTGAACAGGTCGAGTGATAACACCTGTATACACATTGTAGTTAGTACCAGCCCTTCATGCTGCTCACATTAAATCTTTACTTTCGTTCCAGCAGTACACGTGTGTAAATTCACAGTCATCCAAATGTAGAAAGGAAGGTGTTGCTGAGAATTGTGAAAGGAGAGTGAATGGAGTGTATACGACGAGTTAGCTCCATGGGTAAGAGATGTTTCATTGTCTATTTTTGCCTTGCAGGAAGAATGCAAACAAATACTGGCTCGGCAGAAATCCAGTTCCCAGTCTGATTCTCATGATGATGAGATTTCCCCTCCTCCTCCCAACCCGGTGGTAAAAGCCCGACGGAGGAGAGGTGGGGTCAGTGCAGAAGTGTACACAGAGGAAGATGCTGTTTCTTACGTCAGAAAGGTAACACGTTGCCATCTCTCTGAGATGTACAGACAATCAAGTGACATGTATTTTGCTCACTGTTTGAAATCATGGCTCAGCCTGTAGGCTGGTGTCCTTATGCCAGTATATGCATGGCTTGACCAATTTCTTCACACTCAAGTTCTTTAGCTGACTCCTTGACCAAGTACTTTCCCTATCAATGTTGATTCACCCTTCTCTGTTCTCCCTCTTTTTGAGATGTGCTGCGAATCTGTTTTCCATAGGGCAAGTAGTTCTCAGCCATTGATATTCAGAGACTCTGTTGGCTTCTGAGTTTTGTCAGAACCTCACAGTTTTGGAAAGCAGCCTTTTCTGTTACTGCATTTCCTGCTTTTTTTCTATTTTTTTTTCCCCTCAAAAAGTCACTTCTAGCTCAAGTTTTGTTCTAACCTAGGTCATTTAGGTTCCCTAGACCATTCAGGCACGTGATTCCAATGCCCACCTAACCCATGGGTTTTTTGAAATTTGTTGACCATACTTGGGTGATTTTATGTGACCATTGTCTTTGAAGAAATGCTGATGCCAAATTAGGTAATTTCTTCAGTAGGAGCACTAATTTGAGCCTCTTTTTTTTTAACTGCCTTAGCTATGTTATATACTTGATATCTCTTAATAACTTGGCAAATTGTTTTTTGAAATGGTCCAAAGCTTTCAAAGGTTATTAAAAAATTGACATAACAATAGGGTATGTCATGTTTGTTTAGGGAGCTAGGCTAAAAATGAATTTCATAAGGTTGACAGATTCTACTAATGTGCTTTTGTGCATGCCTGGAGTAGCTTTAACCCAAAGAGCTTTTTCTTTATGGGAATACATTTTGTCAGTCACTGTTTTTTGGCAGACTACTTTTTTGCCTTTGCAGTCAGATGGGCTTTTGTCATCCACATATGATACGAGTTCACTGGCTGCTCTGGGGATTTTTGTCCCAAGAAATAAAGAATTAAGCCTTTCATCCTAAAAACAAACACGGAAGAATATCCTTGTGGTAGTTAAATAATGCTTGTAAGTATATATTTTAACAGCTTTGCAGTTAAGCTATTAACACACTGCGCTGTTAAAAAACTCGTGTGATATTTTAAAAGCTGCTTCCAAACACTTTTCTTCCTGTGCAGTTTGCAATATTCCTCTTAAAAAATTCCATGAAGAGATCACATTTGTCTCTGCTTAATATGGGCTCCATCTGAATCTTCTGTAAGTCAAAGGAAATATTCCTTCCCACACCCCTGAGTAATTCTTTTATGTTTATAATGGAACCTGAAGTTAACTTTGTTTTCTTCCTTTTTCAACAGTGATGCCAATAAGCCCTGACAGTAGCATGTGTAGGCAAGAGCCAGAAGAAGCAATACAGATCATGTTCTGTGTGCTCTGTGACTAAGGCTGTTATGATTTTAATTTCCTAAGAACTGACTGAGCTTAAATAATAATTTAAGGGCTGGTTTCTTGTCAGGCTACAGATGCTGCAGGAATATGGAACTGGTACTGGGAGGGTTTGTGTCAGTTCTTCATCTTCTGCCATCAGCACAGGAATCCCAAAGTGAACCCCATGGATATGTGTTTGTGACAGAGATTTACAGAACACAGAAGGAAAGGGAGACACTGAAAGGGTGGATTATGAAACTAATTCAAAAGTGTAAAAAACAAGGCAAGGGTTGTGTTAGAATATTGCAAGCAGATGGATTTTTAGATAGTAGCCAGGAAGAACCGCTGACTTGAATTCAGGAGTTGGATAGAAACACATCTGGGTCACAAGCCAGTTTGAGGGATCCCTTGAAGGGGTGAACTATAGGATGAGTAGTGCTAAAGGCAGTGCAATGATTTCTGTCACTGGGGAGAGAATCAAAGGAGGTTTAGCTCTGTGGTTTGAGCAAGCACCTGGCATGGCTCCATTCTGCAGAGCACAAAGGAAGATCTCTGCAGTGGGTTATTTCATTGTTTCTTTCCTGACTAGAGAAAGCAACATTGTCAACACATCTGATATTACACGTAGTTACCAACTAAAAGAATCAGAATCTTGCTATAAAGAGCATTATTGACTTGAAAAGAACATTCAGTGATTACTTGGAAGTGGGATATAAGAAATGGTCTAAGTGATTCTTCCTGACATTGGGTTTTAGATGGATTCCTGGTTACTGTGACACCTAAAGAATGTCTTCTCTCTTTGTGTCCTTAACCCAACAAATCCACTTTGGTCTGTGCCTTGTGGCTTTCATTGCTGCAGATTGAGACTGAGAGAGGCTAGTCTACACTATTCTATAATCAGCCAGAAAGGTGGGAGTTGAAAGTCTTCATGATTTATCTACCCTTTTGGCTTAGCAGTAAGGGTATTCTGAATAGAGCAAGGACTGCAATTCAGTCCAGGGTTTGTTTGATAAGGTAAAAAACAAGTAAGTGGCCCAGATGTTAATTTTATTTAACACTATGGAATTTAAACATGTTAAATAGATTAAGTTTCATTCTCATACAAATATGCAGTTTATACCTGTACACTTCTCTAGACTTAATTTGAGTATTCTAACGACTGCAGCAGTCAATATAAGTAATGTCTGAAGCTGGAGTTTAACTTCAGATCTTCAGAGTGCAATATTTTCCCTTGAAATAAATCTACATCAATTTTTTGTAAGAACTTCAGTTTTACTTTTTGAGACATTCTTCCTCGGATTGAATGGGTAGTATCTTGCCTTTCCAGGCTGAGGAAAGGAAGCTGCCTATGCATCAGCATATGTAGTAACCTAAATAAGACAGAGATAGTATTTCTGTCATAAGAAAATGTGGAAGATAAATGTCCATTATCAGAACTTTTTTGTACAGCATTTGAAACAGGCAAATATGTTGATTTTCAGATTGGAGTAAGGTTTATTTAGCACACATAACTTTTGCTAGTCTTGATTCTGTCCCATTGCAATAAACCTATTAAGGAAATCACATCACTAATATCAAAGAACATCTTTCACAAGTCATAAGCTTGTTACAAATTTCTTGTGTCGCTTGGAATAGCAAAGTCTCTGACTGCAAGAACATGATGTTGGGCAAATACAGAGATACATTGTCTTTACTAATACCTTACCAAAACTGAAAGCCTAAATTGCAAATGTCTTCACCCAATATGAAAACATACTCCTGAATTTCAACAGGTATTTGAAACAAATTCATGTACAACAGAACTTTTGCCATCTCTTTAGTTAACAAATAAAAATGCCTTTTCATTCTCAAATGAAAGTCCTTCTCATTTGCCACGAAGCAATGGCACAGGAGGTGCACATTGTTCACCCAGGTGGACCTCTTGGAGGCTTGGTTCCTTATAGCACAACCAGTATTGAAAATTATAATATAATCACTTTTTTACCTTTTACCTAAAAAAATGTTGCTTGTTCCCTAGTTTTATAAGTAGGTTGCTTCTGATATTGTTTGTGGGGAAAGGAGAATATGAAATATGTTTTCCTTGGTCCAAGAGATTTGAAAGAAGGCTACACAGCTGCCAGTACTTGCTATGATAGTATTTTTATGGATGTCCTCCTCCCCACTCATCCTGGATCTTATATTTCTTTTCTGGTTGTCATATTGGGAACATAAATTCTTACCCTCCTGTTATCAAAACTGCAATTTATTACTTTCTTAGTGTCTTGATATTTTGGCCTAAACCTGTCTCAGTGTTTGAAATCAGATTGCAAACATTATCTTAGACAGTGGAATTTTCTGTAGATTTCAAGACCTATGAAGAAGTACAAGCAGGCATTTAATGAACCTCCACTCTTTTCTCCACAGGTTATTCCAAAGGACTATAAAACTATGACTGCTCTGGCAAAGGCCATCTCCAAGAACGTGCTCTTTGCTCATCTTGACGACAATGAAAGAAGGTATGAAGTGCTTTATGGTTTAAAGGAAACTATAGCTTCACCTGAAGAATTATAAGAAATTATATAAAACTTTAACTTGGGGCAAGAACAACTTAGGAGGTATTTAGACATATTTAATACTTTCACATCAGCTGTGCCTGATGAACTTTAGTCTGGGTTACTTAAAAAATTGCCTAAAGCAATCTCAGAAGCATTTGTAGTTAATTCTGAGAAGACAGGTGAAGTGCTGGAAAAGTGGGAAAAAAAAAGCATAATGTCTACAAAGAGGTGAAAGAGAATTACAAGTAAATTAATTTGTTCTTTGAAAAACTGGATCAAAAATTTATGTGTAAGCCCCTGAAGGAGACCAGGGAGTTCTGTAACAGCTAATGTGACTTAAAAACTTGAAAATATCTTTCTACAACTGAACAGCAAGTCTTGTAGCCAGGGAAGGCACAAGAGAGGCCAAACTGCTTGACTTCTAGTAACATTTTTGATGTTAATGGATATGACAGTTTCATAAGCAATCAAGGGAAACGTGTTCAGTGAAACCACTGTGGAGTCTGTGCAACACTGATAGGATTGCCCTACCAAATAGCACTTATCAATAGTCCATCATTCAAATGGAAAGATACCCTGAAGTGTGGGGAGGGTTGGTCTGGTTTTCATCATTGTTGTCATTAATGACTTCAGTGGTGGAATCGAGGGTAAGTGTTGAATTTTAAGATGACAGGAAGATGGGACGGGCTGCTAAAACATCGTGAGACAAGGCTAGAATTTAGAGTTATGCTGACAGGTTGAAGAAATGTTCAAGTAAAAGCAGGATGGGTTGTCACTGAGCCAAGTGCAGGGAAGTATAGTTAGGAAGTATAAAGTTATAAAAGCAACTTTATACTTTAAGATGGTTTTGCAGTTTTGGTAATTCCTTGAAAAACTGTGGAGCTTATTGTGAATCATGGTCTGAACATTAGTCACTCATGTTGAGCTGTTTTGAAAATACTTGTATTTTATTGGGATAACTAAACAGGAGAACGTGTGAGATGTGTCCTGATATTGGAAAGATTTCATCTGGAGCAGAGTGTCCGATTTGGGCACCGCGCTTCAGTGATAAACAGTTGGAGGAAGTTCAGGGAAGAGCAATGGGAGCAATCACAGATCTAGATAACATCCATTCTCAAGAAGGAATGGGATTGGTTGGCCTGCAGAAGAAAAGTCAGGGCAAAGGGACATGATAATAGCTTATAATTGTGTATGGACAATGGTATATGAGGAATAAACTGCTGTGTGTGCCAAAGGGTAAAAAGTCATGAATTTAAAGTGCAGTAGGAAAGAGTCAAGTCAGATACTAGGAAGAGATCTCTGGCTGCTTGGGTAGGTTGTGGAGTCTCCACCACTTAAGGTCATTAAGAACAGATTAGACTATGGTCTGCCAGAAATGACATAAGTAGAGTCTGTCTTGCCTTGCCACAGATAGGCTAAGGTCCTTGCCAACCCTACTTTTCTATCCTTCTGTGGTTACAAAGGATGAAGGCTTTGTCTACACTGGTGGTTTTAGTACTGGCAGAACATCAGCAGTACAGCCCTTCAGTGAGGCTACTCAGATGCTTTTCGGTCAATGCACTTTTCAAGTGTGCAGATTTTGCTCTGTCTTGCAGGCGTTTACATGGTTTTATTACTTTGCAATCCCAATTATTATGATACTGCATTAGCATGCAGATTTCTGAACTAATTAGGAGAGGATTAACTTTGCACATCTCTTCTAGCTTTTTCACCCACAACAGAGCATTCTTGTGCAGAACTGCTATAAATCCCAATTGTACCTTTGGCATGCTACTGTGACAGGCACTGGAAGGATAGGTTTTAGGGCTGGAAAAGAGATGTTTTGGTAATATGTTATCAAAGTAGGGGGAGAAAGAAAAACGGAATGAAAAGTGCCTTTTCTTGCACTGTGTGGGTTGTACGTCGTGGTTATGGTCTCTCCTATCCATTCCTTGTGTCCCATTTAACTCAGTGAGCCTGACTAGCCTGTTATGGATATGTATCAGGAGTGAAGAGGTGTGCACAGATTCTCATGTGTGTGCTGCAGGTGGGTTGTAGACTGTCTTCTTTTGCAGTTCTCAAACTATGGCTTGGCCAGGTGTATACTGCCTCTGCTGTTAAAAGATTTAGAAGTTTCTTGTTTTCTGTGCTGTGTGTGTAGGAGCATATTCAGCTATATAGCTATATAACATCTCCTCTGCTCAGGGATGTGTTTAGGTGCCTCATTTAAGTCTCATGATGAGCATAGCAACCTATTGGTGACAGTGGGAAAGGGAAAGGAAATCACAGAAGGCCACGTGCATTCTGCTTTTGCAGACAGAATTACAATGTACAAATAAATTGTTCTGTCTTTGCTTTTACTGGGCTCACTTTTGACATCATGCTATTGCTCTTGTCTGTTTTCACTTGCCAAGTGTGGAAAAGTCAGCAAGGTGGAGCATACCATTGCCATCCCTTCCAGTCTGCATCCCGCTGGTGCAGATCTGTAGTTCAGTAATGTGAGTGGTATATGACTTCATCTGGGCTCTGCCTCTTGGAATGATGGAAAGCTAGGTGAGGATATTTCATTTTCTGTGTGCAGTGGTGATGTTGGTGTTTTATTTTCCTCAGTGTTTTCTACACTGAAGACAGTATCATTGTATTTAATTTTGAAGCTGACCATTCACCAAGATGTAGGAGGTGTTCAGGTGGGGGAAGGATGGACTCATTTACAATGGAAGACTCTTATATTGTTCCTTCTTTTCTGAGAAGATATTTATATTAATTTGCTGTAGGGCTGTGCAGTCCATGTGACTTCCGTTGCACTTGTTGCTTGGCAGCTGTGAAGGTCCTCATGTCTGACATAAACTCTTATTTATAAAGGCAGTGTGCAGCATATTATCTCTGTCATATATTCCATATGAGTGATTAATTGCACGAGAAGTCATACTGAAGTTAAGGTAAACAAGTATTTTTTTTCACTGGTGTCTTAAATAGTTTTGTTCAAGTCTTATTTTAGACAACATCTTTTCCTGTGCCGTGGTTAAAAAAGGGCTGTGATCTATCTCATGGGTACACACACATACACACAGTGTCTGGTGTAGAATTATACTGAAAAAGGCAATAAAAGGGAAACTGTAACTGCATCGGTAGTAAAAGCAGCAGAGCCAGTTATTGGCAACTTTTGCTAAAATGGTCAAGAGTTGCAAATATTATAAAGAGCAGTGCAGCTCTGCAAAGTGACGTGGCAGTCGCTGTTTTCTCATGAGGCTTTCCCACTGACTTCAATAAAACCTCAATTAAACTCTGGAGTAGGGTCCTGGTTCTCTCAAAGCCAGTGGCAAACTGCCCGTTATCTGAAGTGGAAATGTGCTTTTAACTGTAAGGGAGCTGTTGTTCTCATTTCCAAACCCAGGAATGTGTGGCTTTTTAACTGTGCTTCTGCACATGTACACCTGATGTGTATTTTATGTGTCCTCTTTTGCCTACATCTGGTCTGGTACATTCAAATCTGACAAACCCCTTTAGATTTACATGGCTGAATCACATACTCACTATCCCAATCTTTCTGAATTGATGAGAAACTGGTTATAAAAAATTAAATCAGCATCAGGGCTTCAGATTATTAATTTCTTACTGTGTTTCAATAGGTACAGTTTGATTTTCATTGTTTGTTAAAATTGCACATCTAATGAAAATACCACACTATATCAAAAATTTCTGTGAAATACAGGCAGGGTGAGTATTTATAAGCTGTGGGAGGAGGAGGGATGTTAAAGGAGTGGTGGGCTTCATTATGAACTAAACAGCTTAGTGAGTTGCAGAGAGTAGGTGGATGTGCATCAGTGTCCCTACCTGTGGGCTCATCCTTGGTTCTTGTCTTTTTATCAGCCCTTTTATGAGCCCAAGTTCAGTTGCAGTCTTCTCAGAGTCATCTTTGGTGGAGTTTGCTTCCCTGGTTGGGATGTGTGGCAAAGCCCTTTCACTTTGCTTCAGGCTTTGATGGATTTACTCTGCAGTGAGGATGTATTTAATGCCTGGCTGGTTAAGCTTGGATGTTGATGGTGCTGCTATAACATCCTGCAGGTCCCTAGGCACGTGTGCTCTAACTTCTCTCTTTTCCTTTCCCCCACCCCATATGATGACATACTGGCTGGCTTATGTTCAAATGGTGGTGTTCTTTGTTTTGTGTTTCTTCCATACAACACTTTGTTTGTGCCTCCACTCAAAAACTCTTGGAAGAGACTGATCAAAGGGTTTTATTAGGTGGGCAGTGGAGCATGTTAGCTAAACTCAGATGTGACTGCAGTAACATTTTCTGGAAAAGCACAGTTCAAACTGGTGTGCAAACATCATGCAGAAGCTGTGGAGATGGCCACCACGAGGACCGTTTTCCCAGGCAGAGAGCATTCTAAAGAGTTATGATCACTGCAAGGTGAGCAGTTCTGACCCTGGCTTCGTGTTCACCAAAGCCCAACATGTACACGCACAGTCCTGCAAAACAGCCTCTCATGTGAGAAGGAGTTCCTAGCAGCACAGAACAACGTCTGATACAGAAGGCAGTGCCATGCAGGCTTTGCATGCAGAAGAACTAGAAATTGCTCTGCAGTCTGCTCAAGGATGAACAGCCTTGAGATAAAACGTCAGTGGAGTTGGACCTCCAGCCAGGTAAGAGGTGTTCACACCCTCCCCTGTCATTATACTGGGGAAATGTGATGTGGCAACATTAACTGTGAGGGATTTTTGGATTATAAACATAAGTTTATTTTTTGTGGATGATGTTCATTGCAATGATTTGGTTTTAATATCAGTTGAGGGCAGAAGCCATCTTGTCTCTCTGCTCTTCGTTACATCTGTGATCCAAGAGGAAGTCCCAGAAAAAAAAAAGATTAAAAAAAATCCTTGATTATGGCATTTATACCTGATAAGAAGAACTCAGATGAACTCACAGACCTTGCAGAATTGTGTATTTCAGAAACTGCATTTACCTTTTTAATGTCCCTCTAGAACGCTGGTGGAGAGTTACACTTAATAACAATCAAGTGCTGTCTTAGGTGGCCTGTGCTGTAGAATAGGGGGAAAAGCTCCTTGTTGATCTTACCTTTCATGGGTCTAACATGATCTCATGGTTCAGGACCGTTCTGGAGGCTGTTAAGAGTTTGCATAAACTTTCCCCCATCTTTTGGTCTGTGACGCTTGAGAGCTTTGCATATGGGAGAAATCTGCAAGGCAGGACACGTTGTACTGATGCCCTCTCTGCTGCTTTGGTTTGTTCAGTCAGCAGGCAGTCAGCGATTCCTAGCTATGCAAATGCAGAATTACACCCATAACTTGGCAGCATTTTATTTCCTCTCCCACTCTTGGATATCCAGCAGATTAACATCCTCTAAGGCTTCCTAGTTGTGAAATGGTGTACAAAGTCAAAATTGGTGACAAGGGGCTAGTCTGACTGACTTCATCTCTTCCAACCCGGCAGTGTAGCTAGTAAGAATTTTTATCAGTTTAGCATGTAACACTGGAATACATCTGCTTGGCTTTGCCATGACATTGAATAATAAAGGGGGAAAAAAAGGACAAGATTTTAAATTTTTCTTCTAGGGTTAAAGTAGAAGATTTTTTTTTGTCACTTCACTGACAGGATGTTCTGTCTCTGCTGAACAGGGGCAGCCACTGAGAGGGGGGCAGTGAGAACGTTCAGAGGTAACCCACTGTGGGAATGGAAGTTGGACCCAAAGCTGATGATTGTCAAGGAGGAGAAGGAAATAGAACTGAAGCCTAAGCAGTGGGTGAGAGGGAAGGACTGAGAGCAGCAGGAATGTCAGTCCTGGTTCCAGGATGTCAGCAGTCCCTGCCTGCTCTGCTGTGAGTCATAAGCCACGTCTGTCAGTTCCTGTTCATAAGCTCAGTGGCCTCCTGAACACATAAAAAACTGTAATGCTTAAATATTCACCATATCTGTATCTAATGCTGTGTAAAATTTATATGAAAAAACTATGTAAATCTTGTTCATCAAGGAGTAAAGAGAGTGGATAAATATTTAACAGGCGCTTCCAGGCTCCAGTTTTGTCATTTTAGCTAATATCATAATTTTTACAAGTATTTATTTTTTATTACTAATGTTCCTGCAGCTGTAATCCCTGCAACAGCTTTCAGAGTACTTTTGTGTATTTTATTACTTGGATTAATAATAAATTTGTTTGTTTGAACAGTATACTGGTGTGAAACTGCTTTGGAAACAAAGAGTCAGGAAACTTATTTAATGCTTGTACTAAAATATTGAGCTCTTATAAAGGCACAAAAAAAGCAACAACAAACGAATTGAACAGCAGACAAAACTGCTGTATTTATTACAGCACCACACAGTGTTGCATTTCCTCTTGTGTGTTGCCTGCATGGCAAAGATAGGAGAATAAAAGGCATTTTTTATTTTCACTGCTTGTTAGGGCCAAGGTGTAAAGATGAAATTGGCAGTTGTACCGGGCATGCAAGGCAACCAAGAGGTTTCTTCAAGCAAAAATTCCTACCCTTTTCCCAGCATCCTCCCACACACTACTGTAGTGATGCTGTAGGTAAAGTGGAGGCGAGTTGTTGCAGATACCATCATCTTGCTCTTAGCCTTTCAGAAAAAATGTTCTACTACCTTCTTACCAGTGTGTTCTAAGTAACCTGTGCTCTGCAGTTCAGGGAGTTTTGTAAGCCAGAACTGGTGGCAAATTGGGGTCCTGAAGGGACTTACTGGGCATAAACGTACAGTGTTTGAAAGACATTAATGCCCAGATGAAGACTTCCTCAGTGCCAAGACAATAATGTTCTTGAAATGCATTGAAGGCTGCCCCAGAGGTGAAATGAGTAATTGTATATTTGTGTCCCCTAAATTAGGATTAAATGGTACAGGATGGAGATAAATGATGTATATGCTAATAATTTCTAGTGGTAAGGATACTTTAATAGCTTGTAGAATCTATAATAGCTAAGAACAGATTAGGCAAATCTCTTTGAACATAATCTAGTTTGTCCTCTGTTGGGATGGGAGAAGTGTCCTCTATTTCTGTTAATTCTTAGATCCTCAGTAGTGGAAACCAACTGTATACTTTCTCTATACATTTTTCTTTTTTTTTTAATCTCTTTGAAGGGTTATTGTTATTTGGCACATCTTCTGTTTTCTCAGCTAGATGAATCTAATTCTTCCCTTCTTCATTTGTAGACCAGGTTCCTCATACCCCTGGTTCTCAGCTTTTTCCAGTTGGTTCACCTCTTTCTTGTTTCTTCATATTTTTCACAGCAACAGGATATTGTTGAGTCCTACTTAGCATGGGATTGCTGGAATCCTTGGATCCTTTCCTGCAGAAATGCTACCTTGGCAGTGAATCTTCATCATATATTTATGATGCTGATTATTCCTACTCAAATATCCTTGCCTGTTATGTCTTCATTGGAAGTGTATCTATTTTCTCGGACCTTTATCTTGGTAATCTTGTAATCATTTTACATCCTATTTTTTTTTGAGAGCTTTCAGCTCCTTTACAGCTAGGTATTGCCTTCAAATTCAGAAAACACACTTTATCAAGGCCAGTAATGACTCGAGTACTTTTCCCAGTATAGGCAGAATCTACACATGAGAAAAGTGGTTTTCCATAGCTAAGAGATGAATTTTAGTTGTCCTGTTGATCTCATATTAAAGTATTCTCAAAACTGCTGGTGATTAGTGAGTTTCAAGGACATTATTATTGCTATAAGCTTTATTCACTTCTGCATAATGCCATGTTTTATTAAAGCACTGGCTGCAGGCCAGCTGGAAAGCCTCATATATGTGGAAGAAATCTAAGATGGCACCATGCAGGAGCAAGATATTTTAGAAGCAGGATGCCACAGCTATGACATATTCATTACACATCCTGTATTTTTCTTACATTTGTAACTTAACTCTTTTGTTAAAAAACAAACACAGATCTAGCTTCTGCCTGGGTTTTAGATGTGCCTACAGTGTACAGAACAGTGCAAAAATAAAATCCCACGATGCTCTGCATTAGTATTTCTGTATCTCCAGAGTCCACATTGTGTGAAAACCACATGGGTGTTAAGGTGGGGGGTGTGTGTATTAACTCTGCCTGCTGTAGGTATCAAAACACCTCAGTTAGGAGCCTCAGGATATGTTTTCACCCTTGGTTTAAGCCAAACTCTGAGCTGGTACTGAAGGAGGAAGTAACACAGTGAGTGCCAAGCCTTGGCTGCATGTTGCTGTTACTGTCGTGGCCACAGTTAGCCAGATCAGCTCTCTGAAAAGTGAACCTCCCCCAGAGGGTTCGTTTTCAGTCAGATCAGGTCATTCCTCCCACTCTCTACCTGGCTGCAGAAATACTTTGGCTAGCCAAAGGGAGGTGGTGGAAACACGCAGCTGGGAGAAGAGGGCAGGGCAGGAGCTTCCCTTTAGGCAGCAGCAAGGGCTGCCTAAAAGCACCTATGAAATGATGGTGAAGCAGAACCTTAATACTCATACTAATAACTGGAGAAGAGAGGATGGAATTAGATTTTGCACAGTGGGTCATGGCAGAGGGGGGCAGAAGCCTTTGTTGAGTGAATAACATGGCTTCTTGGGGTTCTGTTAGGACATTTTGTGACCAGAGAGCTGGACAGGTTTCTTCCCCCTCCTTTCTGGGAGTAGCAACAGAGAGAGGAGGATGACAGCATCATCCCAATGGACTTGTGCAGGATGCGTAGCAGGGGGGTTGCATCCTGTGAAGGTTTTCAGTGTCCCACCTGTGCTGGGACTCTGGGAAATGGTCAGCGGACTGTGTTGACTTAGTGGCAGAGGAGATGTCTAAACACAGGCTATATGTACATGTAACAGATTTGGTACCAAAGAGACTGGTGCAAAACCTCTCCGAGCGGGAGATTTTTTGCTCATTGTCAGTCCTAGTGGATGATTATCTTGTCCTTTGAATTCTGCTTGTAAGTAACCAAGAAGAGGAAACTTTTATCTGAAATCAACCAAGGTGTGCCTAACAAAACTTTCCCTCTTCTGATAACACTAAGGTGTATTCCAGGTAAATTGCCTGGCAATCCAGCTTTTATTTGTGCCTTTTATGCCTTATTTATGGCCGTGATTAAGCACGGTGTTTAAAAGAGCATGTGAGTTGTTCCATTGGCTTGCCATGGATGTCAGAAGAACTATTCCTGTGTTTAAACGGAAGCACATTCAGTCCTGCTGAACTGGAGCTTGCCAGTGAGAAACACTACTTAAACGAGAAAGTTATGGATTTTGGAGACAACAGTCATCTGGCAGCAGAGATGGAAATGAAACCAGGTAGAATTGCCCAGCTGCTCGGAAAATAAATGATCCAAATCTCCATTCAAGGATTAGCTGTGAATATAAGACTGACTTTCTTTTCCAGTACATCCATCTCATTTATCCAAGAATTATTGTCTTTAATTACCATTGTGTTGCTTGCAGGCAGCAGTCTTTAAATTAGTTATGCAAAGTTCTGCTCTCAGCAGTCAGCAGGAGATTGTATCTGCTTTAGTATCAATCTCTTTACAACAGCCTGACAGTGAACAGACTTTGTACTAGGGATGTACTTTTTGTCATGTCCTTTTTTGGCCTGGTAAATAGGTTATTCTCTTAAACATAAATAAAGCAAACACATTGGGTATTTATGGATATTTTTATCTTGAGAAACAAATACTGTCAGTTTATAGTTTTTTTGAGGTTGTGAAGGAAAAAACCTTGAGTCTAAACTTATTTCTCTCTATAAAATAGAAAAATTAAGACTAGTGCTGAATTTAACATGCCTTGTAAAGTCTTCCTACCACTGCAGTATATATGACTGTGCCTTTGTCTGCTTCTTTACACAGCAATTAGCTGGCAGTGGTTCTGAAAATGCGTTACTCAATGCTAAGGCTTTCCAGAATTAAACACAAAGGTTGAATAAAAGAACATCAACTCTGCTCAGCAAGTCTTTGTCTGCTGCATCAGAGCAGCTGGAAGCTTGTTGGGAGCAGTAATTTGTCTTTGTGCATGGACAGACAAAGGTTTGTTTCAACTAAAACACTTAAAAAATGATGCTTCCTTGTTTTTTTTTTATTTTATTTTTTATTTTATTCCCAGCAGGGCTGTAGGTAACCTGTCAACAGTTACCCCTACTCTAATAAGTCTTCATTAGTTGACTGATTCTGCAACCTTGCAGGATTTTGAAAGCCTACACATCTTCAAGTGGGAATATCACCAGTACCAGTACTGGAGGATCAGCTGTATGATTAAGTTGCTTAGAAGGGGATGTTCAAAGAGCTTAAAGGAACTAGATATTCATGCTGATTGCCATATAATGGGAAGTGAACATTTAACTCTTGTAAGGTTCTCTTGAAAATCCCCGTCTTATGTTCTGAATGGTTAGACCTGTGCATTTCCGTTACGAGATGACACCTACTAACACTGCATTTAGAGACAGAAAGAACCCGACCCAAACAAAGAATAACCTATAATGCTACGAGGTTTAGTGGTGTGGTTTTTTTGTTACAGAAAGAGAGGATTCAGCTCAGCAACCAGATGAAGTTTCTCTGTCATTCCAGTGCACTTAATGGATATACCAAGTGTAAGTTATTTGACTGTTAGGCTGTTAACTCAGTTTTCACAAAAAAAAAAGTCTGACAAACCCAAACAATGATTTAGTTCTTGTTTTACAAGTTCCTTACTAAAGACTTTGACCTGAAGTACATCACATCTTGTGAGGTAACAGCTGGTCTATCATTGTCCTTGGAAAAAAGTAACAGTTGCTAAGATTTCAAGAAACAAAGATGGTCTTTGAATCAACTGGAACAGCTGTAAGAGACTGACACACCATGCACTGTCAGCTGCTAAATTCAGATATTCAGACTGCCCGAAACAAGATACTTTAACCCTTTGGCACTCTCAGATTCCTTTTCTCTCTGTTCTTCTTCTTTAAAAAAGCCAGAAAAATAAATTAGGTTTTCAGTTTGTCTTTTGCTTTCAGAAATGAAAACAACAACTTCACAAAACAATCACTTTCTTAGTAGGAAATTTATTTGTTAGATTTATTTAATTTCTGATTTACAAGCAATACGGAGACATGCTGGTTTACATGAAAGCTGCATTAGAATAGTATAACACACTACCCTGTGTGGTGCATTAAATAGAAAATATAATAGTCCATATCCAGAAAGCAGCATCAGATGCTATTTTAAGGCACACAGTAGCTTCCAAGTTTTGTATGTGGAGAGTATATTTAGTTTAACAAGTGGAATGAAGGTGAATCCATCACATCTAGAAGAGAAAGATGGGTGATAGTAACAGTCTCTTTAATAGACAGGCATGTGAGATCCAAAAGCTGGTGGCTGAAGTTGGGCACGTTCAGACTGGAAAACTTCATTTTTTTCTTTTAGACTAATCAGGGAACTGATCCATAATTTAAATTAGCTCGGGATGTGGCAGATTTTCCATTGCGTGAAGCCTTCAGATCAAGCTTGGCTCTCCCCTGTTGCTAGTTCTTGCAGCACTTTCTGATGTGCTCCAGAATCTTGTGGTTTTTTTTTTTCAAAGATGGCAAAATGTGATGACATGAAAATTTATTTCACTTAATGAAGAGGCAACAACCATCTCTTATGAACAAAACACTTGTATGACTTCGGAACACTTGGAGCCTGACTGTTCTTTGGATGCCTGAAATAGGCACATAGCGGGTCTCTTGGTAAACTATTGTTTTAGTTCAGTTACCAAGGATGGGATTATTCTGCAGCCTCTGAGATTTTGTAGTCTGTGTTAAATGGTATTTGGAAAGCTGTAGTTGTCTTAGCATCTATTAATCAGTTGATTCTTAATGCTACACAGTATGGCTGATCAAGGAGATGAAGCACCCAGCAAGTGGCACCCTGAGCCCTCTGCTTTCTGTAGAGTGCTCCTCTTTATGTGTAGAGTGCTCAGCAGACATGGAGACTGGTTTCACGGTACTGGATGCTGTGAAAAGCCATGCTGGCTTAAGTTTGCTCCTAAATGATTTATTTCAGTATTTCCAAGCAGTGCATAGTGATGGCTTATAAAAAAACTCTTTTACTGATCACATATAACCTGCAGTCTCATGCCCTGTACTCTTAGGTCCCGACTCTGTGCCTCCTGAGTAACTGAAAGATTGACAATTATTGTCACGGTTTGCTGAATCAAGTTTAGTTTATTCTTCTGTTTGTGGATATGACCATGTGAAAAAGTAGATTTATATCAGGGCCTCAGAAGATTTGATAGTTCTTTGCTAGTGTGAATGAATGTCCTATAGTAAAGGCTAACATAAAACAGGATGATTTTCAAGATGTGATAATTCAGGTAAGAAGAATAAACTATGCAATCTAGAGCTTTAATTCTCATTAATAAGAAAGCACTTTGCTGTCCTGAACGACTATCTCATTTTTACAGCTACTGCAGGGCCCATGTTAATGCTCGACCTCCCAACAGCCCTCTTTATTTTGCTGTCATTAAGCCAAGTTCCAGCTCAGCTTGCCACATCTTTGTATTTTGTATGTATCTGATAGTCTGTGAGATCTAATTGTCATGAAAAGTCAAGGAGAAACAAGAGAAACAAACCAACATATTTATATATTTCCTGAATTTAATTTTTACTTTTTTTTTTTTAAAGCATTTTAAGAAGACTTTGAAATGCTTGCTTTTCTTTTCCCTAAGAGAGGAACATCACAATCTGGGAATTTCTTCTTAATATCCAGAAATAGACCTTGGCCTTTTGGCATCCTAAGGATTCCCAGAACAGCTAACTGAACCTTCACCACAATAGACTGAATTTGTTATGTTAAAATATTGTAGCAGTGCCCTGATTTAAGTCCTGACAGTTTCATCACTGCAGTTGACCCATGTTCCTCATACCGCTGCTTTCTGCAATGCAGTTACAACATCCATACAGATTTTCCTTTGCTTTTAGAAACTTGGTTTAAAATAGTGCTAAGCTGTGTTTCATCCAGGTTTACTTGCTGTTTGTTAATGGTATGATGTGTGAAATGTTTCCTCATTTATTAAGTCCCATGGTTTGACTAGAACTTATTTCCAAGAATATGAAATTATTGTTCTATTATTAGAGCACAGGGTTTGATTCCTTGACAGGTTGAAAAGAGCTTTGCAGGAACAGCCCTTCCTAATCAAAACTATCCTCAGCAACAACAGTTGCTTTACCCAGGTACTAAAATATAGCTGAAGTAAAGCTGCTCAATTGCTTGGGCAATGTGTTGTGGCATCTGGGACTTAATGCTCTCCTTTGCACACTCACCTCACTGCCTGATACCAACAGTCGTCTTCAGAGCAGGAGCTGGCAACACAAGCCCTTACACATCCTAATTGACTTCTTCACAGATTCCAACATCTATCAAGTTTTCTTGGCCATCTTATACTATATTAATACAGGTTCATGGCTATCTAAGTCCTGACATTTTTTTGCTAATAAGTAAACTGCATTTAGAACAGAAAGACAATGAATGGACTACTTTGGCACACCTTGGGATCTTTATGTTGCAGCTGTTTTTTTTCACAGGCTTCTGAGTGTTTTCATTTACTGTGCTCTTTGGCTTTGGGACTTCTTTCCTCTTCTGGTTTAAGATTCTAGCCAAAATCAGCACTTCAGATATGATCTTCACTTTAATATCCTCAGTGTAGGCTCTTTTTAATTACTTGGGCTATATGTGATTATGTCAGAAAATTTAGATTCCTTTTGTAGAAACCTCCTATTAAAACAATTGCCTGATGAATATGGTTATTGTGAATGTGAACGTTGTGCAGGTAGAACATTTTCACTTTCAAAGGATGCTTTCATGAAAAACAAGGTTAAATTGTGTGGGAACNTCCAGAACTGTGTCATTTCTTAAAGCCCACAGGTGAAATGATGAGCAATTCATGTGAAGTTTACACAGCACTTATTTGTGCTAAACTTCTCCACATTTCTTGTTTATCTGTTTTGTTTGTTTTGTTGCTTTGTTCTAGTGCCGTAGTGACACCCTCTGGCAATGGCAAGACAGTTTAATTGCCATTAGGGAGCAATCTCACTGCCAAGGCATTGGCATACCCTGTGCTTCCTTCTTCTTGGAGTGAGTTTGGCTCCAGAGTAAAGCTCACACAAATAAAGTTAACTAACTCTGTACATGAACGTGATGGATAATTGGTCCAGATTAAAGTGCTGTGTAATAAATAGTGCTGGGCAGATATTTTTTTTTTTTTGAGCAGCTTGGAAAGTTTCCCTTTGTACCTAAATTAATTTGTTTACATCAACTCCAAAGTGTGCTTTTCTCTTCTGAGGTGCAGCCTCTGAGTAGAGCCTTGCAGATGCTCCAGCTGCTGTACAGCTCTCACCAGAACAGAGGTGACTCATTCAACCATTCTACCTGTGAAATAAAACAGGGTTTTAAGGATGGAAAAGCTATTGTGAGTTGTCTGCCCACTGTCAAGTTTGTATTTTGAATCAGTAATGCTTTTAGTTGTGCTGTGTTGCACTATGAGTCACAAAATGAAAACTTCTTGCGGCTGATTTTTTTTCCAGTCAGTGCAGTCATTAAATGCAGTAAGCTGTTGGGGCAGTGGGGACAGCGAAGTAGGGCTGAGGCTTGGAGAAAGTCACTGATGCCTAAGTCCTATTAAAACCAAGGTGTTGGAGAATACTTTTGTAAACGTTTTGTGTTGGATCTAGATCTATGGCTCATTTTGATAAGCAGCTATGTGCATGTCTACAGGGCAAACTGGGATTACAGAGCCACCTAAACGGTCAAGTGAGGGTAAAGCAACTGCCTGGCTGCCACAGCAGGAGGATCTGTGCCAGGTACCAAACCTGGCTTCTCAGCAGCCTGAATTAGCCCAGATATAGAGGTTTGTGCTGCTCTACTCCTTCCAGCTCCCAGGCAAAGTCGAAGACTGTTGTTAGAGAAACCCCCAAGCTTGAATGGTGAATGGCAGTTCTAAGGTAAAAACCTTAACAGGACCCATTGCTCTGTCGTGTAAGGACTTTACTGACCTGCTTGGAACTAAACCTCCCCAGACCTAGAGCAGGGACCTGGATTGGATTCTGGGGACTCTTGAGTTAGGACACAGAGAATTCTCAGCCACATGATGAAAAATATGAAGGTCTAGCTCAGCTTCTGAAAGCAGCCGTCATTATATCTGCCACCTGGGGTCACTGTGTTCAAGGTTATTAGAAAGGAGCCATATAAAAGTAACAAAGAAAATATAAGCAGTAAAAAAACCATACTTCCAAACCCTAATCCCTGGAGGCTCACATTGCCTTTGCCATCGGTATACAAATTACTTGAAATTTTCATTGTGTGTTAAAAAACAAAGCTCTGTATTTCAGAAGTGTGCTTTATAGGTCAGAGATTCGTATAAAGCATGATGAACTACCACAATAAAGTGTTAGCTCTCGCAGACCTTTTCTTAATGCATTTTGTCTTAGCTCTTCTACCTGTTGGTTTATACAGTGAATGACAATGGATTTCAAAAATCTTTGTAGTATTGTAATTCTGTGGTTGAGGAATCTTCAGTAGTCTTGATGCTGATCTTGTTTTACATGGGAATTACTTCACAAACCTCAGTGGCTTTTCATATTACTTATACGTGTGAGATTATAGGCAAGTCTATTTTGAATCTGCACCCATCTTATAGAATTTCTGAAGTGTGTTATTCTTTAAACCTTTGTCTCTGCTAACCCTGCATGATATATTAGGTACCTGCAGTACTTCTAAAAGCACTTCAGCTGATTTTTCAAGCTGTCTAGGCTTAAAGTTGTCAAAATATGTATTTAAGTTAGAAAATCCTCAGAATGCTTTGTGGATGTAAATCTTTCTGTGAAGGTGCTGCATTGTGAGAGAGAAAAAGCTGGTTGTGTGCTAGGAAAAGAGCAGCTCCAGACAATGCAAATGCTACTTCAGATCCCCTTGACTGTCAGAGCAGCATCAGCAGTGTGTGTGCTGCTCGACCCTGGACATCCCCAGTGCTCTTTGAGTTTCTAACAGCAGCTGTAAAATTACTGCCTAGCAGTCTGAAAGAAAAAGTCAAAGCTAAAGCAGTAAGGCACAGAAATCCTTATCCCACTCTTTTCTGTTCACAAATCCGTTTAGAAAGACCTGTAGGTACCCAGAGAACATATTTCTGCTGCTGTACCTGGCCACTGGGTGGCCTCTGTTAATGGTGAAGAAGATAATGTACATCTGTGGAGCTCATCTTGGGGTTCTCTCAGCTAAATATTGCTGAAACTTCTAGATAATGGGGCTATACAAGACATTGCATGGAAATCAAGCTGTTCTTCAGCACAAAAGAATTGTTAAATCAATATTTTGACCCTTTTTTTTAATGACTAATTAGAAATTACATGTATAATTTCCTTAATGCTTTTGTTGACAGCTCGGTGCATTTTGATTAGGTAAGAAGTACTTCAATTACAGGCATAGTCAAATGAGAACAGCATTGTGAAAATGTTATTGTCCATAGTAGTGTTTCATCTGTAGCTCTTTGCAAACAGAAATCATCCATTTCTTTGTAGTTCTGAAGGGTTACATGCTCAGAACATCCTTACTCCTGTGCCTTTTCACATGAACTTTGCATCGCTGGCACCACCTCTAAGGAAAATTATTGAGCATCTTTCATAATTACATGATTTTTAAAGTGTCTCTGAGGACCACATTTTAATCCTGTTCTAATCAGTATTCTTTGGAGTCATTCATTACTTATATCATCATGAGGTCAGAATCAGAACATTATGTTTTTGTCTCTTATAGTGAGATAGCTCCTCATACAGGAGATCATGCCGCTGTACACATAATTAGTGCTATATGAAGAATATAAATTAACATGTTAATTTTGATGGGAATGTTGATTAGATTGGAAAGGCATCATTAATATGCTCAATAGTACAAAATAATACTTCTGATTTTAGCTTCCTTTGCTTTTCCTTTCAATGAGTTAAGCTAAAAATATGGCACAGCTGCTTTCCCTTTACACATGTGAAAATGTGTGGAATGTGAAGTAAGAGAGAATTGCAATCCTTTGGGTGAGAAAACAAGACATGCAGTGCTGAGACACCAGTCTCATCATCTTGTCACGAGAGCAGAGCAAAAAGGAGGGCTTGGTGGTACCACCTGTTGCTGTAGGGAGTGGGAGGACTGGTTCTCCCAACAAGGTGAAGCAGCACGACTGCAGCAGGATGCAGCAGGATGGGCTTTTTACTGGTTCATTTTGTTCAAGACAAATTGCTAACTCCACTTGGAATTGCTAAACTGCACTTTTTCCTTCTCTGTGGCTTAAGTTGTTTTAAGCACTGTTGAACTTGAGCAGTCCCTCAAAAGCACATTGTCTAGTCCTCAGTTAACTGCTGCTAATGGATCAGATAGAAGAATAAAACAGAAGTAGAGGATCCTTATGGATCAATACCTGTTAATGACATCTAACTGTGTTAAGTCTCAGGAAAAAGGAGAATCCAGCTGTAAGACCTGATCTGTAGCTTGATAGAAACTCTGTGCTGGGGACGAGGAGAAAGGATGAATGGCAGTGAAAAGTAAATAATGGAAAGCTTTGTGAGGTATATTTATATTAATAACAGTGGACTTTTAAAAGGAGCTCTTTGCCTGTTTTGCTTTGGGCTTTTTAAGAAGGGTAAGTAACGATTATCTATGTTGAACCCTTTCTGGATATCCTTTGCTATTGTGGTTGATGAATTAAATTACAACATGAGTATCTGATCCTGAAAGTGCAAACAAGGTCTTATAATCTGGAGGAGCTCAGTGGACATCAGTGGGAGCTACTACAAGCAAGAGGATTTATCAATATTAAACTGACAGCCAAAGTAAAGGACCTCTGGACTGGGAGCAAAGCAACAGAAAATAGTGGTAGGAGATAATTAAATTGTGCTCTTAGATAGTTCTTTTGTACAGCTAGCTCGATCAGAGAGTCACTAATTAATTTTTACAAATTCTGGGAGCAGTTTAAACTTGGCTGCCTTTCATAGTTACTGGAAGTCTCACATAAACTAGGCTATATTTCTAATGTGATTGAATTAGTGTTTTCTTATTCCTGGAGTCTGCTTTTTCCTTTCCTTATTTTTGTTATTTTAATACACAGGAGTATAATATTGTATCAGCACAACATTGCATAGACTGCAAATACATAACTTCAAAAAATGACATAAAAATATACTCATTTTAAAGTTTCTGGGTTTTCTTTTAGTTTTCTTTTTGCTTTTTAGTTCTTTACTCACTTATTCAGCCTCTTGATAGTAGGGTGACCCAGCTTTCCAGTCACAAAGGCATGAAAAATCAGCATAATTAAAAATATATATTAGAGCAACTTTATAAGAGTTTGCTTTTCTAAGATGTGAATGAGCTTTGAGAGAAGACTCACCCCTGTTTGCTATGGATGTTGCTTGGCAAAGTCTTTCTGCTGCACTTGGAGATTTGGTGATTGGTAGGATATTGCAGTTCTTTTTATTGAAAACTCAGGGTTTAACTCACAGGATGTTTTTAGTCCCTGACTTACATTACTGATTATAATTTCTAGTCAACTTGGATTCTTTTCCAATCTCTGTTCCCCTGGTATTCACAGGGATGCCACTCTGCCTTTCTTAGATCCATCAATGCTACATTCTGGTAATTTTCCACTATTTTTCCCCTCCTGGCCCTCGACGCTGCCTTACATCTCTCTTCCACTTTGCAAATTCTGATTTATTTCTGGCATCTATTCAATTTCAGAAAAAAAATAATTCTAGCCCCTGAGTCTTGAAAGGCAATATAAATTCCATTTTTTTAATCAACATTTGTCAATTAAAATCTGATATTACCAAGCCTGTTTATAAATAACTTGACTATTCCAAATCCGTGTTGATAATTCCTTATACCATTCATTCCATATATATGTAACACTTTCAAATGGCAGGTGAGGAGAGACCTTTCTGTGGGACTACATACATTTACTGCTGCAGAAAGAAAATCCATTGACTACACCCCAGTGTCACACTCGCTGTGTGTACACTCACACTTATACACATGTGCATATAAGTTGCTCTGAAAGATGAACTCGTATATGAATATCTGATAAGATATAAAACTGAAGCCTGAAATCTGGCCTGTTGTTTTGAGTTTTGGTTCAGTGCCAGATTCTGGAAAATTATTTGAGTTCCGATTCAGGCAAAATCCCTTGATCCATGTTTTTCTGGCAATATTTTTGAGAACAGCTGATCTTTTCACATTTTTTTCCATTTGGGTTAGAAATCTTAGGAGAGTAACCAAGATGCCACTGCAGTACTGCTCTTTGCTGCTCTTTGGAAGGAAAATGCAACCCATATACTTGGTGCCGTAATTTTGGCGTTTTCCTCTCATGCATCTCAAAGCTCTAGATGATAGATAATGACATTAAGGAGAGCGAGTTGAAGTTAATTGCAAAGCATTGCTTATTAGGTTTGAAAGAGATATAATCACAGGGCATTCTAATTTCTTAAGACACTGATTAATATAACAGCTACAGAGAGAAAACTGGCAGTGGATATGTTTCTAGGGAGTTTGCAGGATTGCTGGTTTATGCATTTTCTTTTACAGCCTACACAGTTGGAGATAATTCAGAATCTTACTGTTTAAGAGTAAGCCAAGTATCTAAAATCTTGTGACCATATTTAGGGATGGGTGAAATGTTTTGGTTAAAATAGCTCACACTCCCCTACACATGCCCATATTTCTGTCTGGTCTTCAGACCAGTGAAAGGAAGAAACAGGGAGACCTCGGACATTTCCTTTGCTTTCTTTTAATCCATCAGCTGTGTGTTAATGTTCTCACACTGCTTATTCCAGTACCCAAATGCCTGCCTTCCCTCTTGACCTGGTTGAATCACCTTGTGCCTTTACCAGTTACTGCATTCATCCACCATTCTCTTTTGGTTTAATCATCCCATCAGTTGGAGAAACTGTTTGTGGCGTGTGGCAGTGGTTTGTTCTGCATCTCATCCAGTGTGATGCTGACCTATGCCAAGTAGGGTTGTCTCCTGCAAGGGTGGAAGAATAGGGGGGAAATTTGGAAGATAAGGGAATGATAGCATTATTTGGGGCTTACACATTTTTCATTGTCAGCCCACTAGTACTGACAATTCCCAGTTAATGTCATTCCCTGTCCATCCAGTCTGTTTGTCTGGATAAAGGCTGTCTGCATCTCTGGAAGGAATGTGCAAAATATGGAGAGGACTGGTGCGGTTTAAAAATAACATTTATTAGCAGATAGATTAAAGGCTAGAGAAAGATGTTAGTGGAACAGTGAGAAAGGCAGTTCCAAGCTACATCTGTAATAATGAAATTCTTACAGTAGTCTCAGACAATCTGTTCCCAGTATGTACCAGGACATACAGCATTACCCATGGCTGTGCCAGGAGACCGAGCTCCACGCATCTCCTGATAGTCAGAAATTCAGCACAACACCCGCAGTTAGACACATTCTGTGGCTCTAATTGAAATCTAGAGGATGCTTGAAAAATTCCTAAAGCAGGCGAAATTAAACCGGCTTCAGCTATATGGGAGGTGGATTCTGAAAGCTACCAGTGGCAAAATGGAAGATTGTTTTTGGAGAACAAGATGTCTCATTCCTGACCCCGTCACCTTCCGTGCGAGCCAGGGGGAGAGCACTGATGCCAATCCAATAGGCATGCTCAGCAGATGTCCAAGTCTCTGGTTTATATCCAGCGATACTAAAGGTTGTTTATAAAGGCAAGACGTTATTGTTTTGAGTGTTTGGCACTGCCTCTCATCTTTTAAAAAGTTGAGAGGAACAAATCTAATGAGGTTTCCAGCTATTTCATCTCAGTTACAAGAGCAGGCTGTCAGAAATCAGTGTGTCTTCTCTGACAGTGATGCTGCACTTGTTTTACTCTTCATTGCCCTACTAGGAAACATCTTTTTGCTTGTCCTTGGAAATACAGTCTGGAAGGATTCTCTTGAATTGTTGAGTTCAGCCATCTGATGCTGTAAAAAAAACTAAGTCATATGATCCCTAAGATAACCTAAATTAAGAGATTTTTATTTTCTCCAGTTTATTGGGCTAGAGTTGTTGGAAAGCTGCTCCATAACAGTGCTGTTTCCATGGCAAAAGAGAACCGCATTTCCAGACTAAATGTTTATATGTGTTGATTGTTCATGCCCTCATTGTCCATTAGTTAAAGTAACTTTTTAAACTCTGATGCTCACCCTTACCCTTGTCTCTATGTATTTATAAATCAGAAGTATGTCTGTTCTTATTTTACTGATGTAAATGATTAAAACTCTTTTCTTCTTTTATAAAAGATAGGCTTTCAATTACACTTAACCCCAGAATATGTGTTTCTACATCTTTTTGAAACAAGTGCACCTTATTTCTTTTGCATGTGGTTGATTAGAATTGTGCACAAGATTGAAGTGAGATCATTTAGAGGAATGCTTTTTACAATGGCATTAACACTTCCTTGCTCACTTGGAAGCACCCCAGTTTATACTGATATAGGGTGGTTTTGCATTTTTTCCCGCCCAAGGGTAAAAAGGGTATCTTATGGTTACCCAGTGATTTAATAAATTCAGATTAAAGTAGAAATCAGTGCTGTAACTTCAGCATTCGTGGCCTTTCATGTAAGAGTACTTAATTTCATTCCAATTTTATTACTTCAGTCATCAAAAGCATCCATTTTTTTTCCCCTCTGACACTATGCAATGCCTCCAAATACAGCAACTCCACTTCTTAAGACTGGGCCTTAAAATATTCTTAATGAAATTACCTCTGGGCTTGTTCTTCCACTTCCCATATCAGCTGTTATTATCTACCTTAAAATATTGCCTTAAACACATTATCGTTCTCCTTCCTAATCAACTTTCCCATTTTAACCAGCACTTTACCTCAGAGCACTGAATGTGCCTCCTTGAAGAATTGGTTGATTTATTTTGTCTAGAATATCAGTTATCAAATAAGGGAGAAAGCAGATATTGCTGCATGTCTCAATTCTCCAATTACTTCTGTGACTTTCATTATTCTTTTCTGCAAAACTTGTTTTTAGGCCTTGCATTACTGAGGTTGGACTAATGGTGAATCTATAGCTGCACAGGTTACTTGGGAATGGCATCAATCCATAGCCATCAAAGATGATGAACAAAGTGCCTTTTAGTTCAGTTTTTTCTGAGTTGATTAATTAAAGGTCAGACAGTCATGCTGCAGTCCTGATTTCACATCAGGAAAAATATACCTTCCTGAGCCATTCAGAGTAAGAATTTCAGCCTGTGAGGTGTCAAACAGATGCAGATTTCAGCTGCATGAAAACTACTAGACTCTCTCCCCCTCAAAATGCTGGTGATGTGGACAGTATTTTTAGAAATCTTCCATTTCTAATTAAAAAAAGTCAAACTGAAAGAGGTTTATGCTTCTCCATTTTTTCTCACAGCAGGTCACCGAGACACTACTTCTCTTAAAATCTCATCCAAGACTTTCCTTGTTATTTCCTCAACATTTTGCATGCTGTGAAATAATTACCTTATAAAATGTTTCACCATATAAATGAGTTCACCACATAAAATATATATTGTATTGCATTAACAATCCATAGTGGGCTCTTCACCATAGCCAAAAGAACTTCAATTTTAAGGGAAAGTTTTTGGCACTATTTCAAAGTGAAATTAAATGTAAATATTCAGAATATTGTAACTGTTATCACTATTCACTGACAGTCCCCTTTACAAGCATCCTCACAGAGGTAAATAGATTGCCAGAAAGAAGATATCCCTGTTCTGGACACAGCTTCTACTCAGAGGAGACAGTAGTGCTTTTGCTGAGCATTTCAAAGCTGTGCTTATTAATTGAGTCTATTTTGGCATTTATTTTCCTGAGCGGGACTCTCCTGAAATTATCGGTTCCTCTGAAAACCCATAAATGTGGATTTTTGGCTTCTAATTTTGAAAATCTTGGCTATTAGTTTTATATAGCGATTCTGTCTGTCAAGAGAACACTTAGCCTGAGATCTCATCTGGATTTAGACGACAGAGTACAAAGACATTTTGTCTTTCGCTTGTCAGTTTATTATCTTCCTTCTGTGGTTCAGTTTTTCTATAGTTGAAAATCACTTTTTCTTTCTTCACAAGCTCAGAAATAAATCCTGCTTAAGAGTGCAGCCATTCTGCCATTCCTTGAATTACTAAGAACATTAATAAAATTTAATGAAATACAAAGTATTCATATTAATGAGACTTCAGAGGCTTCTAAAATATTTTGAGCAATAATCTTTCATGGATTGTTTCTGAGTACTCTGTAGAAGTCAGCCGTGATATGATCACTAAAACTGGTGGCTATACCATAGCCTTAGGAAACCTGCATAAAAATAAACTACATCACTTTGCTAGACCAAGACAGCCAGCAGGAAATAAGGGCAGAACTATACACCACTGAACACCAATGGCATGAGAGAGGCCATTAAAACAAATAATATAAACGAGCCTGGAATGGATATAAGACCTGCAAGGTGATTAATGCCTGTGGTGACAAGTTGGAGGCATAGGAGGAGATTAAAGATTAAGTTAAAGGTAACAGTGCTAACAGGCCTTTTCCTGCCCAGTGCTTCTAATTGCTCTTTCTTCCTGCAAATCCAGTGGCCAGCGCTGCCTGCACAGCACCACATTCCTCCCTGAGACTTGTCAGACTGGGAGATAAATGAAATACTTCTTTTAGAGCACTTTGTTCTGTCTTTTCTTCCTTTTTTTTTTTGTCTTTTCTCCTTTTTTTTCCCCCTCCTTTTTCTTTTTTGCCTTTTCTGTCATCCTTTGGGTGCATAGGAAAAATTCAGAGGTCATGTGGAAGCTGTCCCTGTTGGCTTTAGGCAGTGTTCTAAAGTAAGTGTATGTTTGTCCAAACCTGCCTCCAGTGGTCCAGGCTGGTGCCGTTTGCACATGGGAGGCCACCAAGAGGTGTAGGTAAGGATTGCAGATTTCTCTTGGCTTTTCTAAACAGTTGTTCAAAGAAGAAGAAAAAAAGAGTATCAAAAAAGCCCAGTCTCCTGAACCATTAGGGCTTAGTTGTAGTGTATCTACTGCCTTATTTGCAGAAGGTTTTAACACTTGACCTGAAAAGTCAACAAAAGAATCACCACCTCCCATCTTAATAAATTAAGCTCTATCTTCTCTAATCACTTCCTACAAACACACAAAGTCATCTGTTTCCTTTTGACTTAGATCTTGTATACTGTTTGGAGGAAGAAGGTCTACTTTTGTCAGCAGTCCTGTTAAATTTATTTGCTTTTCTAGTTCAAGGAAAAAGCCTATAACTCTGAAAGTCATCCACTGCCTTTATTTATTTATTTTGCTCAGTTTGATTGATACGTCTTTGTTCTGAGCTCATACAAAATTGACCACAACTACAGTAAAAGTGCCTCTTGTTAAAACACTTCCAGAATATCCATGTGTTGCCCTCCTGCTCTTGCCTCGCGTGGGAAGAAACTTGACCTTAGATGAAGGTGTGCTGAATTTAGAAGTGCTCCATCAGAAATCTTTTTGGCTGATAAGTCCAGAGCTTGGCAATTATTCAGACTGCTGCATGTAACTCTGCTTCTGCAGCTACAAGCATGGCTTCTCGAGCTAAGATGGAAATAGGGCAGCTAATTTGCACGTAAGGTCCTTTTGCATCTTAGAAACCTTTCATCCATCTCAGTGGGCAAAGTGAGACACTTGGGGAAGCAGAAATGTCACCCGTAGATATCACCAGTGCCAACAGATGCAAAGAGGTGTATCTAACACTGGTTTGGAATCGTTCATTGGTTCTTTCTAGCACCATAAAGAAAATATGCTCTAAAAAAGGATCTTGATGATAATTCTTCCAAATAATTTTTGTAGCTATCTGTACCTGTGCCTATGAATGTATATATAATATGTATTTATTTATTTCATGTTTCATAGGCCACCAGGATTTATTGTCCTTGGTAGTAAATATTGACCTTGGATTTATCTCAGTCAATGTTTACTTCTTAGGCCAATAAATCTTGCGGTTCACCTTAACAGAAGTCAATATCTGCTTAGTGTTCAGCTCCATCATTAATATAAATATTTTAGTGACCTTTGCATGTATCAGTCTATTTTTTAAAGTCAACTTCATGTTACAAATCCTATGGCACGTTGGTAGTTTATTTTTCAGGTCTGTTTATTCGTTTAAGAGTTTTTTGCATAACCTCTGATATTACTATCGAGGTGTTGCAGAAAGTCTGTGGTATGTTTCTTGAAGAGAATCTCAGGAATGTGAGTGCAAGTTGCTATTTTGAATGGCGAGGGAGGTGGCCTGTAGTACCAGTGTATATTTGTGTGATTCATCATGTATTTACCTACTACCAAGGAATAAGCATTGCTTTGATAGCTGCCTCTTTTCTGGTCTTTTTTCAAGACTTTCTTTGTATGAGCAAATCTTTCCGAGATCAAGTGTTTGCTTTTCTGTATCTGTCACTGAGTTTAGGGTTAGCAGGGACCTTTAGACCACTAGTCTGACCTTTTATCAGCTGAAATCTTTATCGCCTCTATTTAAGAAACAGTTTTTGCTACCTTCCTCCTCCCCTCTCTTTTGGCCCTCACAAAGATGAAATTTATTAAAGTTTTCTTTTTGCACGATATTTAATTTGATGTGGTAACCTCTCAGTCTAGATTCTAACTGAAGCGTCCCAAAGTCTGGAGCATTGCTCTGTAAGTCTCTCCATACTGTCACCCTAAACATGCACAGACATTGCCCTTTCCTGGCTCTATACTTGCACATAAACATTGCATCCAAACATTATCTCCAGGCATACAGTCATGGGTGGGGTCCCTACTCACATCCTCCTCCTACAAAGGGAGATGCAAAGGAGGGTTAAACACCTATGACCACCTTCCACCTTCTCTGGCTGCAGGAACTTGTAAAGAAAACACACGATGCGGGTCCACAAATTGTGAAACCTTCCCTTTAAAATAAAACAACCCAAAGGATCCGGGTCAGTTTAGGCATTGAGCTCAAGATTTTCTGTTGTTATTGTTCTTATTACATTGCAAAGCACATAAATAATACTGGTGATTACAAGCCACTTCACCAGCACAGATAAGAGCTGTTCTTCATCTCAGAATGTTCTCGCTCCAAATCCCTGGTTCTACCACCCCCTTTTCATTAAATTACTCCTTTTATTTCACGTATGAGTGCTGAGTGTTCGGGTGGATAAAAGCTTGCAGGGTTAAGCCCTTTGTGAGCCTATAGACAATGTGAACGTGGAGAGGTTTCTATTATTTGTTATAAAGGTGCTGTCGGGGTAAATGGTTTAAAAACATTGGGCTATGGAGAATTCTGATCCCTGTCACATGAAACAGCATAAATGTCAGACCAGGGATTTATATGAATATTCCCTGAAGAGAAGCAAAGACAAGGAATTAGTCGTTCTCTTGTCCTATTTATTCCCTTTAATTGGATTTATTTTTAAGTGGGATTTAGTATAGAAATTTCTGCTTCATTTCTTTATTGTATTTTGGAGTTCAGTATCAACACAGATAAAGCCTGCTTGCCCTACATTAAAAATATAGCTAAACCGGTGGAGATACATTTCTTAAACAGCAAAATCTTCTATTTTTTAGAACTATTTTTTAAACCCGACCTAAATCAGTTCTTAGCTTACAGACAGAGCATTTAAAGGTGCTGATGCTGGAGCAGTTCACAGCAGCATAGCCAGCCAGGATTCAAGATTCAGAGCAGTTATACCTGCTGATACATCAGGTCTTTGAGAGAAGGAACTGCGAAGCTTTTTTTTTCCTTTGAGAGGGCTTTGTATGCTACAGGCCATATCGTAGCTGGTTTATGCGAGAGACCTGATAGAGCAAGCACAGCACTTGGCTGGTTTTCGGTGCATGCCTCTAAGTCAGACTGAAGAGCAGCTTACTGTTGTCAACGTTTGATTCATAGAGTTGTGTAAATGGGCAAAAAATTCCTTTCTGTCATGCCAGAGGCCAAATTAAACAGAAATCTGTGAACCGTGAGGGTTATTTAGTTGGGAGGAAGCAACACGAGTCGTGTGATAATGTACTCCTGCAAGTTTTTTTTGCAATTTGTTTCGGGGCTGAGTTTGTCCTGGCTTATTTAATACCATAAAATATAATTCTTCCTGCTGTGGAATTGCTTAAAAATGATATTGGCACAAAGGCAAACACGGAGTTAGCAGAACCAAGCTAAAGGTGTGTGAAGGTTTGGACTAAGAGTCACCACAAACGTCTGCATTAATACTGATCCACCAGCCTGCCCAACGAATTCTTCATGTTCCCTTTCAACCAGGCATTTAAAAAATGTACTGCAGATATGCAGGAAGGCATATACAAGGCTGCTTTTCCCCTCTCCCATCCCAGCAATGCTAATGAAAGCCTAGCATAGCTGAGATTTCCAGATTTGCTGTCGCCGCGGAAAGATAAAAGTAGACCCGTGCACATTACATGGCAGAATTTAACGTTAGGCAGTCTTGATTTTGTTAATGTTTGCAGCAGAATGCACAAGAAGAGAGATTATGCCACGTTTGCTAGGCAGGGTTTGAATTAGTGCTGCGAGGTTGGAAGTAGCAGGTGTTGCTGCCAGCAATAGTGCTGGGTGTCTTCAAGATGTCTTTGATGTACATTTTAGTGGTTGGTGAAGACTTGGAAAGAAAATTACTGAGAAAGATGGAACAAAGTAATGTAACTGTGCCTGAGTTTATTTACATAGGTATGAAGAAAGTGCACCCTTAGGTCTCTGTGTATCTATAGATTTAAACAGCTCTTCATCCTTAAAAAGCTCCCTACCCCTCAGAACCCTGCAAATACAGATCACTTAAGAAAAAATGCATGTATCATCTCATCTGATCGATCTCTATTTTCTCCTTCTTTGAACTAGTGGAGCTGTAAGAAAATGAAGCTGCTTAATTGCGATAGTTCACTAAAAAGCTCCTACAAAAGAAGTATTTATTGTCTAGGGAAATTTTATCTCTAGTTCATTTTATTGTAAAAGATTCTATCTCAGAAATGCTGTGAATCAGAGATGAAGGGGAGTAATGATAAACTTAGAGAAAACATAAGGAAAATGTGTGGGTGTATGAGTTTGCACATGTCTGTAAGCTATAATAGATATGCAAATAGAAAAGCAAGTGCTTGTGGACATGTGGTTTTGTGTCAGCTATGAATTTTATTCATCAGCTACTTAACACTAGATTTACACACTTTTAAAAAATAATTCTGACTCGTTCAAAGGAACCTTTATCAGCTATTTTACGATGATTTCATTTACTGATCCAATTATAAACTCAATTGCATCCTATCCACTAACACAGGTTAAAATGGTTTTATTATCCGCAGCTGTTTGATATCTCCAGGTGTGGGAGCACACAACAAGGGTGGAAATTAATTAAGCAAGATGTGGGAGATGGTTGCAGCCGTATGTTATGTGCTTGTCAGCCAGAGGAGACGCATGTCAAACACTGCTTGATTAGTTGCAGCACACGCTCCTCTGCCTCGCAGCAGGCACGCCGGGGAGCGACTCGGGAGCTACAGCTCTGCAGAGCCTTGGCTCCAGTCTCCCATCACTTCCCAGCTTTTCCAGTGGCACTACGTAGCGATACACATAGCACCAAAATTACCCTAGGACTCTCCTAAAGTACAGAACTGTTTTATACGGGCATGAGAAAAACCCCTCTAGCTGTATTTATATTGAGCATCGTGTCATTCTTCAGCATCGTGGCGTTCTCCAGCATTAGCATCTTTAGCATTCTTGCAGTATCCTGGGGTTTGTGTTGGCCACCAGGCACGGAAAGGAAGAGATTTTACTCTAATAGCTGATAATTCTTATCTTTTATCTATTTTTGTGCTGATAGAGTTGCCAGGAACAGGTGCTGTCTTGTGACACTCAAGCCTTTCTTCTAGGTACAGAAGCTATAGTGATAAAAATAGTGCGTAGGAGCAGTAAGTATATGATTTGAAGGAACAATCACAATTATCAAATACATTTTAATTTTCCAATATTTATAGAAAACTGTTAGAAATGATTCTTGCAGGGAGTGCAAAAAAAAAAAAGGTAAAAGAAAAGAAAATAATAAAAATTGATGACTACTGTGTTCGCACCCAAGTCCCCGCAACCACAACAGCTTGTTTGTAGGCATGTGCTGAATAAGAAAATTGATGAATTATTAGAATTAATCTTTTTCTGTCAACAGTTTGCTAATCATAGTGATGCAAGAAAACACAAAGGCAAACCAAAAACTACTACTGTTGTAGTGGAGAGTGTATTTCTCTTCACTAAGTATAGTGAACAATAAGGTAATTACATAGAATGTTCTTCTTCATGGTTATTTATGTGCATGTGAAATACAATTTATCATAGTTCATTATTTAATATCATGTCCTATATCCCTATATAGGAATATCCCTAGCGATATAATGTCCCATGTCCCTGTGCTGAGGAGGGACCTCTCCTCCATCATCTACTCTCAGAGCTCATGTAATATTGCATGTGTAACTGCAAACCTCTGGGAACTCTTTAGATCTCAGCATTTTCAAAGAGCAGCTGTAGTAACCAGGAAATTGGGCCACGTTGATTAATGATCTGTATCAGCACCATTTAACCAAGGGCTTCTTTAGCTCTATTACCTGAATACTAAAGTAAGGATGAGGAGTAGTGAGGGTGTAGTAACGCTCTGGCTTCATTGGGATAGTCCAGAAGAGGGAGCTTGAAATTAAAGAGTGAAGAGATTAAAAATACCAGAAGGAATAAATTGTTCAAATATGGGAACTTTGTTATGGTCACCCTTTATCATTGCTGGAATCTGCGTCATATTAATAACAACAGAGATTTATTTTGGGGCTGAAAGTTATTATCATGATGTATTTCTGTCCCACCAGCAGCTATTTTCTTTCAGCTATGATGTTAAAATATTTTTTTTTCGTTGTGGTATCCGACATTGCTTTTCTAGAATGTTCGAGAAAGGGAAGAGTAATTAATTATGCAGAAAATGTAAATCATAGACACTCATCAGTGACTTTAGTGAGCTCAAATACGCTGACCTCCTTTTGGTGATGCCAGGGATGAATTTGTCCCCCTTTGCCTGCAGTACATGGTTTGTCATTGTGCTAAGTGTTTCCCCAGGTCAATCCTACAATGTCAACGCGTACAAATAACACCTTTGACTTCACTGCAGAGCCCTTCAGTGCCTCTAATAATAATGCATTTGGAGCTTTCTCAAAGTAAAAGCCTTTTTTTTTTAGAGTATGTATGCAGCAATGCTTTATTCTTCTTCTATATAACCTTCATAAATGTTTCTATCTTTACCTGGTACCTGCTGGCTAAGGAGGGAGTTCCTAATCACTATCCTGCATCTACTAAACCAGAATGAAGCTTCTGTATCTAGTATGTGTGTTTCTCTATATATGTGTATATATATTTGTGTGCCACAACCAAATAGGAAGTGTATTTCAAGTTTCTCTGGGTCTTTTTGCTTGTTTGTTTTTCTTTTGGCATTTAATTTTTTTCACCATTTTGAATCTTAGTTCAAGCTGAAAATCTTGAGAATGCTCACACACAGAAAACAAGCAAATGATTATGATTAAGTTCAACTGAAATATCATTTTCAGCAATGCCTTATTTTGGTTTTAACCTTTTAATAAGGAACTTAATTTGAAGTAATTGAATAGTGAAAAGTAGATCATCTGAAGGTATCACAGTAAGACGTTTAGGCAGTTCCAAAGCTTTTGAAACATTTTAAATGGGAAATGACATCAGCCATTTTCCACAGGAATATTCAGTTTTAACAAAGTGGTTTTTTCCCCCCAAGAAACAATGTTACCCAGTTTCTAATCAAGGCCTCCTCCTATGCACAGACTTTGTTGATGAGCGTTGGTATTAGTGATGTGAAGTTGGGATCCAGTCTTGTTGCAATTGTTCATGCAGAAGGGCGCAGATATTCCTTCATCAGTACACAGAGAGCATATTTTCCATTCATTATGCATATGGGATTTCCTCCAGCTGGCCTCCTGACTCACGCTCCCCCGCCTCCCCCGTGTCTGCGGCAGAGCACAGGACCACCTCATCTCTCCCACTGGGAGAAGCTCGGTGCCAAACCTAGGGCTCCTGGCAGGTGGAAAAGGGCTTCCAGACATCCCTACTCCAACCTCCTGCTCAAAGCAGGTCCAGTCAGAGTTGGCTGCTCTAACCAAGAGCCTTGCCCAGCTGAGTTTGGAAATTATCCCCTTCCCTGGGCCCCTCTTCCAGTGTTTGACCACCCTCATAGTGATTTTTTTTTTTTCTTCATATTTATCACATGGTAATTTCCTCTGTTTCCCTTTTGTGCCTGTTGCCTTAACATCCTTCTGCTGTGCACCTCTAAGAGAAGTCTGCCTGTCTTCTCCACACTCTCCCATTAAGCACTTGTCAGCAGCAATAAGATCTCCTTGAACAGCTTTTCATAAGAGAATGAACACAGTTCTCCCACCTTCTCTCCATCTGCTATATCCTCCGGGCCCTGGACCGTTTTTGGTGGCCACTGTGGACTCACTCGTTTGTCAGCGTTTTTCTTATATGGGGGAGCCCAAAATGGGACATGGTACTTACTCTAGGCTGTCTTACAAGGGTTGAACAGAGTGAAACAATCCACCCCTTCAACCTGCTGGCTCCATTCCTGTTGACATAGCCCAGTTTGCAGTTGTCCTTGAACTACAAACTGTGGAAACCTATGTGCGTTGCCACAGGGCTTCTTATTCAAACAGGCTGGTGGGTCTGGAATGGGACTAGCTGAAGGAAGCATGGGTCTTCCCCCAGCCTTGTGAAAGTTGGGGTAGAGATGAAAGTAAGAAAATGGTAGACAACAATTTTTCATTTCTTTCTCTTTCACATGTCTGTTACTTACGTGTATCTGTGACTTAATAAATGTTATGGAATTAGACATGGACTTTAATGTTAACCTGCCATTCAGAATGGCTTCTCATGTCCATTTTCAAGGGTTTACATGGTCATTAAAGCAAAATTAATGCATGTCCTTATTGTAGTAATAGCTAAACATTGGCCATTATAATGAAGTATTTAAGTCTGCTCAATTGTTGATAACTTTGTATGCTGTTAAAATTAATCTGTTGTTCTGACAGGAAAGGAAACCATCAAAAGTAGATGTGTAATGTTTTACAGTACTGATTCCCTTTCTTGGGCACATGCCTGCAACTCCATGTATTTGATGATAGCAATTGTAAGCTAAGGGCTGTTAGTTTGAAATACAGCTAAAAGGGGATCTTGTTCTACCGAGGTCCATTGCTTTCAATCTCAGCTGACAAGAAATGCTAGTAATGGTGTTCCGGTTGTTTTGGTATTGTACATCAGGAAGGACTTGCAGCACTTCTGGGAGCAAGTGCTATGGATCAAAGCCTTTATACTTGCACATAGCATAGACCCTTGCATTTTTTTTGGTGGTGAAGTACTGCATTTGTTCCTTCACTACATAGATGTTAATTGAAGCCAGTTTTGTTTAAGTTGTGTGGTCTTCATCCTTGCAGAGCAGGAGAAGCTGTTGTTAGAACAATTGCTAGAAAGTTGTAATCTTTTCAGGAAATGAATCTTAAGAAAATCTTAGACATACATGAGAAGAGACCCCCCCCTTTTCTCCACCAGACTTTAGAAATCTTAAAATACAGTACCCAGATATAAAGGGTACGGTTAAAGAGAGGTGGAGTTACTATTAACTTTGTTTACTAAACTTTAAAAGTATGTAAGTGGAGAAGGTTTAAAATGCTGAAATCCTCCTGCTAGGGCAGCCTCACTCAGAGAAAATGTTGTGTGTCTTTTGCTGAATTATGCCAGAGCAGCTACGTATCTTTCAAAGCTATCCTCAACAATACAGAGCTTGTTTTGTTTTGCTAGAGAGATAGCAAAAGAAGAAAAAACTCTGCATAGCACACACATTGAAGGCTCTCTGAGTCTGCCTGCACAATGAAATCGTTCTGATTGAACTCTTGACGAATTATAACCTGCAGGTATAATGAGGATTTTCCATCTTTGCCTTACACGTATACATTTTGTCTCTTCCATTTTTCCTTTCCTGCAATGCATTCAGCACAGCAAGGGCTGGAAAGAAATCTGATTGTGAAACTGATAAATTGTCTTACATAGTTTCCCTATTTTGGCCATTACCATGGTCTGGTTCTGAAAGTGCTTGGAATCCTCCTTCTCTCGCTTTGTTTTAACAAGCTTCTTCTCGGGTGCCCCCTGCCAGTGCTGTGTTACCTACACTGCAGTTCATTTTTGTGTATCTGTCTCATATTCTGCAGCGAGTCCAAGCAGCCTGGGTGTAAAAGAAGATGAGATGGTTTATTTTTATCGCTCACGTTTTCTCGTGAGAAAGAGAACCCCTTGGCCCTGCCCTCTTTGCTGGCTTCCTCTGAGCACAGACATTTGCATCTTGGCAAACGGGATCTATAAAATGCTACTGGATTAAATCAGCAAAGTGTTTCATCATATTTAGTTTGCAGTCACTGTGATAGACTCTTTGCTCATCTAAATAGCTGCAGTCACATTGATTTGAGTGGAGTTTTCCTTCTTTGCATGAAAAGGGCATTGTCTCAACCTGGACAGGTGGCCAGAAGCTTCTCCAGGTGACAGACAGCAGAGGATCAACTCCTGTGATTTCAGGTCTGATCACGGTTGTTTGCAGTTCTCCTGTATACTCATGGAAGACACTTCATGTGTTAAAACTTGCTGCAAGCCTTTGATATCTTTGACCTTTTTTTTTTAAAAAAGCCTTTTAAATTTTGATATTCCCTAAGAAGACAGATGGTATTTTTTGATTGAATAGATAGAGTTTTCATGTCTAAACACATTTCTTGGTTTCACTTTGACTGGTTAAATGCTCTGTTATGTTCTGTGTTGCTCACAATCTTCTCTTGTAAGTTGTTTTTGAATGACACTATCAAAAAATTAAAAAGACTTAAATGTGCAGAAATCCCCCTGGAAAATATTAGTGACATCCTTCTAGCCTGTCCCTTGGGATCCAAATGTGGATATTCGGGCACATGCAGTCCCACCCATAACTACATTTCCAAGCCGGACATTGCCCTTGATACCTTCTGATTTGAACAAATGTTTGACTCTAAGTGCCATGTGTAACCAGATACAGATCCTCTGGAAGCAGGTATGAAACCTGTGAAGAAATTGCAAAGCCTGTCAAAAGCTTTGGCTCTGGAGAGGGTGAGAAAGAGCCACCCAAGTACTGATGCTGAGCCCAGGACACGTGACGTGCAGCGCATCTCTTGGTTGAAGTTTCATGAAACAAAAGCTTAAATGCCAGAACTAGTGCCCTAGTTTCTTCTTCCAGCACCTGAATAAGTCACCTGGAAACAGGACAAATGATAGATTTTCAACAAAATAAGGAGGTCCCTCTGAGCAGTTCTCATTTACAGCACAATCATAAAAATCCTGGCAAAAAATCAAACTGTTTCCCTATCAGTCGAGAGCACAGCATTGCTAGCGCGGTTGGTGTCAGAAAGGGCAAAAGACAGAGGCTGCTGTGTTCTTGGGGCTGCAGCTCAGTCAGAAGATGAAATCATGGTAGTTCAACATTTGATGAAGACTTAACTACTGATTTTCTGGCTTTCTGTTCATGCTGGGAAAAAAAACCTGCTTGTGTTTGAAAAAATCCTTTGGTTGTTAGGAATGTGTGTGTGTGTCTTTAGGCCTTATTATTTAATAACCCTTCAAGCCCATGAAATACAACTGCCTGCTTCTGCAGAGCTGAGGAGAGCAAAGCTGCAATCTTTGCTTGGGTGGTGAGATGGTTGCAGCACTGTATCTGTCAGGGGTTTGGTTTTTTTGACTGTAATGGTCAGAGAGTGATCTTGAATGTCTTATAAACAGATGCATGATACAGGAAAAAAAAAATACAGGCTGTATTTTTGGCTTTGGCTTTGTTGTTTATGCCTTTAGCAAGTGCCACTTCTTAACTTACTCAGTATTTGAAGCTTGTTTTTTCTACATAGTACAGACCCAGGACACATGGCTGGAACTGAATATGGAGCATCGACTGTTTGTTGGGGAGTTGGAAAATATGTCTGTTTATTGTAGTTTCTGATGGGGTCAGGAAGAAATTTTTCAAATTTTCAAAGTGTTTTGGTATATTGATCCTTGTGACATTTGTTTGTTTATTTCAGACACTGAGGATAAAGGCAATAAGGAAAAATTCCAAACAAATTCTACACTTGGTCTAAATTAAATCAAAAGGCAAAATTCATACAGGGACCCTAAGCATTTAGTACTTTAGGAGATGATAATTTCCAGAAGGGTGGTTTTCTCTGGTGGTATTCTCAATGTCCCAGTTCTTGGCTGCCAGACTTGTAGGTTGAGAAACTTTGAGGCTGCTTGCTGATCCATATCATCTGAGATCTGAGTCTGTTTAATGAATCTCAAATTGAGCATCCAAAAGCAGAAATACTCCGACTCATTAATCACTGTGAGAGATCTTGGCCTGACCATATCAATGAAGAACAATAGTTCCCTAGAGGAAAAGAAACATGAGATATGTTTCCAGTGACAGTTATGATATTATTGGTCACTTCTATTTATTTATCAAAGATACGCTTTTGTTTCACTTTGGAGATGTAAATCAACATCACTGTGACTTTGGGTACCTTGTGTGTCTGTGTGTTTATATGTAATTTACACTAGTGGCTGGTGATGTGTCCTTCAAAAGCCTCTTTAAAAATCCAAGTCTTGGTCTAGTAAGATTAGGACTTTGCTGAAACACATTGTATACAGGGTGCTAGAATACTTACACAGATATTCTGCTACACAGCAGAGCATTAGCATAAAATTGCTGTTGCTGCTAATAGTCTTTGGCTTCATTACACCATCAGCTGAAAGTTTTATTCTGTGAGTTTTAAAGAGGGTTTTTTGATAAACCTGAAAGATGTTGCAGACCATTTTGGAGAAGGGTGCAGTGCTATACATAATTTATTGGGCACTGTTTGTACAGTCAATTGTTAAGTTATAAATAAAATACAGCCTTAAAACAAAGATGAAAGGGTGAAACTGTGGGTAGTTATTTCCTCTGTATTTCTATTAAAAAAAAAAAAAAGGTTTCTAAATTTGTTCAAACAGTCACATTTTGGTTTGGTTATTGATATTCACAGTGTTGTACCTATTTTTGGATGTATCACATTGAAGACTTTCTTCTCTGCTGTGCAGAGTTCTTTTCCTCCAGTAAAGCTTTTGCAGCCTGCAGAGTGGTTCTTAAAACTCGGTGAGTTGCCCAGACACAGCCAAGGGGAAACCACAGGGAGGCAAAGGAACCTCTGTCGTGCTGAATTTCCAGGTCTCCGAGCTACTGAAGAACAGTTTGACTGGTCTCATCAACATAAGGTCATTCAGATGTTCCAGTTTGGCACCTATATCGTGGTAGTTTCCCCCAACCCATCTGAACATCAGCTCCCATTTCTTTTAGGTGGAGGGCACTGAAGGTTGGCACAGGGACCAGCTCCACCGCCTGCACCAGATGGGTGCTTTCTTATCATTTTGCTATAGGGCATGGGCTTAGCATCTCTTGCAGGTACTATGGAGCCCTGGGAGGTGCCTGGTCTGAAATCTCTTAGTTCTTCTACAAGTGGTGCTGACTCAAAGCTGTGATACTGAGCAAAAACATTCTGGCTGTTGAGGAGGAAAGACATGACCAATTTCAACTTAGGAGTGAGACGTTTCCTAGAACTGAGCCTGAATAAATTCTGGAACAGTTGAACAGGAAATAAGCTAATAATGGGATTTTACAATATGCATTTCCCATATAAGGTATTGAAATGTAGCATGGGTTTGTTTGCTGATCTTCTGGCTATTTTGATGAAAATTTTAGGTTTCCTCACTGCTCAACACTCTGCTATGCTTGTGAGGACTTTGCTCCATTCCAGTCTGAACCATTTCATCTCACCACTGTCATCAGTGGTCCCTGGATGGACCATTCTTAGGCCAGACCAGGGAACAGATTAGTTAACAGTTGCTCCTTGCTGCCTTTTGTTTGTGTCGGGGAGCTGTTTCCTTTAGCCCTTGAGACTGATGCATAGGAAGGGGAAGAGAGGTGGGGAGTACACGTCTGAAAATAAGTTCCCCAAAATCTGATGTGGGGAAAGGAAGCCCTGGCTCCACGGAGCCTGCTGTCTCCCTCAATAAACAAAGGACTGGATTCGGGCAAGTTGCCCGAAGTGGTGGTGCAGGGTGAGTTCCCGTCCTTGCTGCTCCGCCTGGCCTTTTAAGGCTATGTGACAGTATGCTGGAGACCAGGCAGGTGTGTAATTCAGCGGTGATTAATGAGCACAAGGCTCTTCTGCAGCCTCAGTGTTTCTGTAGCGTTGGTCAGATTCCCTCCTCACGAGGAACTCACTAAGATTTTCAGAGTTTGGCCTCTTCTGCACTGTGAGTGCAATCTCTTGCCAGCTCTTATGCTATATTAATTTAGAGCCATCTACCTTTCCAAATGTGCTCGGTATTGCAGAACAGGTTTTGCTTGTAAATGTGAGGCCAGATGTTCAGAAGAGGAGAGCTCCCGTTTAGGCATCTAGCAATTACTGCTGTGACACATACTGATAGCAGCTGAAAGTCTGAAATCTGTCTGCTTAGACAATGAAATACTCAGGCTGGCTAGTTTGTGCAGTGCTGGAAGAAGTGGCCTATATGCATAGAATTCAGGAGTTCTTTCAAAATAGCATGCACTGAATCACGGTCTCAGTTTTAAACCACAGCTTGTGCCTAACTAGTTATTTTGATTTCTTGCCAAGCAGGGGCTCATTTTCCACTTACAACTAACGTTTTCCATTTCTTTTTCTGAAATATCTGTTAATGAAGGCTAAATGAAACAATGCAAGTAGGTCTACTGGCAAGATAAGAAATAGGTCTGCTTCGTTAATAACTGTTCCTTTTTTTTCCCAGTGACATATTCGATGCCATGTTTCCCGTCACACACATCGCAGGAGAAACAGTCATACAACAGGGTAATCTTCCTCTCCTTTTTCCTTTGGATGTTTGCTAAGATTGTACAATTCACATCTCTCTGTTTGCGAATTCACCCTCTTTGTTTAACGGGAAGAATAACCATATTCCAAAAGCACCTAAGTGCAGCTATATCATGGATGTAGGTATTCTGCTACATGTGCAGAGGTCTCTTACAAAACCACACTGGTAGATCTCCAGGGTTTCAAAGTCCTGTGTAGATAAAGTTAAGTGTAGTTAAATGTAGATAAATAGCACTTCAAATTAAAAAGTTCATTCCTTAACTGAAGATAGTCAAGAAATAAACCACAGTTCAGAATGCGTAAGGGTGGCACAGGTTAGCTGAGAGTAATTAGAGATGGAAAATATTTTTATGGTTGTTGGGAATACTCAACACCTCATGGTGCTATATTATAGTTATCACACTTGGCAACTTACCTGCGTGCCTGTAGCATGTTATGGAGGATTTCACTACCCTCGGGCTTTATTAAAGCCTCTTGTGTGTTTACACTGAATGAAGTATTGAATCAATCAAAAGAGAGAAATTTATGCAATTGAAAGATATTAATAGGAATGCAATTGAAAAATATTAATAGGAAGAAATCGTAGCAATATTTTGATTTATGAAGGCAAATATGCAAGGAGGTTTCAGAAAATGAATCTCTATGTACAGGATTAAATATGAATTATTGAATAGTTTAGCAGACCTTCAGGAGACAATCACCTTTTGTATTTTGCTTCTAGGTGATGAAGGAGACAACTTCTATGTGATTGACCAAGGCGAGGTGGATGTAAGTACACACTTACAGTGTAGTATTTGTTTTGAAGCTACATCATAGAATAATATGGTATGCTCTGGCACATGGCTTGATACAGCCACGTGCTGTGGTTCTGTCTCCTCTCCTGAAACACACTTCAGAGGATTGGTCTCATTACTTTGCTTTTGTTGTGTTAAGTCATTTGTGCCTAATTTTATAATTGACATGTTTTACATCCTAACTTATTTGTCCATTCCAAGCAGGAAAATACGGTATCAAAACCAAGCAAATGTCATTATCTTCAGAACCCTAACCACACCTGGAGGTGCAGAGTCTTTGGCAGAGCAGGCCACCATGCTGGAATGCACCCGAGGGTTCAGATCAACCATAAGGAAAATATTTTCTTTAATCAGTTAGCTTAGCTCATGTGTTGGGCTTTTTTTCCCCCCAAATTGAGATACAGCCTCAGGCAGCAAGTTTCATCTTAGAAACCTTAATTTGCTTTTAAAATTAGGTCCAAATATACGAACAATGCAGCATATTAATAAAGCAAGGATTATTATAAGTGTAAAGTGATCTGTTAGACCACAAAATGTTTACAGTGGTTTAATCAGCAAGTCTTTCAAAAGAAGATTCTTTCTGAACTTGCCTTCCAAATCATAATCTATTCACCTCTTAACATATTTATCCCTTATGAAACTCACCCTTTTGCAGTTTTGCTACAAGTTCCTCATTTGACTGAATTTTCTACACACATCTTACGTATCCAAAGTTGTCTGAAAGGAGAGGCTTGCTCATTAGCAACGTTGCTCTTCAGACGCCCCGATGAGTTTTCTTTGGTGTATTTAAAGAAGAAAGTGATTTATTTTAAATCCAGGCAGGAGGCATACAGTTATTTTAGTGAAAGTTATTTTTTTTTTAGCAGTCTGTTTGTGTCAGGAGACCATCTAATTGGTATTGTTGGGAATTGAGAAACCTCACATGCTGCCTCTGCCTCTGGAAGTTGCTCCTCAGGAAATCCGTCTGACTCACTGTTCCTATCAAGCATACCTCTCAATAGCAAACATTGCAACATCCACAGGGCCAGAAAATAAAAGAGCAATATTTATAGAGCAGCGCTAAAATTTAGTTTTAAAATAATTGGATGGGGCCCTATACTGAGCTTAATGAGTTCATTGGCTTTGAATCAGACCCACAAACATACGCAAATGCACATATTGAAGTTACAGATTAATCCTCTTTAAAAATAATTTGTCCTCACTCAAAACCTTTAGGAAAGCTTTCTTCAGTGTTTGGCTCAAGGATAGTGGGAAACCAAATGACATCAGAAAAGAGTCTTCAAAACCCTTGCAATTAATTGCAAAAAGATAATCTTCCATAGGCACATATTGCTCTTACAAAGCAGTGACAAAATGGGCAAAATAAAAGCCCAGGGTCCAGCTGGCTTTGTGTCTGCGTGTAAAACCATTGCACGAGGTGGTTTGTGTGTTTTCTGTAACTGGTGGCTGCTGCTAATGGCCAAGGAGGCCATGGCTTTGCAAGTATTGAGGAGGACTTGTTTAGAGCACCAGTTGTGGTATTCTCTTGCATAAGGTGGTATCACAGTTCCTTTCCCAGCTATATCCTGGCATTTACAGGCTGCCCAGAGAGGTTGTGGAGTCTCCTTCTCTTGAGACTTTCAAAACCCACCTGGATCTGTTCCTGTGTGGTCTGTCCTGGGTGTTCCTGCTCTGGCAGGGCGGTTGGACTCAATGATCTCCAGAGTTCCCTTCCAACCTCTACCATTCTATCATTCTATGATCTAGTCAGAAACTACAACATGTTACTTGTATATCAGAGGTTCTTTGTGTTTTTATGGGAAGTTGAAATCCATTCATAGCTAATCTTGACCATGAATGGCCCAAGAACAGACATGTGTCCAGATCATTTTTCATGGAAAGCACAAGAAAAGTTCACTCATCCAGGAGCAAGTTACCTACATCAACTGCCTTTGCTGGGAAGCTGCAGGGAGCTTAGCTCATTTGCCCCCGCACAGAGTAAAGTCTGTACCAGGGCAGTTAGTGCAGAGTTACCTGGTCCTGTGTAAGGCAGCAGCTCCCTGACCCCATGGGTGTGCACGAGCACGCTATATGTAGTGATCCTCAGAAAGGATTTCTTCCACTTTCTGGGCAGCAGTGCTAAAATCCTTAATGTCTGAAGAAAATTCAGACTGCTAGTAAGCGAGCTGCAGTTCATTTAAGCCTTGCCAGATACTTTTTTGGCACGCTTCCACCCTTCTCCAAGAAAAAAAAGCAACTTGGAGAGTAGACAATTGACCCCGAGACTTAAAGCCTCATGCCATTTTCTGCCTAGTTCAGCTGGTATTGGCATACGTATGGAAGATTTCAACTCCTGGCCAGGGTATCTGCCTGCATCATTTCCCTGGTTTCACAGACGTGGCAGGTATACCAGGACTGGTGGATTCCAGGAGCAATTTACTCTGAGAATGTCATGACTGATAAGCACCCAGGTTTTCCATATGCTTGCAAAGATACACGTAAAGGAGGTTGCAATTGCCATCATAAAGTTCTCATGCGCTGAAGAAAACAAATCTTATCAGCCAAGAAACCAGAACCAAATAGAAACCACCAACAAAGCCAGCATAGCAAAATCAGTGTGGGGCGTTTCTAGTTTAAAAAATCGCAACATTTAGAAGTAATTTGCTGTTAGATTTTTGACACAGGCATCTCAAGTAAGAGCAATCTAATATTTTCTGTTAAAAATAATCTGAGTCAAATTAGAAGAAAATACTTTTAAATATAACACTTTATCCTCAACTCTTAGACTTTATTAGAACATTAGCAAGTATTGTTAACATAGAATAAAGTGTCTGTACGAATTCCCTTCTTGGTATTGCTATGGACAGCCAAAGAAGACTCAATACCCTTCTGTTAGCAAGCACAGTCAACATTAACTGTGGGCCAAGGGAGAAGGGCACAAATTTTCGTATGTAAAAAAGAGAATTTTAGAGATCAGGAAGAGGTAGGTCTTGGGGAACTTGGGGTTTTTCTCTCTTGTACTGTATGCTCCAAACCAGGTGTACTTTGACCAAAGATGACATTGGATGGGAAAGGACATGACAGTGTTATCAGATTCACTCTTCTTCCTGAGCACTTCAGGGTTGATGAGATTTGTTAACTCGTGACCTGGCCCTGCAAATGCATGAAGTTTACACTAGGTAAATGATGGCATAAGGTTTGAAGTCTTAGAGGTCAATTGTCTACTGGAAGCTTTTCTGCTCAGACAGATGTGAAACATATGCCAAAAAGTAGCTGGCAAAGCTTAAATTATAGTTTCCAGTAAAGATGTTGAAAGTACCTGCTAAAGTATGTGTCTTGCAAAAATCTCTAATCCATATTTCTAAATATAAAAATGACTTCCTGTTTATTATTTTAATCTTATAACCTCACATTTTTTACTTTAAAAAGCACCGTCAACTACCCTTTTAAAACAGATGTATTTTTTTTAGACTCAACAACTTCCTATTCTATTTAGTGTCACAGCAACTTTCTCTACAGTCGTTCTCAAGTTTTCTTCTTGTAAAACAGCAGCCAAACTACAGTATGGTGAAAATCTGTAAGAAAACTTTTCAGTAATTTTTCTTAGATAGGTTCTGTGATTACTATATAAATCTATGTGTGGAGCTATACGTGAATGTTGTGGACAACTGATAAGATTATCTTTTGATTGCAGGTCAAGTCTTTTTGAAGCCCTCATTCATATATGCAAACTGATTTGTATATACAAAGATGAAAATTAGACTATGGTTTATGTGAGAATACTGCTGTATTTCAAAACCAGTTGTGTTTTATGATTAGATTCCATAGATTTTTTTGGTTTGAATTCTTTCATTATTTGATCTTTCCAATTGCAGAAGGATGCTTTTTGAAATTCAAAACAGATCATCTTAAAATTTGGAGTTTTTCAGCTTGAAGTTTTAAGGATTCTTAGGGCAGTCTCTAAGTTCTTCTATATACAAGTAAAACACTGGCTTCATTTGAGAAAACTACCCACATATAAATACCTTTCATGTCTAAGGCTTCCTTTTTTTTCCCCAAGAATAAATAAACCTCATCTTCATTTTTTTATAACAAATATTAAGGCTTGACAAGACACAAACCCCAAATTGCTACAAACAGATCTGAGGGAGGGGATTTAACATCTAAAAGTTGCAGTGCCTGGAACAAATGACATTGTCCATATAGATCACAAAATGGCACTGGGAAAAAAATGCTAAAAATTAACTTGAAATCAGCAATACAAAACTAAAGTAAAGGTAAATTCACTCCAGTGAAGCTCAGAGATAAATGTTAATATCCTGTCTTTGAAGTAAAGTGGCTATAGTACTGTCTGTGGTAAGGTTACTTTTGCTTCTCTAGACACCACAAAGATGAGTGAGGCCAAGCTGCATTCCTATGGCACTGAGCATTGTGTGACTCGTTGCATTTTCACTCACAGTTAGTACCTGTGGATATTGCTACCCGTGAAGAAGGGAACTGCTGATGTTCACAGGAGATTTTTTCCTATTTACCTCCTAAAAAAATAATGAAATTAATCAAGTTGAGTGATATTCAAGCCCACAAAAATTTCAGTGCTTAATACTACATGATGGAAAATAATAGAAATACAAAGTACTTTTTATCTGTGGAAAGTATGTGGCCATGGTGGCTTGGTCATATGTGGGCACCTGCAGTTCTACATTCCTCTTCAGCTGCATGAAAGAAGACAGAGCTGTGATCAGCAGGTCAGGTAACAGGAATGATTCACTTATGTACCTGCCACTTCAGTGATAGTTCACAAATGCCTAAAACTGCCTGAGCCAAAACCTCAGCACAGCATTTTTGAGAATAAAGAAGATCATCTGAGCTTCTGCCATATAACATTGGCTTTCATAAGCTGTTCCGAGCCTAAAATAGCTGTGCTTCCCACACCTTACAAACACAGCTACTTTCCTCTCTACTTCTTTTTTTAAAATCTATTTGAGAGGGATTCATAGTGGAGCTGAACTCCCTGTTAAAGGGCAAAATGTCTTTTGTAATGCACCATCAATCTACTTTAGCTTCATCATGAAGACCAAAGTTGATTGTTGACTTAGGCCTTTGCAGATAATGAAGTGCAATGTTTTTCTTCCTAGAAAACAATTACTCTTAAGCTGTTTTCTCTTTTGCAGATTGATATTGAAAATGGCATTTTTATTGGGCGAGTGAATGCTGGGCCCAAAGACTGTCAGCTCAGTGATTTGATTTCACCTCAGAGCACTGTAAACCTGACACCCTTTTGGGTGGAAGAATTGCCATTTCCATAAACTGTTTACAGGCAAGATGTCAAACACATTTTGGGGAGTCTTGTCAAATAAGACAGCAAAATTAAATAAGTGTAACAGCAGTTTAGTAGTAACCTATCTTTATAACAGCCATGCAACAGCAAATGTCCATCCTTTACTTGCTCTACCTTGAATTTTACCAGCATAATTTCCCTCTCTGGGCTGCAGTCACATCATGCATACTGCTTTAAAAAAAATGTCACCATATTGCTTTAAAAAATGTGTGTTGGAATGAGTTTATTACCACTTATAATTCAGACCCTTCTGCCATAGCAAAACCTGTGCTTTCCAACAGCAGAGCATATAGAAACATGTATTTTTGGTGTGCTGAAAAAGAGTCAAGGATGCAATGTCAGCTGATGTTTAGGAGTGGTCCAAAGCTCATTGGAACTATTAGATTTTCCTCATCATCCCTGCAACAACTTTTTACTGAGGCCATTACTGTACTGTAGCAAATGCTGGGTCAGCCTGGTGAAATGCCCATAGAAAATGAGCATCCCTACATTCAAATATTCATCTTCACAATTTTGCAATGCATTAATTGAGTTTACAACTTTTCATACATTCTCATTATGTTATAAGCCTTTCAGAATCCTCATTGTATTCATCCATTTCTCCTGTTTGTCTTGCAAATAAAGATCCAGGAGACACGGTATTACCTGCTTGTTTCACCAAGAAAGTGCTTGGGCTTGCCCAACTTTTTAAAAACGTTTTTTGCTTCCATTTTTTTCATCATGAGGAGAATCAAAAGTCAATTCAATGTTCTGTGAGATTTTCTTTCTGTGGTGAGTGTAAAAGTTTGAAAGGAACACTGCTTTTATTCTCTTGTGTGCTATTTTCCTATGTGACGTTCATTCTGTTGTGGGGACAAAATGAAGCTATAGCTTTTGTGGCTTCATCTCCTCAACAGTCTGCTACCACCTGCCTGTTTGGGATTATTTTACCCTTTATTTCAGCCTTTTGATCCTCAGATGCTCCAGGAACACCAAGAGCCACAATGTGGCCTGGTGTTCAGCAGTGATGCTAATACTGCTCTTTTCAGCTGATACCCAAGAGGTCTCTTGATCAGCTGAACTGCTCCGTGGCCTCATCCATCTCCTACTGAACCAGCATTACACTCACTTCAATAGGAGCTGGATCAGATCTTAATTGAATATTGGGAAGATAAATTGGGATTGATTCCAGCTGTAGCTTGTAATACGCTTTTTCATCATGAAATGAAGATAGAAGTAAAATTAATACTGACAGTTTGTTGAATTTTGACTCCAGTTAATTTATTTTGGTCACCACCTTTTCTCGGGCAGCTTGAACACAGCTCTAATTCATGTATTAAAAAAAAAAAGCCAAACAGCCAGTCTGTTGTTCAGGAATAGGCTATTGTCTTTTTCTTTGCCATAGTTTTCTGCTTAAGATGAGAATACCTGCGTATTTTCTTCATATTATTTTTCTTCACAGAGCTTCTAAACAAGTTAAATTAATTCTGGCTGATTTCTGCTGTTACCATTCTGTAACAGATTGGGGTATATTCTGCACTGGGTAAATGCATACAGCATTTCCTACCCTCAGATCTCATCGAGACATTAACAGAAAGGAAAGGGTTTATTTTGTGGGTTTGCAGCAGCAAGCCTATGAGCAAGCTACAGCATACACAATCCGTACCCATCTTTGAATACACAGTCTCAGGAGCTGCACTGTCCATCAATAGTGAGGAAAATATAGCCCAGTCGAAAGCACCTGCACGAGTCCCCTTCTCTTTAAGGTTTTACTTAGCATCCAAGTGTAGAAATTCTTCTCAAATTAGATGTCATGCAGGAAAAACACTGTGATATTGGTATCAATTCATACCGTGTTTTAGGAGATACCTTACCTACATGGGCTGTGGGTCAAATACTGCTTCATGAGTTCTGTAGACCTGATGTTAAAGATGAAGGGTAATTCTGTATATAGCTTCTCCAGTCTAAAGCACTTAGTAGTCTTCACTAAAGGAGAAAGAGATCCCAATATTTGTATTTAAGTGGTTGTTGGAGGCACTAGGCTTAGGGAAGAAAAAAATGTTCCTTTTCAAAAGATGTTTCCTTGTTTTGACTGTTTTTCATTTCATGGCCATGGTGCTTTTCAGCAAACCTCATTACACATATCAACAGATCGCCCTCCTTTCATGTTTGACAGTGTTAATAAAAAGCCAAAGTTGTGACAGTTCTGCTTGTTGAGTGTCTGAGCCTTGAACACAAGAGGGAAAACACGATGCCAGTTAACCATGGGAGCTGAGAACTCGGAGAGTAAATACAGTCATTGTACTGAAGCAAGACGACTTGAAGTTCTGTCCACAAAGGAGGTTGTTGGCCTCTTTGGGGACCAACTGCAGCAACTGTTATGCTCTTGTTTTCCTTCTGTGTCCCTAGCATTGATGATTAGAAAGGAAATTACTAATGGCTTTTTAGGTAACTGCCAGTAGGAGAAAAACTGCAGCTAAGTCCCCAAAGTGATTTTGCTTTTTGTTTTGTCCCGTGCTGTGGTAGGTTTATGTCAATGGGGAGTGGGTCACCAGCATCGGAGAAGGAGGCAGCTTTGGGGAACTGGCGTTGATCTATGGAACACCCCGAGCTGCCACCGTTAAGGCCAAGACAGATCTTAAGCTCTGGGGCATCGACCGAGACAGCTACAGACGCATTTTAATGGTAAGTGTATGAAGAAGGGCTTGTTTATGGAGTTGATTTTTTTTTACTTTCTTTTGTAGTGCCAGCGCTTCTGTTCTGTGTTCAGAGCGCGCTGACGATAGAAGGCTGTGCAGTCTGTTTCTACATAAAAGAGAGAGGACATGACAATTAACTCTGAGTAATGAAATTAAGCGAACTGAAGGAAAAGGGGGCAGTATTTGGCAGCAAGATGCTGAGTCAGAAATGCAATTGAATAATGTGCACAACTGTTGCACATGAATGAAAACCTCGGGAGGCCTCCATTACCAACCGAAGCTATGCAAATCTGCTCCTTATCGTGAACCTCAGAGTGTCTTTCAGCACTACCCCTTGCCTATGAAGTCTTTGTCTGCACTTGTATCACACTCTTCAAGGCAGGCAGTACAAAGTAAATCCACCTCTGTTAAAAAAGTCGTGGTTGGACTGTGCCCTCCATCTTCGTTAGCCAGCACGGCCACACTATCCTAGGATGGTAGCTGCAGAGTCACTGCTAATGATTCACTGCTCTGCTTCTTTCCAAATCCCTCGTCTCTGCATCAAAGCTCAACAGACATTCTGGGCACCTTGGGTGTGTGCTCTCTTGTGAATTTGCTGGTGGTTCTTGAGTGGTGAGTTTATAATGGAAACTTTGACAGTTAATCAACTTTAGCAATGCTGTAACTTTTTTTATGAGCTTGTTTCCGATGTCCATGTGCATATCTAACTTCTTCATAAAGTATTCCTTTCTTTTTGATAATTAACAGACATAACTCTCTGTAAAGCTTCTATCTCAATAGGGCTTGTCTCTAAAAGCTGCATTGTTTCATTCTGATCCGAAGGAAATTACACTATGCTCTCAGCATAATAAAGGAGTGTGAATATTTCCAGTGGATGTCACAGAAATGAGAAAAATTATCAGAAGAATTGAGTAGATTTTACACTTAAATGATTAGTTCTTAAGCAACAGTATAAGAGTGATCTTTATTTATACTGTGTGATGACTGTTGGATGTCTGTGTGAAGCATTGCTGGTTTTCACTCTGTATTTCATCAGCTGAGTTCTGTGTCACGTAAATGAACATCACTCTGACATCTAGGAGACTAAAGCTGATGGAAAGTTACTCTATCCCAATATTCAGCCTGATGACTGCAAGACAAAATAGAGGAACAGTGCTGAGAAGCACACTGTCTCCTTTCTTGTGGATAAGCAGAATGAATGATTTTTCATTGCTTCCCAGTGTGGGGAAGCAAGCACTAGTAACTGAGAGCTTTCTAAAACATAGACCAGGAGAATGTCCTAACAGATTTAAGAGGCACGCTGAATTTATTTGTCCCATTTCCTACATGGATGCAGTGAGGGGTGTCTGGCGTAACCGTGTGATAAACCTGCATGCTGCAAAGAAGAATCCAAGGTATAAAAGAAAAGGAATGTAGGAGGAAAATAAATGCCAGGACAAGTCACATATTCCTGGCTTTTTAAACATAGCTTTTTACAGCTGTCTGTAACCTTGCTGCTAAGGAACTGAAAGGAGAGATTCACAAGCCTTGTAGCCTAGAGGTAATTTCAGTTTTAGCGTTGATGAAAACAGTGGTACCTAGCAGAACTCAACACTGTGAGCTTTTAGATTTGGTCATGTGTCCATTACCATCTGATAGCAGCCTTCAGAAGATGAATATTTGATGCAGAGACAGGATTTTACTAAAAGGGTTTAAAGTCCCAAGTGGAAAAGTCTGTGTGTTTAATGCTAGCTTCAGCCATACAGACAACTTGACTATTACAGATGTTCTTCTGTTTGTTTCTAGTGTAAAGTGATTTTCAAATTAATTTACATGTTCTTTGAATCAATGACTGCTGTACCTTACCTAGTAAGCTCAGTTTCTGCAGTTGATGAGACATTTAACTGAATATTGGAGATGTTTTCTTCCCTCCTATCCCTTGTATTTTTTTACAGCTGGGACCATTGGTGGTCTGGTGCATTACATTAGATACCCAGGCAGTGTAATTGTAGTGCTCCCAATACTTAGACAGGAAATATTTTGGTTAGCATCGTGAATTAATTGCTGCAGGTATAGAAAATGTCCAATTTTAAGTGCTATCCACGGTGACTGCAATTCACCCATCCAGACTACATTAATTCTATCAGCTTTTCACTTGTTTGCAGGCACAGTGTGGATAATTTCTTTGCTGTAGGTGAAATGAGACACCTGTCTGTGCATTCGTGTGAGAGCAGGTTGCAGTGGCTCTCTGCACATTTCCTCAAGCCTAAGAATTAATTACATCATGTTTCAGTGGCTGCATTTCATACTTGAAGCTAACTCCACCATTACGTGGCTGCTTTTGCTGTACTTGGTTTCTGTATGTAGTAGTAGCTGCCTTTTAAGTCCCAGAAACATTCAGCCTCTAACCTTATGTTTCTGGAAAGTTGCTGGATATTTTGAATGTGGAAATGCTTCTGCCTTTAAATAAGAGGTAGTAATGTTGAGGATATCTTTTGAAATATACAATTTTGGATGTTTTAAAAACTTGAGAGCAAGCAAGTTCTTTATTATTTTCTGTTTGCAAATACTTTTGTCCAAGGCATCAGTGACCTTTTTCTCCCAAAGATATGTGTTTTCTTCTCTAGTCAGATAAAGCTCCTCCATAACCCGAGATAGTTTTTTTCTTTCGTCTGCATTCCTTCCTGGCCATGACCAACCCCGTGTTTTCTCAGTCTAGTGTTGAAATTTTATTCAAGTTGTAAATATTTATTTGCAAGCTGTACTTTCAGATCCACACTTGCCAAAAAGATTTTATCCTGTCAAGAGACACTTGACTCCCTACAGCATTTCTCCTTGCAGCTCTGTTTTGGTTCTTAGCTCTACATTTAGTAATTTCCAGTTTTTATTTCTGCTTAGTGCCGTTTTCCCCACTTACATGTCTCATTGATCCTAACTGGTTTATGGCATGAATAAAATGCATCTCAGGAGGTTCAGGAGTTTGGGTTTTCCTATTTTTGGATGGTCAAAGCCCGATGCAAAAAGTTCCTGCTGGCTTTTAGTTACACTTGTCATCCATTTATTATTTAGCCCGTCCCAAAGGAAGTTTGTTAAAACAGACATATTTCTTTAGATTTCATTGTCTCAGCATAGGTATCCTGGTGGCTTGAAGGTCACATTCAAGTTTGTTTTAGCAGCTGTGATGATTTTAAACGTTGGGATAGTTCTTTTTGTCAGGATTTGCAGTGAAATGGTTTGGCTTTCACTGCAGTTCTTGACAAAGTATTATACTATGCAATTCATTGTACTAGATGGATTACAAAACCCACACTTCAGCATGTTCCCCCTTCAGTCTACTCTCAAGTTATCTGTCCATTTGTGTGTTCCATTTATTTCATAAAAATACCTGTGCAGAGTTGCGTACTTTTCAATTTATTGCAATTTTTTCTTGTGTATATGTTCTCTGTGTGCACACACAAGCACACACACAGAGCTATGGATATGCTCTATATTTATTTACTTACATTCTTATGGGAGAGAAGCAAAGGAATTTTTTGCCATAGGATTGTCATGTAATTCTGTTGGTGAAATGTTGCTGCTTTCTTTGCAAATGAGATTCAACAGCATCACAGAGCAGGGAACATCCCAGGGTAGTACAATATTTGTATTCTAAATATAGCAAATACCACAAATACCAGAGAAGCAAATGTCTGTATCCCAACATCAGATGGATCCCCCAGACAATTGAGTTCCCAGACTGAGGAAATTTGAAGCATTAATTTCTTGTAATTTCTTCTTTAAGAAGGCTTGATTTAGGATAATTTAACTATCGTCTAGTTCCCATGGTCCAAGATACCTGGCCCTGAGAGTGGAGTTTCATGGGCTGTGGTACTTTTTGACTATTTGGCAAATGTTGCTTACAGTGAGCGAGTTGCAGTATTGGGATGGAAGTCCTGACAAATCAAGGCTATTCAGTTTGTAACGTTATGCCTCATTTTATTTGTGCTATTTTGGCTTTGTTTTACCATCCGTTCACAGCTTTGAACCTGAGAACAAGTTCTTTACCATGTGCCTTTTTCTACTCAGATCAAGTCAGAAGGACTTTGTATTGCACATAAAATGTATGTTGAGTGGTGGCCAAAACAAAAGCAAATCCAAAGCCTTCAATCCATCTGACATCTGTGCAGTGGGATCTTGGCTGGCTATTTTGCATTCATGGCCAGTAAGCACAGTGACTTTTTCATGCTCCTGTAAGAATGTACACCCAAAGCATCATTCAGTATCAGTTTTGTGCAGGGATGAAATGGGGCTGGAGCAGTCCAAAAGGCCATTCCTGCAGTTCCTGCCAGGATGACTCTTTTTGTTTAAACTTGAGCCATGCTCTACCTTTTGGTAGCCATTTGGCTTCTTACTGAAGGTGGGGATTTCTAGGAAGGACCCAATTAACCTGAAAATATGAAGCAAGAAAGAAGACATGTAGAGTGCTGGAGGGACAAAGCAAAGAGATGAGCAGAGGGGAAGAAAGACAGAGACTGGACCGGAGGAGTGGGAATTAAAAATGGAAGAAAACAGAGGAAGTGAAGAAGGGGCAATTGGAAAAGAAAGGGGACAGTCCTATTCAAGACCTGATACAATCTCAGGGGCATTCATTTTTCCTAGCCTGTACATTGCTTAAGCCTAGGGCTTGCTACATTTTTAAGTGGTCCTAAAACTGGCCTTGAACTCTTTTCTGGATGGATTTACAAATGCAAGTGATCTTGTTTCTCCTTGGGACTGTTTCAGGGAGGAGCACTGCAGCTTAGAATATTAACGAGTCTTCGTAGTTAGTGGGAACCACTGCCTTTAAGAAAATGAGCTTGTGCATGACAGCTCAGAACCGGGGAAAAAGTGAACAAAGGAAAGGAGGGAGAGGGAGAAGCAACGACTATTGAAATAAGATATTAATAGGCTAGAAAAAGCAGAATTAATAAAGACTTTTTAAGACATGCCATCAAGAACCCTGCCAGTGCAGAATTATTCATGTACATTTACTATTGTTTTTATCTGGCTCAAGCAGTAAGATACCTACTGCTTCCCTTGGGAAACTTTTCTGCAGGAGAATAATTCCTACATTGGAAAAACTTTTCTGATACTGATCTTAAATTAGATTTTCTTAATTTTCTCCTATTACTTTGAGTTATATCAAGTTATGCTGTACTAAATTGCCCTTTCTTTCTGTCATATATCTGTAGATGATTATCACTGTCTACTTAAGTAAACTCGTGCAACAGTGCATGCTAGCTCTGAGCATGACATACCTATGATCCCAGTGTTGAGCTAACATATACAGGATGAATTTGTTTTGTTCCTTCCTTATTGGCTCCCCCCCAAGGTTTTAGTGTTTCTTCAGGCTGTGCTTGGTTTGGGAGCACTTCTCTGGAGAAGAGGTACTAAGACAGAGTGCATCATGCCAGGTACCATCACATCTGAGCCAGGGAGAGAGAGCCTCTAAACTTCCTTCCTGGATGATGTCTTTGAGTATATAGACCAAAAAAACCCTTGGCTGTATTCTTGTTGCAATCTGATGTTGCAAACCAGATCTCATCTACTGTCTGTAAATCTCTTTCAGCTTTACAACTTTCCAGTCTTCTTTCATTCATTGGAACATCTGTGCTTTGACTTCTATTTTTCAAAATTTTCTTAGCTGTATTTTCCAAACAGAAGCTCGTTCTATTATTTTCTACTCCCATTTCTAACGTCTCCAGGTCTTTTGTTGTTATTTTCCTGTTCTGGCAAGCTTTCACAGTATCTCCTAGTCTGTAGATATCATTACTGTCTGATTTGTTGCTGTTTCTAGAAGATCCTTGAAAATATTGCACAAGAACAGACTGAGCACACGTCCCAGGGAGCATGCCAGTTGACACTTCTGCAGAAGTGATGTGAAGGGTAGGAGAAGAGGCTATGATGGTCTTCATACCCGTGACCTCAATAATTTGAGGCCGTTGGCCCAAATAAGTATAAAAAGAACATCAGGAGGTGATGTTACGCCTGTGAGAGGAGATGAGGTGGGAATATTAGGCTGATGAGGGAAGGTGGGAAGTAGACATGTTCTGTCTGTGTCTCATGGGGAGAAAGAGATGATTAATACCAATGGAAATAAGCACATGCGTTGGTTGTAAGACTTTTACTGCTGGGTTGTTTTGAGCTTATATTAGAGCAGACTTCTCTCAAAATCTCTTCCCCTCACTCTGCTTGTGAAAGCTTGAGCAGGAAAACACACTGAAGTGAAAACAGTGTGTGTGAGGGTGAGACAAGCTTCTCCTTTCTGGAAGAGAAATTGGGATCTGGTTGTGCTGCTTGGGATCCAGCTTCATGTGCTTGGAAAATGCAGGGAAAGCTTCTCTGCCTTCCCCCTTAGGTGAAGGTTTGCTGTCGGATGGCTTGTGCCACCCTGGAGGCTGTTGTCTATCTTCTTCAGGAGAGATGGAGGGTTGAATGGAGACATCCTGCAGGTTGATTCATGAGCCATCAGTTGTATCACCTTGGATTTCAGTGCATATGCTGGGAAATAGGACTCCTTCAACAATTAGTTCTTCTGTAGGCTCTCCTCCCTTACCTTTGAGACGTGGTGTATTTAAGACAGTGAAGATATGCATTAAGTGGAGTCCCATTGAGGCTCTAGATACTATACCAAAAAATATAACAACACATTTAATTAATTCTTTCCACTTCAGTTTTGCTTTTGCTCTTGTCTTCACAGTGGATTCTGTACTGCTTCCCTGGCTTAGTTTAGCTCATTTTCCTGTAGGAAGTGATGGGCTCTTGCTCTCTGGGCCAAGCAAGATGCTCACAACTCTTACCTTCCTGGGTCTTGTCTGCGTCTCTAAATACTCAAAGCTGTGGTCAGGCGTCACTTATGGCTACTGATTACTGCTTCTTAAAATTCATCTGTGTCCACAAGTCATTTAAAAAGCATTTTCCACATCTGTCCCTGGGTGCCTCAGCCCCTCAGACTAAACCACCAATCTGGTTTTCCACAGCTGTCAATTTTGCTGGTCTTGTTTCCACTCAATTGCAGGGAGGAAGGCAACAACTGCGCAGTGTCCAGTTTTCCATTCTTTGTCTCGCAGCAAGCTGTCAGGATCTGGCGTGGTTTGTAGAGCCTTCTCTGTTTGAAGTTCCTTTTTTTTTTTCTTTCTGGCACTTCAAATGCTCTCGGGGGCCCCGAGGTTGAGATCCAGGTTTGTCAGACAGAGAGGTCAGACAAGGGTTACCGATGCTATCGCTGAGAGGCGAATTGTCATCACCAGACTTAGAAATTATGAGCAGGGTGTGGAGGGAGAGACCTCAGTAGCTGGTGCTGCTGCTGATCCAGAGATACCTGGGAAGAGTGGCAGCTCCTGATGGTGCTCTGGCTGTTTTGGAGCAGGAGCGGCCCCAGGAGAGGGGCACAATGGGAACTGGTTGCAGAGGACAGCACATGGCAGCTTCTGCAAGTGCTGCGGTGAGAAGCTGGAGCCAAGGTCTGTTGATGTTGATGGAAGGATTCACACTGCTTGGTGGTCATTGGATCAAGCTTCACCTGCAGTGTGTGTGTGTAGGAAGAGGGATGATGTGTAATTCTTTGTTATATCATTCCACATGTACAGTACACCAGTCTTTCCCATTTTCATACTTAAAGCACTTCTGAATGCTTTCACAGCACAGGGTAAAATGTTTCTTCTCCATTTCCTTTCTCTATCCTCACCTTATGCCTCTGCTTCCAGAACTTAGCAGTGCTCACCTGGGGAAGGAGAAATAGAGAACTGGCTTTTTCTGTGTCAGACATTGACATTTACTTGTGTCTCCTCTGCCCAGCCTAGGAGTAAATGCCATCTTTATTTCCCTTTTCTTCACAAGATGAGTATATCATCATTGTGCTGTACTCCTGCTTGTAGAAGGTGTCAGGCAGGAAATCTGCCCAGGAAGAAATGATGCTAAACTTTAACCTGAACCATAGCAGAAACCTGTGGCTGATGTCCCAGCAGGACGGGTGACCCATTTGATGAGGAAGGTGTGGAGGCAGCCGTGCTGGTGCCGTGCCATGCTCCCCTTGGCATGCCTTTTGCAGCCCCAGTGTCCCTGGAGCTGGAGCCTTTGTGGACTAACAGTGCGGAATGAGCTGCACAGTACCAAGCAATTTTCATATTGGTAAAACTGCTTTATATTTATTCATACCTGAGTCTCCTTCAAAGATGTGTGCTGGAATGGCTACTCATGAATTCTGTCTGTGGGGATCAAACACTAAGTAAACAGAAGGTTTCTCAGTAATTTATCACACAATAAAATCTTAGTAGAGGAGGAATGGCCGTGCTGGTGGCTGCTGATACATTGATGGATTGTCTGCTTCAAAACACTTAAATCTTGCTAAAATAATAATATGAATAGGTTTCTCAGCAGTAACAAGAGATACAACACTATGATAGAATATAAACCAGACTTACAGATAAATGCTTTTGGCATTAAAGAGGCTTTAACCTAAAAGGATGGGACCCACGAGGGGGACATTTTAAATTTAATCCTATTTTGTAATTGTAAATTCACTTCTAGCAGGGCCTCATTTGTAACAAGATATATATTGAATTAGCTAAACAGTTAATTGATGAAGGGCTGGCTTTAAAATGAGTGCCTGTAAATAATGGATACAATTCATCCATGGTGTCCAGTAACACCAGTGAAGTCAGGGAAATTACACCAGGATTGAGTTTGATTCCTTCTGTCTTTGCTTATCAGCAATACAACTTGCCCAGACATTTTATGGGGAAACATTTGCCTTAGGCTGTTTATACTGGCTATGCTTAAGATTTGGAAGGGGAGGGGGAAAACAAAGAGCAGCTGTAGGAAGAAATCACAAAAATACTTTGTGTAATGCTTTACCTCCTTTTTCTCTCTCCTTTAATAACAGGGCAGCACGCTGAGAAAACGGAAGATGTATGAAGAATTCCTGAGCAAGGTCTCCATTTTGGGTCAGTTGCCCTTTGGACTTGCCTGTTAGTTCCTCTATTATATGTGTTGGCAGAATGGATTTTGGTCTTTGATGGCACGATGAAAGCAATGGTGGTCAAACAGAAGGTCTCATGGTTGTGTTGCTTCCAAGGGAATGAAAATGTAAAGGGCCTTTTTTTAGGACTTGTTTTTCTCATTCTTTGCTCTGCACTGAACATGTGTTTGAAGGACAAATCCTTCTTTAAATGCGGGAGCAGGCATGCACTGGTAACCTTTTGGTAGCTGCTGTTGCAGTAAAGATCATATGGATAGAGAATAAAGCCATGAGAAAGTAGAGAGGTAGGAATTTGTCATAAATTCCAGTTACATCCTTCCAGGTGACAGGTGAGAAGCTTTTTCCTGCAAGAATATTGTGTTTATGTGCACTAAAGAAACTAATGTTACAAATCAAAATGAACGTGTTTTTTTTTTCTTCTGTGTATTTTACAGCCCCTGTCTCACATTCTTAAAACATCTGTTTAGCTTCTTGTCCATGGATTTTGTTTCCCTTTGATTAATGTGATAGCCACGAAATTTGGACATGTTCTTGATGGCCTTCAGTAGGAAAAACAACAAACCCATAATGCCTGACCCATCAATCACCATTAGGAGAACAAAAGCTTCTAATAAGGAGGACAGTGTTAGACAGTACAATGAAATATTGATTCTGTAAGAGAAACATCATGTTTGTGCTGAGGCTATTTAAAAAAAACAAAACTAAAACCAGTTTCAGGATTAATTTGCTATATAATTACAGTATTTATAATTCTACTTAAACAATTTCCGTTTCTTGTTTATGGCATTCATCTACCATTCAAGCTTAGGTACCTGAAATATGAGAGTGTCTACGTGAAAATACACTTGAACTTTTGAGAGGCACTATCCATGAAATTTTCAATTATATTTGGATGCTTTAAGTAAGACCAATTATGTTATTCACTTATTAATGACGTTTTCATCATTTAAACGCCTTCTTTTATGCTTAATTTAAATCTTCCTAAAGTAAGAGCACAAATTATAGCAAATTACAATGAGTATTTAAAGAAAAAAGAATCTCTGCACCTGCACTAATGAGGAGCAATTACAACAATGAGACATCTCAAAACAATTTCAGAGTAGAAAGGTTATTCAAAGATGTGCTTCCTTAAACATGCGGTTGGCAACGTAATTATATCCTAGTTTGTAGTACAGCTTTTCAATCTCAGTAAAAAAAGAGGAAGGACTTCAGCACTTGAACCTTTTTTAAGTACAGAAAAGCAGTGGACAAAGTAATGCATAATTTCAGGAACACACAGAATTTAGGGGATATGTATAAGGATCTATTTCACATGTCTAAAAAGTAGATGACACCTGGAAACAGGAAGGTATTTTAGAAATCTCAGTATAGCATGAAGTAACTTCACTTTATGCCTTCTTCTGGTCAGAACTCAGTGATTTCTTGGTGGAAAAACCTCTAACAGCTGCTTAGATTTTTTTTTCAAGGCCTATCTAGTGTCTGTAATGAGCCATATAACTGTAAGACTCATATATTTTTTAAAATCTAAGGATTACTTAAATTATCAGTAGCCATGAATTGATATGTAACATTTAGAAATTGCAAAAAATTGCATGTGATCTACTTTATTTGTTGCTTGACTTTAACTCTGCAACTAAGTTTAGGAGTTTTGTCATGTACAATATTCTATATAATGTTCTGTTTGCAAGGTTTGTTAACCAATTATTTGTAGTGGTACAATTCCCTTAGACAAAAGAGACACTTCGTGACTAGAGCTAGAAATAGCTTTGAATTTTTCATAAAGCCAACTTAAGAAGATATTTCAAGAGACTCTTTCTTTGCATTGTTAATTACCAAGTTCTTTTTTTTTTTAAAAAAAGAAAGCCTGCTCTAGTCCATATGAAAATGTTTTATGCTTATTTTTAGTCAAACAGAGCACTTTTTGAATGTTGCAATGACAACATGGGCTCAGTCTTGGATATTAATGCTTCTGCAGCAAAGGTCACAAATATATCAGGAAACAACAGCGACAGAAAATGGCATAAAACCATGAAGACGAATCAGGCAGCTCAGAACTCACCTCTGGTGCACTGATCACTTTGATCTGGTTCTCTACCAGACTCACTGTGCACTTTGGAGCTCAGCCAAAAGGCTTTTTAACTTTTAAAGGACACCTCTTTCACCCTCATGCAATACTTCTAAGCAATATTTTGAAGAAAATTGAGTAACCATTTCAGAGAGAAGAGCCCAGTTCTAATCCTGGTGTAGGAAGCTGTGTCTTGACTTATAAATATTGGTTTTTATATATATATATTGACTGAATTCATAATAAGTAAGAATCATCAGAGCTCTAGCACATGAATTTTAGCCCAGCTTTTTGAGGCAGTGAAGGTTATATCATTTCATTTTCTGTTTCCTTTAATAACTTTTAAACCTGTCACTTCTTTCAGTCAAATGTGATAGAAGTACAGAAGTTCAAGTACAATTCATAGCCTTGAATTCTCATGCAAATGAAAAGAGGAGGGAGACACAGGCTGACACCCCTCCTCTGCCTGAGGGCAGGGCAGGTAAAATTCATCCTTTCGAAATCAAGGAAGGCAGTGGACCAGGGAGCAGCCCTGGACGGGGTGTTTTCTGCCATGTAGGTATCACAGGGGATGTGTGACAACTGCAGGTGAGTGATGAGGACAGCAAGCCACAGGAAGAAGACTCTGTTAGCTCCATTACTCATAAAACAGACCAGTAATTTTTAATTATTGAAGTTTACATTGAAGTTTTATAACTTTTCTCTCTGAGTGGGGGGAACGAAAAGAAAAAAAACACATTGTAAACCATCCTGCTGGCAAATGAAACAGAGGTGCCATTTCAAACATCCATACTGAGCCTTTGGTCTCACTGCCACCCTTGCTGCCAGGGTCTGGCTGTTGGCTTCAGTGGTGCATGGTCTCACCCACAGGGGGAGAGTCATCTGGGCACTTTTGCCTTGCTTATCTCACAGGGCATCAGTAACTGGCTGGGAGCAACTCTGACGAAAAGACAGTAGGACTTGTTCTGACATCTGGTGTGGGATGTGGTAAGAGAATCTCGTTGCTCCCATAGTGCTGCTATCTCCAAACAGCTCCTAGGCTGCTCCAATCTGCTGCAGTGTCAGGGCAGCACAGATCAGATCACAGACGTAGGGAACCAGAGCCAACTTTTCCTGTCCAACTTATAAGAGTGATTACTAAAGTCTAAAACATAATGAATAAATACATTCATGTTTCCCAACTGGAGGTTCGTGCAAAGTGCCTGGATGAAAGAAATGTTTCTTTTATAACAGAACCAGGCATAGCAGAGCTGTCAGTTTAGATACAAATCTTCAGCTAAATTTAGAGTCTTTTTATAATAAAGCTTTATGATCTTCAATATTTTAGAGTCCCTGGACAAATGGGAGCGGCTGACAGTGGCTGATGCACTGGAACCCGTCCAGTTTGAAGATGGAGAAAAAATTGTTGTGCAAGGAGAACCTGGTGATGACTTCTTCATTATTACAGAGGTAAGACTGGTATCCTGAAAAGCTCTGTCATTTCCTGGTAAAGATCAAGACTTTGTATTAAATGATATTTGGGTTCAGTTTGATCTTTTACCTCAGCATAAATCTAAGTAATTACCCTCAAACCAGGAGAATTATTCAAATTTCAAAGGAATTCAGACACCAGTTCCATGGAAATGTCTTATGTGGGACAATCCCTAATTTCCAGTAAATTGAAGATGCAGAGGAATTTTGAGGTGTGCCTAGTGTCTTTACTGTTTGAAGGCTTGTTTTCTACATGAGATTTTTCTTGTTCCAAATTGCTAATACTTCAACTGGGCTGGCCGGCCATACAGTGCATTGATCATTGTTCCCAAAGGGACATATGGGGAAATCACAAACGAACATCTGTAAACTGGAGCAGGAGACCTGAACTGAAAATGGATAATTTGTTCTTTGTTTTGCCTTAAACTCAGTCCAAATGGCTGAGCCATTTTCTTGTTTACTCTCACACAGGCAGACAGATCTGTCAGGCAGCTGAAAATGCTGACATCTTTTTGGGAGATTATCTGACACTTCAGTTCCACCATCTCACTTCTGCACACAGATGCTGATGAGGTTTTTCCTCCCTCTCTGACATAAATATTTGGAACCTTGGAATCTCATACAAATACCTAGGCAGTGTGATATAGCAAGTTATAAAAAGGTATTAGAGAGCTTCGGATTAAGAATAACAAGACAGCATTAGGATATGATTGTATATGTATTGTAGTAGGAGCTTTTCTGTACTGGCTGTGCACGTTCCTACACAATATATAGGCTGGGAATGACCAACATATGGCTGTGTGTTGGCAGTTAAAGTGCACATTCCAGGCCAGATGTTACGTGATCAGCAAGAAGTTAGTGGTGGCACAGGGGCCAGGAGGTAATCTGAATTCCTCACCATGGGAGAAGGCGTGTCAGAGGGACATAAGGAAGCTGGTATCATTCTGTATTCCCTCAGGATCCAGTTGTATGTACACAGCATACAGCTCTGGCTCCATCAGGCTGCTGGGATGTGATGTGATGTGATTTAGGAGGAAAAAGACCCTGCTCAGGTGATAAAGGGCTTATACAGTGCCTATTCCAGATGGTTTAGAGGCCCACAAGTTTGTCTTTCCTTGCTTCTTATCTGTGGATTTTTGGACAGGTGCCTCTATCCAAGGCAGACAGAATTTGGTTCATAATCAGTATCTGATACTTAAAATTCCATCCTTCCTTCCTCTTGAGTGTTAGAAATGCATATTTGATTTATGAACAGTTTCTTGTCTGATGCTCACAAAATTGTCAGCACAAATAACTGCATCTGGATATCACACAGACACGTAAGGAACTTTAAAAATATATATTTAAAATATTAAGGAACTTTAAATTTGAGGGAGGTTCTCCCCCCTCTACTCTGCACTAATGAGACCACGTCTGGAGTGTTGTGTTGAGTTCAGTTCTGGTCTCCCCAGTTCAAGAAGGACAGGGAAATACTGGAGAGAGTCCAATGGAGAGCTGTGAAGATGATGAAGGGACTGGAACATCTCTCTTATGAGGAAAGGCTGAGAGCCCTGGGGCTGTTTAGCCTGCAAAAGAGAAGCCTGAGAGGGGATCTTATGAATGTTTATGAATATCTGAAGGGTGGGTGTCAAGTAGAAGAAGTCTCTCTTCAGTTGTGACCTATGATAGGACAAGAGGTAATGGTAGCCAGGTGAAACACAGGAAATTCCACCTCAACATGAGGAAAAACTTCTTCACTGTGAGAGAGACAGAGCCTGGAACAGACTGCCAGTGAGGTTGTTGAGTCTCCTTCTCTAGAGACTTCCAAGACCCACCTGGCTCTGTTCCTGTCCTGGGTGTTCCTGCATTTGGCAGGGGGGTTGGACTCGATGATCTCCAGAGGTCCCTTCCAACCCCTAACATTCTATGATTCTATGATTTTGTGATTCTATGTGACAAGCAGTGCCCCTTCAAAACAACTGTGCCAGAATAAAAGACACTAGGTGTTAGATGGGGACTTATTTTTTTTTGTTGTTAACAAGATATTTAGTATATAAGAAAAAATTAGAAAAGAAAACGTTTTCTGCAATATGGAACTTCTGTTTCTGTTGGTGTTACTCCTTGCAGCAGCATGAGACTAGGAAAACCTGATTTTCTTAGCCATCGAATCCCATGTGGAAAATTGGCAGCTTGCTTAAGTATTACCAAGGGCCTTTATTTTCCCCCTCTTGATGGAACAGCTGTTAAGACTTAAATGGGCAGAAAAGTATTAACACTGCATACTGCCTAATCTTAAAGTATCTGCTCACCTCACCCTTCCACTATAAATCTAACAGCTTTTCACTTTGAAACTTCCCTATATTTTTCTACATTAAAGAATGAACATCCAGTATCCACTATTTCTTGCACTGCAGTAGTATTTCTGCCCGCTCACACATAGTTTAAGCTTTGTATTTTAAACATGACTTCATACAATTTTACATCTTTGATATTAAACTTTTCTGCAGAAGAGTTGATGTGAACTGCCAGGAACACATTATTCTACAAACTGATTGAAAGTAGTTTGGGCTGGTTTGTTGTCACAATATGTTGAAAAATCATTAGATTCTTTCATATGTTTTTTTGATGTTTGTGGCCTTACAATCCAAACACTAGACATGCAGCCAATTTGTTTGGCTGCTGTGTATGCAGAAACCATTTCATGTATCACCAGAATGCAGTGTCCTTTGCAGCACAGTATGTCCAGCAGTACAAGCTAAACTTTGACACATGATTTTTGGGTGAGGTACTCATTTATTATAAACCACAGTCATTCATGGCATGCCTTAGACAAATCAGTTACCAGTTTACAAAGCTTTGGTGCACACCATCACAGATACTGATTCCAAGTGTGGACTTGTGACTCCTATCACAAGAGCTTCTCTAAGACAACCAGCACTCCCACGTGGGTTTTAAATTGTTAGCACAGTTTTGTACAAGCTTCATAAATTAATCATTCATTTCTGATTATCCTGCAATGCTGCTTTGCTCTGTGACATCCCTTTCGGATACCCCCTTTTATGTCTATTGGTCCTGCAGAAGGACATAAACTATAGGTGAACCAGCATCTTCAGGATTTGCAGACTGAAAGGCAAAAATTAAACTCTTTGGAAAGGGAGACTTCCAGCCTAGGTGATGATCAGAACAGCAGTTCCTGCTTTAAAGCAGAAATATCATCCTGGTTAGTATGAACAGAATATTTCATCTTCCCTTTCTGTCAAGCAATCATATTCATCTTTTCTCTCTTTTCCTTACTATAAGCTTTTTTTTTGATGGCTTCCTGTCCACCATCTCGTCTCCAGTGTTGCACAGATTGTAGAAGGGTGCAGGTTATTTGAGGTGCAGGCTGTATGCATGAAAATGCTACAGTGCCCATGCAGAGCAAGGCTGCAGCATGAGCTCAGCTGAACTATTAGAATAACAGAAAATGTGCACAGGGAAGAGTCACAGGAAAACAGGGCTTTTTAAGTTCGCTGCTCACAAAGCTGTTTATGGTTCATTTTTTTGTTAAAAGGTCTAATGAGAAAAGTATTACCCTGAGATTCCAGGACAGCTACAGTTTTTCTGCCATCCTAAATCTTCACTAGCACCAGTAAGATGTTTACTTGAAGCACTCTGGGTGCTTTTCCATTTAAATCTCAAGCAGCCTTCAGCAAGATCTAGTTTTATTATTTAAAGGCTGTGATTTTTTCCAGAGATAGAATCATTTTAATGTTTATACCATATTCCTTAATTTGAAGATAGGATCAGAAGTGAATGTCTGCTTACAAGAGCAAATGAACCACTTCTGTGAGATTGATTTACTGCACTTGAAACCGGTAAATAATAAAAAAAAAAAGAAACAGCACTGCAGTTTCTGTATTTTCAGATATTTCCAGGTCCTATTTTCCCACTATGGTTTTCACACAACAAACTTGGGCTTTCCCAGACCAGACAGATGTGGAATGTATCTGCTGGATTCCAAGGTCATGGAATTATCCCATATGAGATTCCTGGCACAGAGGTGAAAAACTTTGAGCACCATGAAACAATTGTTGCCATAAAGAATTATATTTTGGCAAGCGTAAATCATAACAGATGCACAGTTTCTAACAAATAAATTTGCAGTTGTATTGTATACTGCCACACTGTGTACCCAGCAGTAGGGAGGATTTATTCGTCTGACTTCAGATAACACAAATATTTTTAGCTAGCATTTTAAAGTGGTAGCTTGCAAAGGCATGTGAGCTTTGCGGAGTTAAATATCCCAGCAAATGTTAAGTCCCTTTAACTGAAATGCCAGTTGTACGGGGGCTGATTTTATTCCCGACTTGTGCTTTGCCGCTGACTTCAGCTCAAACAGTAGTTCGAAGTAGTGTAGTAGTGCTTTGGAGCTGGAAAGAAATGAGGGTTTTGCTGTTGTCTAGGTTACTGAGAAAGGTAAAAATAGTGGTTGTGATCATGTACCACTCTCTTAAGTTCAGCTTCAAACTTGGCTGGGTGGCACAGTACCTTGAAGTCTGTAACTCCAGCTGCCAAAAATGCGAGGACCTGCAGCCGTGAAGTGCCCTGCTGGGTTTTCCAGCTCCCACTCCTCCCCATGTCAGATCATTTGGATCTACTTGTCATGACCAAGCACCGTATACGGCACATGGATATTGTCACGGGATCCTGCCGACTGTGCTCAGGGGAGCCTTTTAATCTCAGCTGCATACTGAGAGCTTGCTGAACTGCTGCCATATGGCCCTAATACTCAATAAAGTTTGACATGGCTTAAGAAAAATGTGTGCACCGACACAAACGTACACAGGTGTAGGAGGAGACAACAGCAAAAGGTTTATAATAGTGCCACGCTGCACCTGAAGAGCACAGCTCATAACTGTCCTTCAGATGTGCTCTCCATGGCCTGCCATCTCCTCAGAGGACAGTTTGGTTTAAGTGGTGCAGAAAGCAAAGGAAAAAAAAACTGCATGAAAAGTAAAACATTTCCAATTAATAGCTGGTCGAGCTGCCCAGCAATAGCATGCAGCAGCCTAAAAATAAAAGACCTAAAAATAGAAGATAATTCACAGGAGAAAATTCAAGGAGAAATGGACCTAGCGTATCAAGTAGTTTCACATTATATTTTTGGTTTTAACTGTAAAAACTAGTATATTAATTGCAGATTAGTGCTGAGTCACAGGGGGTAGTTGCACCCTCCTCTGAAACTCTTTTTTGAAAAGCAATTAAAAAAAGCTGAGGATTTGTGTTCTTTGTTATTATCTTGCTGTTTAAAAGGACACAGAGTCAAGGCATCTGATTATGTCTCACCCATATCATCAGCACAGTCTATGGGCAGAACATTCCCCTCCCTGTTTCCCCATCAGTGCGAATAATCCTAATAACACTTCATAAAGGTGAGCAAAAGCTTAATGGGAAGAGGTGTTACGTATCTGTCAGTACTGAAACTAGGCAATGGGAATAGCAAAATAATTGACAAGGGGGAAAAAAAAAGTATTATTGGTAGTGAAAAATCCTTCCAGAATTAATGCATAGATCTGCCTTGTAACAATTGTTTGTCCAGCACTATTCTTGGCTGATCACATTGAAAACAGTCTTGTAACCCTCGGGGGGCTGCTGGCTTTCATGCTGCTGTTGACATTTCAAGTCAGGGCCACAAACTGGCTCCGGTCTGGGCAGGATCCGCTGCGAGTTCTTGCTGAGAGTGTACTTGAGATACTGTCCTGTAGGTGAAATCAGTGTTTCCAGCCTTGCTGACACTCTTGGCATGCTATGGAGTGTCTGTGCACAGATGCAGTTCAAAGCCTTGTTAGGTGGAACAGTGTTTGTAAACTCTTCCTGCCATGGTAACGTGCACCAGCAGAGGAAGGCCCTCGGCCTAACTCAGCCGGGCGCTCCGTTCTTCACAGAATTGGACCTTTTTGTAGGAAAAGTCGACTTGAGTCTTAAATTGCACAACAAGCATCTGAAGATTTATGATTTAAAAGCTCCTTAAGAAGGGAAAGGAAAAAAAAAGAAAAATAATAGCCCAATTGTTTCCTGCTCTAAATTGTTGCTCTTTGACTTTCTAACCCAAGAGAGACCCCTTTGGCACCTACCCCTGCGACAGGCAGGAGAACTACAAAGTAAACTTCTTCCGTATGGTTAATGAAGTCACTGCCTTAGGCACACTCTACTATCACACCTGATAATCTCTTTAAAAACACAGTGCGATTAATTATTAATTAGGAAGATGAATGTTGTCTAGAAAAGGAGTTTCAAAGGCTACAATCTGAACTGCTTAGTGTTACTGGGATTTTGTTGATACTGAAAATGTTTGTCAAAGGCAGGCTACAGCAACTCCTAATCTACCTAATAAACAAAATATACCGAATAAACAGAGCCTGCAGTCACCGAGATCTCTGTGCTTTGCTTTTTTGAGATTGTTTCCCATAGACCTCTTACAGGAAAGGTACATTCAATTTTCTTGATAATCACTCAGTTGTGCTGGAGCAATAGTGTTTCCACTGGCCCTGCTTCAAAGTTCATCTGTGTTCAGGGTGACATTTTAAATGGCCATCTTTTGTCAAAGATTCAAAGTTAGGTGTGTGATGGGGTCCTATCCTGACTAGGGATGAGGTGAAGTATTTTGCTGAGTCAAAGGGACTGAATTGATCAGGCTGCAGTATCCATCCATGTACATGCAATCTGGAGCATACATTTCTCTTTCCTGTCAGAAAGGGACAGTGTTTCATAGGAAGCCACTGGCTGCTGCCCTTCTACCCACCAGCCATTGAGGACCAGTCAGCAACTGCAGGTTTTGGCCCTTCCTTCCATGTCTTTTTCCAACCTCATTAATAGCCACTGTAATGCAGCCACCTACAGTAAATTCTGCAAAATCTGAACCCTCAGAAGTGATGTACGATGGAGCATTTTCTTAATGATTTTGAGAAACTTCAGAGTAGCCAATATTTCTAGTCTATTTTAGAACTTTGCAGATTTTGTTCCTCATTTGTGGCAGAAACCAGGACAACTGTATGTAAATTCTGTGAGTTGCTATGAACCCAGAGACTGGAGAATAATATATAATAGTTTAAAAATGTACAGTTAAAAAAAATACTGTCAAACCCAGTCATGACTCAATCTCAAGGCCACAATCAGAATTAAGTCCTCTTGCATCATCCTTCTCCAAGACCATTAATATCAGTTAGCTTTTATATTATGAAAATGAAGCTTTTTTAAAAAAGAAATCTGATAGGTAGGAAAACAATATAGAACCAATGTACACAGCCAAGAGTTTGTCATGGAAAAAATTTCTCACCTGAATTGGCACATCCATGTAGAATGACCAAATGATTTTAAGAGTTGTATTAACTGTGGTATATAATATATGTAACCTTTTAACCAGCTCATTTCATCTTAGCTACTTACTTGTTTTACATGAACATGAGGAGCATGAAGCAACCTCCACACTGCATGGTGTGGTCTGAAGCACATTCTTGTTGGAAACAATCAATGGGAATTAGGCACCTTGAAGGTGTGGACCTCTGGGATTTTGCTCACAGAAGGTCTCAGGCAGAGAAGCAGTGATAGCCCTATAGTCAGCATCCCAGGCAAACACATCCACGGACCATCCTTTTTCTTTTATGTCAAATTTTACCACCTCAAAAAGATGGATGTTATTTTCTGCTGCAGGTTATGTGGAAGTCACACTTTGTGGTGCTGACTGAAATTTGTTTATTTCTCCCCTTGTGGTTTTTTTTATAAAAAGTCTTTCATAAAGGTTGGCAAATAATAAAAGTCAGAGATTATTTACTGGCTAAAGGAATATTTGCAATGTCTTTGGCTACATAGTTCAAAGGATTTGTCTTCTCTTGGAAAGTAGCCCTAGAACTGCTGATCCTTAGCTGTAACATAAAGGCTGTCCCAGGAATGATGCTATCAGTGTCCCAAAGGGCTAAAATGGCAGCTGAGGAGTGATATGCTTGTGGTCTTCCAGGACACTGCTACTGAGAACATTGCTTATGCCAGCATCATGAGGTACATGCAGGACTTGCATGTGTTACTCTGTGTCACTGGGCTGCTGGTAAACTTAGGTCTGGAAGCAAAACCATCGGGAGGATGCAGTGTAGCCGTACTATTCTCAAAGGCTTAACAGTAGTTTTCATAACCTCTCTTTTGCACATGCTATACCCAGTGCAAAAAAAAAATGTGTATGAATGTTTCCCCAGCTCCCTTTTGACATGACAGCTTGTGTAGGAGTCTTCAGTCTCATTCAGCTGTAATTTAAAACATCTGATTTGTAAACCCATAAAATTGAAGTTTTTGCTGGAAATGCAGACACACCCTGGCCTCTTACCACTATAGGATACATGGAAAACTGGGAGATCATTTGGTGTGCAGAGAAGTAAAATCCAAAGTTAGTAATTGGCAGTTTCATTCTTAATATATATATGCTCCATTTGAATTTTCATAAAAATCAGAGTGCTATATTTTCTCCATGTTCAAAACAGCCTCTGATTTTCTACTTGCTTAAAGGTACAGTTGATGCTTTGACTCTTCTCTGGTCTTATCCAGTAGTGTCTTCCTACCGTGGAAGTCTGCAAAAGCAATGGAGGTTCCCAGGTAACAAAACACCTCTCTGTGTCAGTAAGGAGAGCAGCACAGGCAGTTTAGCCCTCAAGGTTTTCAGGAGGTTCTCAGGATCCTTATAAGCTCCTTTGGTATTGAAGACTGAGCTCACAAGCCCTGATTCAAAGCACTTAGTCAACATGATCAAGACGTTTATGGCCTGAGGCACATTAAATCTAAACTGAAATTAAAGGCATCAGCTGTCTCGGGATCTCGGAGCTCTGTCCTGAGGAGTGCTTCTCTGTCTTTAAGCAAAAACACTGCAATGTAAACAAGATCTGGAATATAGTGATGTCCAACCTGGTGGAAGACGAATGGAGAATTTCCTAATCCCTTCTGGACTTTATCCATTTCTCTGGATCATGTTAAAGCGGTCCCTTACTGGAATGGCTTTTATCCCTCCTCTGCAAAGATACCATTGAGATGACTGCAGATCTGCTGAAAGTATATACCCCTTAGGGCTCATTCATTAGCTGTGTAGTGTGGATTTTGTGGAGATGCAAGGCTCTCCACAGTGTGCTCCAGGAAAAGGCAGCTTCGAGCACATCAGACTTTTTCTTCTGAATTTCAGAATTTAGCCCTTGGAATACACAAGATTCACTAACTGAAAAGACTCGAAGAGAGCTTTCCATGGGGGATTTTTCTGATCTCTGTGATAAACTCTCTTCTCTCCTTAAACCAGTTTGCTCCAACTTTTATTTCTTGCTCAGAAGCTGTTGCCCTAGCTGGCCACAGCTGCTCACCCAGCCCTGGTCACAGCATTAGTTATGAGACTTAAATGATGATGTCTGTCTCAGCCTTTTGCTTGGTCTCGTTACTTCAGCATCTACAGAATGTTTTCACAAAGAAGCAGATGGTGGTAGGAGTAATTGGGCCGTAAAACAACATTAACAGCTAAAACCAATTTTCACCAGAGAAGATTTTGTGGGCAGGGTGAGGGAGGTTCGGCACTGTTTTCTTGTTTTCTCTCCCATACATTCAACCCTGCCCCTGCTGTAGGTGGTAGTGCTCCGCACTGTCTGCTTCCAGGAGATGAGCCCTGTCAGGTCGGTCACAAATATGAGCAGTTGATGAATAACCCATTATAGAGTCACTTTTATGTTGACTCAGTGGACGTTTCCTGGCTTCAGAGAGAGTCAAGATAATGGCTAGCTTTGTAGAAAGAAAGAATCTCTAAAATGCAACATTTTTTTTCCTTTGTGACTTTTATTGCTTTGTACGCTGACATGTCTGAGGGAGGAAAACAGTGCCTTGTTGCCAATAATCCACAGCGCTTGGCACAGACAGTCTTTAAAATCTGGCACCAGGGTGAATATTAATTCAGTTGTTTTCCCACAGAAGCTACTGATTAGTCAAGGCCAAGTATCACTGAGACGATTCATTAAAACTCAGCATCTGAGCCCACCTTTGCTGAGGGGACCTGTTTTTCATCACTCCTGTGACAGGTGGACTGAATGGGTAATAAAAGGGGCAACTCAAATCCTAGGATGGAGTAAAGATAAAAATGCAGACGGATCCCAAAGGCTGGGCCATGGTGAAACCGCTTCCCAGCTTTCTGGGCATGAAGCCAGGACAAGCAGCCAAGGAGGATCACACCCCAGGCAAGGGGCTCCTCCCAGGGCTTGGAGCTGGTATCCTTATCCCTCTGTTACCATCCCCTCACTCCCAAGCTTCCCAGTCCCAGGTTGCTACTGGTGGTATGGAAAAGAAGCATGGGACTACTGTGGCATCAAGGCTGGGGATTACAGAGGACACTGTGTTGTCCCTCCATCTGATGGTGAGGATGATGACAACTGTCAGTGAAGTCTTGAGTCCCCCAGTACATGGATACGCCTCTGTTGGACACCTGTGTGATCTAGCCTCTGCTCCTGTGGCTCAAGGGCAATATTTTGAAGTCAAAAGACTATAAAACTTAATGATTTGGTTCTGAAAAAGTTTTCAACAGAAAAGGCTTAAGAAAAGAAAATCCCATTTTTTTATTCTTTGTGCAAAACCCAAAGTATTTTACCTAAGTATTACAGGGTTCTCCATGCATGAAGCATATTGCAGTTGGTGCTGTGTATTCTGGGATTTTTTGCTTTTTACTGTTTACTGGTCTCTCTCTGCCTGAATCTTGTCTTCTTCAATTTTAATAGCAACATTTCTTTCACTTCAAGGGGAATACATAGCTACAGCACAGGGTTAGCACAGAAAGAAACACTGAAGGGGAAAATTGTCTGCGATACTGCGATAGGAGGATGAACAAAATGATTGAAAAGGCCTTTCCATGTCAAACATCTATGATTTTAAGTAGAGAATGATCAAGGCAAAGGTGTTTCCTGGTGATTAATGACGGGCTGGGTGTAGTCATGTCTGGGCCTTAACCCTGGCCTCTCGTATATCCCTAGGAAATGCCCTGTGGCTCAGTTGTTTCTGCTGTTTTAAGCTGCACTTGGTTTATGATTGATTGTCGTTTTTAAAAGTACCTTTATGTTTGTGGCTATTTTGGTGACTGCTCTAGAGAGCTTTGTTCCTCTCTCTTGGGTCTGGATGTTATTCCTGAAGTAATACAGATGTGCCTAAGGAGCAGAGGTGGTGGAAGTTGAGGTGTACATATATACATGTAGTAGCTGTACACAGGTGTGATACAGCTGGAACACACCATGAGCTGCAGATTGATTGCTATCCAGTGTGGCTGTAGAGCTAACCAATAGGATCCATGCTGGCTGTGTAGTGACATTTGCTTTCCATCTTTGCTAGACTGCAAAGCATTGAGAATTAGGGCCAATCAGAATGTGAAGCATTAATGTTATGATGACAACATAATGATTGCCCATAGACATTGACACTGCGGTCGATGCAGTGTAAAGGTACTTCTTGAAGCACTGCTTTCTCTCCCACGGACACTGTGTGGGTGTCATGGTGCACTCATTGGTACTCTAATCTTGCTTTTTGAGATCACTTACCTTGTGTTACTAATCCTAACAATACTCCCAAGGTGCTGACTTTCTGAAAATCCACTGAAATCAGTGGCACTCAAGATTTCTGGAGTCACAACCAAATTTAAAAAGCATCCTAAACAAACACCACTTTTTTAGTCAGACCAAACCTGGTCATTTCTGTAGCTGTGGCCCACTCAACGGTCATTACAAAAGGCACATCAGCAGTGACAAGCATAAAAATAAAGTTTGCTGAACTAGACCAGAGTTGTTTGAAGTTTCACATCAGACAGACAAACTGATTTGAATGATCATTTTTTAAAGTGGAAAGTGAAACATTAGCTGACAGATCTTAGTAGGTCTTTCAGGCAATATCAGTATTATTTACAGCTATGAAGATGATGAAGGGACTGGAACATCTCTTACAAGGAAAGGCTGAGAGCCCTGGGGCTGTTTAGCCTGCAAAAGAGAAGCCTGAGAGGGGATCTTATGAATGTTTATAAATCTCTGAAAGGTGGGTGTCAAGTAGAAGGGGCCAGGCTCTTTTCAGCTGTGCCCTGTGATAGGACGAGAGGTAATGGTAGCCAGGTGAAGCACAGGAAGTTCCCCCTCAACACGAGGAAAAACTTCTTCACCGTGAGTGACAGAGGCTGGAACAGGCTGCCAGGGAGGTTGTGGAGTCTCTTGCTCTAGAGACTTTCAAGACCCACCTGGCTCTGTTCCTGTGTGGCCTGTCCTGGGTGTTCCTGCATTTGGCAGGGGGGTTGGACTCGGTGATCTCCAGAGGTCCCTTCCAACCTCTGCCATTCTATGATTTCCAGGAGTTTTGTACTATCAGGAGCTGCTAGCTTTTGACTCTCCTTAATTTAAGGTATTGATTTGGAGAGGCTTTATGGATTATTAATCGCATCCATAACCAGTAAGCAGGCAGATGTGATTAAATAAGGTGTAAATCATTATGGTTGCAGCTATTATAGTGTAAGAACATGTTTTTAAATAGGTAATTGGAATGTTTTATTAGATATACCTGGAGAAATAGGCAAGATGAAGAAAGACATGCATGACCAAAATCTCTTCTCCCTTTTCTAGCTGTGCTTGTTGGTCTAATAAAAGATATTACTTCCACAAACCTTGTCTTGACTGCAATTAAATAAAGTGCTCCCAGAATCATACTGCGTGAAAGAGCTTTTAATTCATTTCAGATCTGCCAAAGCTTCCACCCAGTCCCGCCTGCTTTGCCAGGTGAACAGGAGTGGTTTAGGCCACTTCACAGCCTCTTCCTTCATCTTTTGTAGTAATTTCGCAAAGATTAAATAGTGACATATAATGAAGGTTTGTGTGACTGTGGAGCGTGTGGAAATTTATCTATTGAAAGTGTGAATTATGGAGTGTGCAGATTAACAAAGTGAGAAAGAGCAAAGGTATGTTCATAATAGCAATTGATAGAGTTAATAGCACTAGCAGATGGGTCAACCTGACCTTTTCCATCTCTAATTCTATGGACTGCACTGCTCTTTTCTTGTGGATGATGAAGAAAAAAACAAAATATGCTAGAAAAACTTTGTAAGCTCAAAACTAGGATAAAAATGTAACATTGTGAGGGCATTGTGAAAAAAACCCTGTCTTCTGTGCTTCTCTTTAAAAAGGCAGTAAGTAAAAAAGTATGAAATAAAGACAGAAATGGAAATAGTGACTTCCTATTAAAATTAACATTCTTTTATTTAAAAAGTACATATTTATTTTGCATACTTAGTATATCAAAAGGATGTAGATATTGATGCTGTATGCACTCATTGTAGAGTAAATATTCTTCAATTTAAATAATGATAAATATGTCCTTTACTGCAGATGCAGCCTGTTTGTTTTACTGATTGCTCTATCTGAAATGGGAGGTTAGACCAGCAAAGCTAAAACATCAAAAGACTGACTTTTAAACCAAGCAGCTTTTTAAAATGGTGCTGAATTTCCCTTCCCACCCACTGCCCGTGGTGAAGAACCGTACTGCACTGCCTGTCCCACCCAGAGCTAACACGAAAACGTCTCTGTCCACCACATTTTGCCTTGTGCTTCTCAGGAATGATCCCATCTGACCCACTCCATTGGAATAGAGGAAAAAGTACGGGATTTCAGTTTTTAGCATCATGAACACTTCCCTTTGGTATTCAGGCTACCTAGGCCAACTGCTGACAATAGGATTCATGCTTAAATATAAAAGCAGGGCTCCTGAAGCAATTAGTGCTTACAAGTACATGGAGGATAAGGCCTGGGAATCTCAGTGTTGATCCAGATGGGTCACTGTCTTTACTCTGTAGGATGTCCCACTCATCCGTATGGTCTGATGGTTTAAAAGTGAAACATCTATCAAAATCTCATTACTTTGGAGAGGCTGGGATCTCATGGATTATAAACCTTCGTTTACTTTTTGTATCTTAAATTATGGTGAGGTATGTAAGCCATAAATTGTTACAAAACAAACTGCTGATGCATTTGAAAGAGTTGAATAAATACTCTCAGCACCATGACAGCGCAGTGAGAGAGGGAGTGAGCAGGTGTGTGGGGTGAGGATGGCAGAGAGACGGTGATGGCACATTGCTTTTGGAACTGCTACTCTTGTTGGTTTTGCAATAAGATGCCTGTATTTGCCTGGAGGAGAGGAGGGAAGGTTAATGATATCAGTTCCTGGGAATACAGGCACTCCCCAGTGACTGAAAGGGAATATTCCTGGATCCACCAGAGATCGTAATTCCACTCCCAAGTGTCTGCTAGCAGAGAGACATGCCTGTCTGCCCTCAGTTTAATATCATCACAAAGTGCTGATTTATGAAATGGTGTCAAACTCCTGTGTTCTGTAGGTTTTGCTTGGTGGTGTAGGAGGATGAAATGGTTATCAGTGTACAAGACAGTGTTTTAGACGGAGCAGCACTAAATAGCCTGATCCTGCAAATCTAGAATTGTGATGTTGAATTCAGTGAGACTGATCTTGCCAAGTTTTGTGTGGCATTTAAGGGGAAATCTTTCCCACTGAGACCAAATGCCTTTGGGAGTGAGAGTGATAAGCCCCTTGAATCCTTGCTAGATAATTCCTGTACCTCCCCAGACAGGGGTCAGGAGATGTATTCAGTCATAGCATTTATAGGAGGTGGGGTTTGCTAAAGCACAAGAAGGCTAGAAAGCTCAAAAACTGTGTCAGAAAGATTTGACAAGTGAAATGAAATGAAATACAGCTATGAAACTCGTGATGGGAGCAAGGGCAGGGGTCAGCAATGAATTCATTTAGTATGTCAACTTCCTTAAGTATGTGGGTAATAAAGAATTGTTTCTGTAGGGTTTTTTTTTGTTTGGTTTGTTTGTTTTAATAGTTGTTTTGGTAGTTTTGTTTGTTTATTTGTTGGTTGTTTGTTTCGGGGATTTTTTTTTTCTGTATTATTTTATTTGATTATGTATTATTTTTACCCTGATTACTCTGGTCATCTACAATTGGACTCTTCCTCTAATACAGTCAGAATAGTGTTGATTCCAGAGATAAGACATGCAAAGTGAAGGTGAAACAGATATATAATTGTAAATACATCTTCTTTGTTTCATGGTGTGGACAGTCTTCCCGTGCAGGTCACTCTGACAGTGCTCCAGGATGAACCTGTGGAGCTGGTGGCTGGTGCCCTGAGAGGCCAAGTGGCGTAATCAGATCTTACATCTGGGTGCTTGCTGTCAGGGTTTCAGGAAACTTCTTTTGCTCTGTAGCAGACCTATTCTCACTGGGCAACGGGAAAAGCCTATGTGACTGTTAAAACAAGAGTGGAAAAATATGTATCTGGAATATGCATTGCCTTATCCTGCCAAGCCAAGTGTTTATTGTGGAGGCCAGACACATCAGTCCTCCAACAGATACCATGGTGTTTCTTGGATTAAAAAGGTCGACTGTAGTGGAACAGTGGAAGAAATTGCTTCAGAAGACTGACTTACTGGAGTCCACTATCACATGGACCCTGTCAAAAAAATGTTAGCCACACTAAAAGCTGACATGCAGGGGGATGAAAGCGATATTGCTTGTCATTACCTTTACAAGGTGGGAAGTGGGAAACTGAGTCCTTTCTTCATTTGACCTGGGCAGTCAATATCATTACTTCAGGGATTGTTTTGGTTTCATGTAAAAAAACCATCTGTAATAAATGTTTTTTTAAAAAGATAGTTTTGGGAAAGAGACTGGAGACATGGATTGCAGACAGCTATTTGGGTCAAGGGGTTAGGTTTTTGCCAGGCTCCAGATGGGGATGGAGAGGAGGACAGGAGCTGGAAGTGATTCTGAAGCTAAATCTATCTACACTGCACAGGCAGTTTAGTGCGCTGCACCTGACCTGAAGTTTGGCAAGAGAGAGGTCAAGATACACATCATTCCCTGTATGGGGTATTTCCAAGAATGCTTCCTGTGAACGCTTGTTCTGAAAACTCGCAGTAAACGTGAATAACAAAACTCATTACACTATCTTTGCATTGTCATGCCCTCGCAGATTTACTGGAAGATCTTGGAAAACAGCAGCTTTGTGGAACAATTTAGTTATAGCAAGGGTAAGGAATTTTTGCTGTCAACGTGACAGGCACCGAGTCACTTTTGTATACCCAGTTCTTCCCCTTACTTCTGTGGATAGCCTTACACTTGTTGTGGACAATTTTATGTGCATGGCGTGTTCTTATGGTAGATAAAACTTCAAACAAACCCCAACAAAACAACCTTCCATTGTATGTTTGGCTTAGTTTTGAACAACCTTGTCCAGTTCAGGTGCCCTTGCTCATGCACGTTGTGTCCAGCACATGGTTCTGTATCTTCTGCCATCAGCTGCCTGGCAAATTAAAAGTGAAAGAGCTGAAGCTAGGAAGAGTTTTGTGATTGTTTTCAAATGGACCTGGATTTACAGCCCTGGTGTTTCTTCAGCATTTTTGTAATACTGATACAGCAAGTAAATCATGGGGTAGAACAGTGAATTGTCATGACCAATGTAACGTGTTGACCTTCTGATATCCAGGAATTTATACTAATCACAGGTTACTGCTAATGGCCATAATGAGAAATTATAACTTTTGATGTGCCAGATTAATTTGATATCTATCCAAGTCCATATAAAAAACCCAGCTGCTCAGCATGTATCAAGCAATACATTATCTGACTTCTGTTTCTGGTTCCTGGCATCAGCAGAAATAAGATTTACCTCTTCATTTATATAGCATGTAAGTTAAGCTAGAGAGTGGCCTGGCAATGTTGTAAAGTATATAGCCTTAAAAATAACCCTGTTATGAAATAGGACATGATGCAATGCAACGGCATTGCAGCAGCTTAGTTGTGTTTGTTCAGAAGAAAGCAAATTGCAATCGTTTGCTACATAATAGTGGGGATTGTATAGTTCTTGGTTATTCCGGGCCCTCAGGTCCTCAGCCAGACCTGAAGCTGCCTGCTGTTTGGATTTGCAATTCAATGATGCTGTTTGGGATACTAGAGGGTATATTTAAACACAGTGCAAATGTAAAGGGACAGTTCTGCAGGGTGCTGAGTGCCTTTAACTGCATTGAAGCCAAGATGTTTCAGGGTGCTCAGTGTCTCATCAAGCCCCCCACCATACCTGGGGGCACACGTATTTCTTTCAGTGGAAGGAAGCTGCAGGATGTTTGCAGGCAGTGGATCTGCACAGGATACTCTTCACTGGAGGGAGGTTTCTGCTCCAAGCTGGGGTGGTCCTGTAGCTGGTTACAGGCACCAACAGCACCAACGAGCAATGCAAGTCTTGGGTGTTCAACTGCAGAGCGAGGGCTGTGATGTTTTCCAATAACTGGTATCAGTCTTCCAAGCATAGTCACATTACCGTGTTCTCCTCCCTTTCCCTGTTGTGGCCGGGGCAGGATCAAGCCTCATGTATTACTTTCCAAGCTGGAAAAAAACTTAACATCAAAACATAGATGCTCTCCAACTGCATTGTCAAAAAATGTCTCTCCAGTCTATTTAAAAATCTCATCTTTAAAAGATCTTTTTAATTTCAGTTAAAATTTAAGTATGTTAACATTTTGCCTTTCCCTAGGCTTCTGCTTTAGACTCGGAAGATAATTTCATATGTTACTGTAATTTTTTTCCAGAAAAGCAGATAACTTCTCTATTCCTTTACAAAAGCTTTATGCCACGATAATTTAAGATTTCCTCCAGGTTAGAATATTTCTGCATGTAAAACCTCTTTGAAGGTTTAAATAGACTGTAACTGAGTTTTGACATGTATTAGCATGTGTCAAGTACAGCAGTTATTAAGGGTAGTGGAGACAAGACACATTCCATCTCTCCAGCGACTGACTCGCAGGTGTCCAGATCACTACAGGCCACAAGCGGACAAAGCCACTGAAAAAATAACCACCCTTTGTTGCAACAAACATTAAAAACTCTCTTTACTAACCATTTCAGCAATAGGTCCAGTGAATTATCAGGTGGGGAATAAACTCTAGTTTCTGTCTTACAAAATCATGTCCCAAGATTGTGACTGGGAAAACTGCCTTTTTATTCCTTTTGATGTAAATCTTTTTTGCATCTCTTATAAGGCTCTGCATCCACCCACAGTATCTTTTTAAATTATATTGGAGCATGCATTTGCAGAGCATGATGTGTGTTAGTTAAACAGGATTTACTGAGTTCTGCCCTGTTCCTCTGTTCCATTCCTTTTCTCTTCTGTGTGAGCTGAGTCTGGCTGCATCCAAACAATTCATAAGAGAGAAAGTTTCCCATACAGATGGATTGTTCTTTTATCCTTTAGTTCCTTTCATTCATATTTAAGAAACTGACTGAAATTGTCATCTCTCTCATGGAAGAACTAAAGGAGTGTGCCATGAAAAGGGAAATACTCAGGACTCAATAATTTTTAAAATCTAGCGGGTTTAAGGAAAGCCAACTGACTTTCTGCACTTCTCTTTCCAGGGCACAGCTTCTGTTCTGCAGCGCAGGTCTGACAACGAGGAGTACGTTGAAGTCGGAAGACTTGGTCCATCAGATTATTTTGGTAAGAAAATTCATCTTAAGTATGGTTCAGAAAGACAGGCACATGGAGTTGTTTCAAGTAGTTCCTGTCTTAATTAGCGTCCCACTCTTTTACAAGCAAGAGGTTATGCGTAGGTCAGCCGCTGCTTTCAGCGATACTGAGAGATTTCAGTGAAGCTGAAACCATTCCTTGGTTTACACCAGTGTAGCTGACGGGAGACAGATCCAGAATCAGCAAAACAGTCTGAAAGCATTTGTTTTCAAAGGCATTTTACACGCATGCATTATGCATGTGTAATGCATTTGTACTGTCAACAGAATTATGTAAAATGTCTATCAAGAGATATATAAAGGGAGATGTTCTACAACCAAAGCAACCTGATGGTGGCTAGAATATGCACCCTCTAAAAAAGCGTCACAGGGAGTGTGACAGTGTATTTATCCCTTTTTATTCCAGGTGAGATAGCGTTACTGCTTAATCGGCCCCGGGCTGCTACGGTGGTGGCACGTGGACCCCTGAAGTGTGTCAAGCTGGATCGGCCCCGCTTCGAACGAGTGCTTGGTCCCTGTTCCGAAATCCTCAAGCGAAACATTCAGAGATACAACAGTTTTATTTCGCTCACCGTCTAAATGATTCCTTCTGGAAAGCTGCCTTTGTGTGACCTTGTGCACTTAAATTTGCTCCGTGCAGCTCCATAGCTTTATGAAGAAGAAAATCAAAAGTGTGTATTTTATGTGTATTTTTTCTGTTTATGTCACGTACTGGATGTCATTTCCAATCTCGTGTATCATGTAAGTAGGAAGACAACTGTTTGGATAAGACTAGCTTTGGGGAAGATTAGGCTCTTGGCTTGCAGGAAAGATTTTTACCTATTGTTGGATCATACAGCTTAAAACTGTGGTTTTAACTATTTAAAATTCATATGAATTTCTATTTCCCTTATTATCTTTGAGGTTGGTCTTCCCTTTTGCCAAGATTCTTCGATCAAGTGATATCCAACTGCCTGTCCCTTTTAAAAGACTTTTCACTGGTTATGGACTGGAGGCTTCTGAAATCCCATGGGGTGGGTGTGAGTCGTGCAGTTTAAGAGAGAATGCTGGAGGAAGGTTGTGATCATTCCAGCAAGCCAGGGAATAGTAGAGCTTTTGAGTCATTTTATTTGTGGCTTAGATATAGGGGCCATACCCCTCCACGTTACAAGCCCTTTCAGGTCTGGTCTGTAGGATATATTAAGCCAAACAGCTTGCTCCAGTCAGCTGGGTGAAGAGGTCAAGGGATAATGTTTTGTAAGAATTCAAATGGAGCCTTTAGGACCTAAGTTATTTGTCCTCAGGTTTTCTTAAATGAGGGTTTGCATTAGATCCCTTAAAAGTCCAACAGGAACTTCTCTACTGAATTAAGTGGGCTTTGAAACATATTTATCTGCAGTGGAGTGTCCTCAGCCACTTCTTGTAATATTATATGAAATGCTGAAGAGATGGTGCCATCTCTTCACATCAGGGGCAAAAATAGCAGTTTGGTTTTAATAAGGTCCACTTAATTAAATTCCAATGTCTTTCTTTTAGAATATGACAAAATTTTAAGATTTTTTCGGATTTTCTGGAAGCCAAATACATGCTTCAAAATGCTGCCTGTTCTCCAAAAGAACGGGTATTGCATCACAAAAAGCTCTAGGATCTTGCAGGAAGCTCCTAGAGCCCAGGGCCCTCCCGGGGCTTGAAGACTTGCTGGCAGTTGTTGCTGCCCTGCCTAGACAAGGGTCGCCTCTTCAATGGAGCTTTTTGTGGATCCAGACCTTGCTCTGCTACGCAGCCCTGAACAGTGGGATCACTTGGATTATTATTTGCAAAGCTTTTCCTTTGAAGAAAAAGTTGTCTTTGCTAACAGCAGCAAACATCTACATCAGCTGCCCTAAATAGCACTTTTCAGGTGTGGCAAAATTTTCTTTCTTCTTTATGATAACCTTCTTCTGAGTAAACACAAATTTCCGTACCTTTTATATGCCAAAGCTTAGGCAGGGAAATAAAACAGCAATCTCCCTTTTAAAACTTAGAGGTGTTAGTGAAGAACGTGGCTAAAGTTACTGCTACTGACATGCAACGTGCTTTCTTCTTTGGAATTAACAAAAACTAACTTGGGACTTTCCTATCAACTCCCACCGTGAGGGCCTAATGTTCCAGTAGCCGCCCACAATGTTTTTTACAGAGCTAACTGCTTCTCGACTTCAGACTCCTCTCATCACTTCAAGGTGCTTAATTTATTCCAGCATATTTTCAGTGGTCCTGTCAGTGTATATCCGTCGCTACTATTTATTATGATTCTGTTATGCTTCTTGCACATGTTATTAAATATGGCCATTCACATGTTGCAGCCTTGCAGTTCTTTTCACGTACATTTATATAGGCAGACGCCCCTTATAGAGATCTAGATAAATGTTTATGCATTTGCAAAACTTTTTATTTGCGTTACTGGTTTTGTATTCTCTTGTGCAATTTTTAAAGTATTTTTTAAGGGTTACTGGTCAATCATGTATGTTCTTTTACCTATTGCATTTCTGTTGTATTGGTAAAAAATGGTGAGTGTCTCGCATAATATGCAAGATCCATTTCTTGTTAAACACCAAGTATTAGCCTCTCTGTTTAGAAGTTACTGAGCGCACACACACACACCAGATTCTTTGCTTTAAACCTTTACAGCTCATGGAAAATACATCTGAATGATGGTTCTGTTGTAAGCAATCGCCAGAGAAGTGTAACTGTTTAACACCAGGATTCCGATGCTTTAAGTGGAACAAAATGGTATTTGACAACATTTTAAAGATAATTGTAATATTTGCAGTGGATGATGGGACAGGATTACAGTATGAATAAAATTCTTCTACATTATATGCAGCCGTTGTGGGTTTATTAGTAATGGAAGTCTGTATGAATAGAACTCATGTTCTAGTTAAAATCTGCATATCATAAAAAGCTTGAACTCTACTGAAAATAATCAGATGCAAAGGGACAAAAAATAGTCCAAGAATCCCAGTGCTATACATAGTAATGGAAACCAAACTGGTTTTCTGGAGGATTAGCATGAAGAAAGAAATGTCTGCTGTTTAAATGTTGCCATATATGTCTATATTCAGAAGTAGGGGTTCAGGGTGTCTCTCATATGGGTTTTAGATGCCATTCTAGCCAGACATTTAAGCACCTGTGGAACATGAAATGTGCGAGCTGCCTGGCTGGTCACAGGGACCCCCTGTAGAGCTTCAAAACCCACAGAACTGCTGACGAGTCTGTGGCAAAGCCAGCAGGAAGACCTGGGGAAGGACAGGCTTGCTCTTTCTCAAATACCAGTGCTGCTCTTTTTTCCCCCAGTATCATAGACAAAGCCCATCACCCTGACCACACTTGGGGATCTGCCCCAATTATTTCCTCTCAACTTCTGCTCATACAGGGATTGTTAGAATTGCAGCTGCCCTGGGACTTAAGCACAAAGTCATTTTTGGCACCAGAGATGTACTGTGCTGCTGCCACGGCTTGTGTTCATGCAGTGGGTTGGCCAAGAACTACACTGAGGACAGCATTCCTCCAGAGGAACCACCTGTATCTCATCCATCAGGGTGAATGCATGGGTTGAAGGACTGGAGAGCCTGGCTCCTGAGTGAGGAGGAGGTGTTGAGCATGTTGTTAGTGCCACTCTACCTATGATAGCTACCGGAGCTCTGGGTGGCCACATAAGTAGACATGTTGTCATCCAAGCTTGGCTCTGGTGCTGGAGTCATCACCCCAGAGAAGCACTGCAGGGCCGGAGGATTCACTCTATGCAGCTTCTGTGTGGTAGCCCCACATAGAAATCTTGGGCGGCTCCTGGCATCCAAGGGCTGTCCAGCTTTCCATTTTTGGAGTGTGTTATTTTTCCCCCCTTTGCTATGATTCAGGCGGGAAGGACTCATCTTTCCAGAGAATTACTCACATTATGTAGTAATCAAAAGTGACCACTCTCTCTGAGGTTCTTCCAGAGGACATTTCCAGCCCACGCTCCCCAGAAAAGTGCATCTCACCACTCCTCATTGTCCTTTTATTTTTTTTTTTTGGTTGGCTTTAATTGTGTCTTAGCCATTTCAGGACTCCCCAGACAAAAGATTTCTTTTTTTAATAGAAACTGATTGTACCTCCAGATTTTTTACAAGGCCCACACGGCTGACCAGGCTTTAGTGTGTATATCAGATTACTGCAAGCTCTCCTGAGCATGCCCACTGCTTGGTGGCAATGGGTGCCTGAAGCTGTGGAGCTGTATGAATCCTGTGAATCCTTGATCTTCAGGCAAGCCCAGTGTGACACCATCTTGCCTGTTAAGTTGTTGGTGGGAAACAAGAGTTATTGCAGAGAACCAAGTAATCCCAGTGCACACCAGTTTGGTTGTTGGCTGCTGGTTTGTATTGCAATAAGTGGTCTTCAGAAGCGGAGTCGCCAGACGAAGGGTGACCCTTCTTCTGTTGTGAAGCTTGCACAAGGTGTGTGCATGGCATGCAGTTTTAAGTCTTAAGTGGTGCATGAATCCTTTTACTGACCTACTTTTGGAAGAGATCACATTTGTTCTTTGCCTGCATTTCTGTGTGGCAGACAAGAGAGAATATTATTCTCTCGTGAAGAGGCAAAACCGTGACGATCTCCTTAAAGGGAGACAGGGATCCTATTGCCTGTTGTTCACTGCAGTGCCACGTGAATATACAGTCACTGCAACGGCAGGAGTACCCCCAAAAACTGTTGCAGGTGGGTGGAGGTTAGCAGAGTAGGAAGACGGAGGAGGCGCTGCAGCACCATTGACCCAGGGAGCACTGACCAGTTTAAAAGCCACACTTGCTGTTTCAAAGACCAGCTCACCATTTAGAGACCCAATTATCTACTCTTACATTCCCAGGCATGTTTTTTTAATTTGTTTCTAATGATTTGGCAACTCTGACTGGAGCTCATTTTCGCCTTATTCAGATGCTCATGACTGTTCAGAAACTCCTAAGTACATTTCCACTGCCAGAGTCGCTTCTGTAGGTCCCACTTCCCTCTGGAGAAGGAGAACATATTTGGATATGAGCGTATGCGTAGCCTTGAAAATCTGATGTTACAGGAATGCATTGGCTTCGACGTTCCGCCTTCTCCAAGGGTTCCTCTATGGCTCTTGGCCTCTCTGCAGAGGTTGAGCTGGGATGCAGCGCTCACACAACAAGCTGGCCTTTTCTCTAACAGAGCTGCCTGGCCAAAGGAGCTGGCATCTGCAGCCATCTGGTATTTTTGTGAAGGCTGAGGATGTTTTTTGTGCTTGATCAGGCTCCAATACCAGAGCGATTCTTCTGATGTCTAAAAATCTGGATTCAGCTTTTAGAAAAAAGGCTGCACTTTGCCTGGGAAAGGAAAGCAAATCATGAGTGTCTCCTTGGGCATACTCTGGCTCTTGTCTCAGAAGTGCATGGGTAACTTATTGCCTCTGAGTGCTCCAGCCCTACCCCAGCTGTGTTGTTATCCTTGTTTTCAAGTCACTCTCTGCAAAAGGTTCACAGAGAGCCTTTGCTGCCCAGACAAACTGCAACACACATCCCCTACTCTGGTGCTTAGGCAATTCTAAGTGTGCAGAGTTCTCTTTAAAAAAGTTGTGAGCTTTCATGGAGGAAAAAAATAATCATTTTACCCAAGAAGACTGCTCCCATTCCAGTATAAACTGTCTCCAAACATGGAACAGTGGCGTGCCATGATGCTGCATGGGCCAGCAGTGCTGAATGAACTGGCAGATGCTGCGTTGCTGCATGATCTCTGGTAGCTGGGGTGTGAGAATGTTGCTCCTCCCTACTCCCAGCTTTTTTTGAAGATAAGAGTTGATTTGCCAAAAAAAGTGCCCTTCACTCAAGCCCTGATGGGATAAATTGAGCCTTGACTGGACTGCTGCCAGGACTCGATGTGTGCATTCACCTTACTCTTGGTGGGTGCTAACAGCCTCCACTCTTGCAAAGAACTGGCAGTTGGAGATGGGACATATAGCCTGATGATGAGGCAAGGATTGTCTGTCTCACCACTGCCTGCTGTTACTGGAGCTCTGGATGTTCATACTGCTGGCTCTAGGGAAATCAAGCCTTTCTGGGAAGTGGCTACTCCCTATCCTCTTTATACAGAAAATGTATTGTTATTATTTGAAAGCACTTTTGTATTGCCCTTAGACTACAAGCATGGCGATTGTTCCATTCGAAGACATCATGGTGCATAGCAGTGAAATACGACGTACAGTACCATGCAGTATGTATTTTCCAGATAAACTGGGAAAACAGTGAAATGGATCTGCAAAGTGGGGGTACAATAGCTGCTTTGCATTCCTCCACATGTGTGGAATTTGTATGCACTACAGAGTGACTCTGTTCCGTTAGCATGTGTTTACGATGATCGGATGATTACACGTATTTCTAGCCACTTGCATTTTTTCAGTTGTATTTGTGGGCCAAGCACAAAGTTGCAGCGACTTCAGATTGATCGCAGAAATGAATTAGTGCTGGCGAAACCCTCCCACCATTTATTTCCACTACGGCAGCGAGAGGGAACAGGCTTAGCAGCTGAGAAATACAACGAGATTATTTCTCCTTCTCATCCCGGGGCAGCTCAAGCAATTTGCCAGACTGAAGTAGTTGGCTGCGTTTGCAGACTCTGGGTTATTTGATTGAGACTTTCCAGCCCAGAGGTGCATCTCCTCCGCACCCCACCCTGCCTGGGGAGCTGGATGTGCTGCAGAAGCGCCGAGCGGGGGGATGCGTCACTGTTCGCAGTTTAACTTGCATAATGATGACTGCAGGAATTGCTGCTGGGGAATCTGGATCTCTTAGTGCTGGCTCTTGCAGAGATGGAAAAGCTCCAGTCTTGGTCCTGCTATCAGGAGAAAGGAGTCATGCCCACCTGCATGGTTTGTATGGCTCCTGGCGAGACCAAAGGTATCTGGAAAAGCAATAGAGCTGCTCCTGAGCCTGGCAAGCATGTAAGTCACTGCTAACGGCCACTGGCAGCATCACGAAATCCACTCCCACTGAAGCGCTGCTCACATGCATCCAGCACATGCCACCATGGGCCAAATTCCCATGAGAGGGCAGGATGGTTCATATCCTTGACACGTATCCAGTAAAGCATCACACCCTCTCCTATTGCCTTGCATTTCTGGCTCTTAGCCTGGGATTTAGCTTTTAGAGAAATACAGGATTAGCCAGGGAGGGTGTTTTAAAACATGGATTTGCAGGGGGTAGGAGAAGGTACCAAAAAGGCCAGAGATTCCCAAGGAACACGAGAACTGGCCCAACAAAGACACCCTTGTGTGAGCGGGGAGATGCAGCAGAACCTGTGTCCGGATGAAAGCTGCCCTATCAAAATAGCCATAAACAAACCCGCCTCCTCTGCTACAGAAAAGCTGTTGTGCCAGGAGCATATTAAATTGTATATGCTTTTTCTCAAGGCAAAAGAATTGCAGCAGTGACGGCAGCTGTGTGTGCTGGAGCTGAGCCACTGTATTCAACTAATGAAGGCCTTGCTGAGGACAGGGTGGGGGAAGGACTGCAGATGAATGTATTATTCAGAGGGACCCACACTGAAATAATCTACCAGTGCTGGGGATATGTGGTAGGGGGAAAAAAAAGTGATTGCCCAGACACCAAAAGCTGATGCATTTGCCAGTAGGCAGTACAGGTGATGGGCGAGATCCCTTCCCAGGCTGGGATCTGCAGTCCTGTGGGTGTTGCTGTTTACAGGATGAGAGGAGATGTGTTTTTGCTTCTCTGGGTTTCCCTGGGGAGCTCCTCGGTCTCAAAGCCCAGAGCTGGGCTGCAGCTACTACTCTGACCCAGAGGAAGGAGCAGGTTTCAGGGGATGCCCAGCCTGCCCAGCACAGAGCGTACAGAAGATGGGATTTAAAAGCAGTGAGGAGCAATGGAGATGTGAACAATCCCCAGCCTCCACCTCAGCGGTGTCTGATGATGGCCACCTTGGTTGGTCCCAGGTGTGGTGAGTAAATGGGAAATAAAGTGGCCTTATATACCCAGAGGGAGGAACCTGTTCCTTTGATGGTGGAGTTGCTTCCAGCCTGCCTGGCTCATGCCAATGTCATGGAGAAACAGGGTGCACAGGGCTTGGGACTCACCCATGCTGTAGCCAGTGTGTTGTCTCAGCGAGACCGCCTTTGTGTGAACATCCCCGTGCTGGGGACAGGGACTTGGAAGGGTCCTTCTGCACCTTCTGAACATTGGTGTGCTTGTTATAAGCAATCACAAAGTGGGTCTTCATCTCTCTTTACACCATCTTAGCCATGTGTAAAACAAGCCTTGAAAATAAGCTCCTTGCTTGGTTGGAGGGGATGTCCGAGTCTGCTGCCCGTGCTTTGCTCTTAATGCCTTGGGCCTTTAGAAGTCCAAGCCTGAACTTTTCAGGCCCTACACAAGAGATGCATGGGTGCTGTGGGAGCCCAAATCATCCAGAGACCTTCTGTGAAGTGTGGTGAGTATTAAGATCTTTTTCCACCTTGAGCTACAATTCCCTTTCGAGCAAAGTTGAATTGTGACTAAGCAATATGAGAAGATTTCCCATTCCCCCTAAACTTTACAAACATCAAGAAAACTTGCAGGATGCTTTCCTTATTAACCCAGGAGCATAGAGGCACCTCATGTAGACCCTCCTTAGGAGGGAGAAAAATAAAACAAAATCAATTCAGAAAGGATGACTCCTGTACAAACACCTTGCAGGTGCCTCTTCAAAGATCAGTTTATCCCCAGGCAACGTAGTTCAAACGCTGCAGTGAGGAAATGGGATAGAAGGGCCTGACACTCATCTCAGCTTAAATTCAGTCACTGCAGCTGTCCCAGTCTTTAAGGCAGAAGAGGAAATTTATGGCTATCCTGCAATGCGAGCAATGCTCTGAGCACCCACAAGGTAAATGCCCTTTTTTTT
>VWZY01004665.1:29070-46289 GCA_013399075.1 Chloroceryle aenea
TGAGAGCTGTGCTCAGGGCTGGGGGGGTCACAGAGCCTGTTAACAAACCTGCTCTGATCTCCAAGGACACAGGAATTGACCATGGAATAGAAGGGCTCAATCTGGGTCCAAGAGGCCACCAGAAACTCACGAGTTTACAGTTCAAGCTCCATTTTTTTCCGGATTATTTTTCCTTATTGGGTGTAAATTCTTTCCCGAGGTTCCCAAGAGGCTCCTTCTCATATTGGGCTTCTCTTCTGTCACCTTGCGAGGTGCAGGGGACTCTGGCTCAGCTCTTGGATGGGTTTATTGAAGGTGACCTGGCAGAGCAGCCAGGCGTGCTGGTTCCTGGGGCTGCACTGGGAGCTGTGGGACGCACCCCGAGTGCTCCGGGCACATTTCACGTGCAGGGGAATCCACTCGTGGACCAGAGAGCCAATTCCAGTGGGCTCCAGGTAAAACACCCCCTCTGAAGGCATTTCCTCTGCGTGCAGCTGGCTGAGACACTCGGTGCTCTCTCCTTCCACCGCCTCTCCACTGATCTGCTGGTTGCTGTTGGGCCAGATTCCTCGGGGTTAATTTTTCACAGTTGGTAGAGCAGTTGTCACAGGGTTCACTCTTGGACAGGCTCAGCCCAGCCGCCTGCAGGGCACGATGTGAGGTTTGCTTGGTTAGTTGGGTGTTTTTCTAGCCATTGTTACAGTGGCAGGTCCTTTTGTGGCTGAAAAGAAGCTGCAGATAGTTTGTTGAGCTCTTAATGCAGCTTCAATGTGTTGGCTGGAAATTGTCAGCTCTAAACTGAGTGTGGCAACCAGAGAGCCAGAGCAGGAGCCACTCCTGCTCACCCTGGAGTTCCAGGTCACCACCTCCTTCGGGATTATCCCCCTGAGGTTTGGGGGGGTGGGTATCAAACCCTCCAGCAGGGCTGAGAGATGAGTGACTGTGTCTGAAACACCAGTGGCATCGATCCCTGTCGGGAGGTGCTTGGAAGTGAGTTGGGAAGGGCAGGAGACTGGAATCACCTCGGGGCACGTGAGGTCGGGTTGGTGTAGTAAGCACCAAACAGCATCACTGCTTCATAAGCTTTGGGTGCAGCCAGGAGAACAATTGATCTTTAATTATTATAATTCTTTTTACTTTAAAGAAGTGTTCTCTTTCCCAAACTTTCCGGGGTTATTTTCACGGTGGGATTCCTCGCTGCCTTGTCCTCAGATTACAGTTTGCCAGATCAGTAGTGGGAATTAATTTCTGGTTTCTAATTTATGACTGGGGCACCTTTTTATTAAAGCTGTGGAACACAAGGATTTCCTGGGGAGGGTTTCTTTAAGGAAATTCAATATCTTAATCAGAAATAATTAGAAATTAGTGAGACTGTGAAGGAAAAAACCCCAAAGTCTACAACTGAATTACAGCCACTACCCAAAGTGATGACCGTGGGTTAAATCTGAATCCAAAGATGATATTTAAGGCTCTTGTAGACACAGTGATGTGACTCCAGAGCATCCATGTGGAAAGAGATTTAATTTTAAATAGCTGAGCTGTGTTCAGTTAAAGTAGAGCTGCTCCTGAAGTTGATAAAGCCACCTACAGAGCGAGGGTTTCCAGCAGCTCGTGTATTTTTCAGGTGGAATGTTGAGTGGCTTTTGGTATGGACTGAACTCGACTGGAGGAGCCTGGTTTGGAGGTGCAGGGGGGATCTGCAGGCTCCATCCAGCTGCTGTGGTCTCCCAACCCCAGGAAGCAGCCGGGTGTGTGGTGGGGAGAGAACGTGCGATGGGCTCTGGGAAAGACCCTGCGGATTCAGCTACTCCCTCAACTGCTGAGCAGCTTTCCCAGAGCTCTGCTGGGCTTTCCGACAGAGCCCGTTCGGTGCTTTGAGGGTGGCTGAGCCTGTTCCTGTCCCTCCTTCAAAGGAGGCAAAAAGAAACGCTTCCCAAAGTGGCTTTGCAGCGGCGGAGGCAGAAAGTGGCCTCGTTTCAGGGAGGAAGCAGTGGTTGCAAATGGAATCATCTACAGAGTTGTAATTCCGGGGGCACGACCACAGCTTTGCAACTGTACCTGGCTACTTTCTCTTCCCTGAAAGCCTGACGGAAATGGAACCCACCGAGCTGAGGCAGAGGTGGTTTGTGTTTTCCCTCAGAAGCCAGCAGGAAACAAGTAACCCCGTGGTCAGGCGCAGTTCGGGTGCATGGGCCAGCTGAGACCAGATGATCTCCTTTGTGGCAGAGGTGTGAGAGTCTTCATCCCTCCGTACAAATCTAACAATGATTTCCCCTCTTTTTGGAAGCTGGAGGCGGGGGGGTCACCTCATTCGGGTGCCTTCATTTCTCTCACGAAGTCGCGAGGGTGACCCCGCTTCCTTTGCTTTGCAGCCTTGGGTCTTTGCTTCAGCCAGGCTGCCCCGTGCTCTGGGGCTGCTGCAGTTCCTCATCCCGGAGTCAGGAATCTGCTTGTTTCTCCCTGTGTCCGTGCTTCTGTCCAGACAGGAGTCAGTCAGAGGGTTTCCAAGTTGAAAATTCCCTGCGAGATGCAGTACAAGAACAAACCGTTGCCTGAGCAGGGATGTGCTGATCACAGCACCCTTAAAAACCCTCAGAGTTACTGGTTTTGTGGCAATGCAACCAGCTGGAAAAGATCGGGGTGCAAATGAATCCTTTTATTGGTAGTCTGCATTTAGGGTGGCTCAAGGCTGACTTTTGGAGGTGGATCTTAGATGCTCCGTGCGTGGTACGATGCTCCATGCGTGGTGTTTGATAGCCTCAAGTGGGGGAGAAAAGCATCTTGAGACTCTGGTTTTAACCTTGCCAGCTCTGAGAAACAGGGACCCCACTCCTGAAGCCTCCCTGAAAGGCACATTGGACTCGAGGCCCTTCCCACTCTCCTGTGTCCTGATTACTGCACTAATTAATTTCTCCAGACTCCGGAGTGGCGCAGAGGCTGGGCTGTGGTCGGGGTTTGCAGAGGCTCAGCTGGTGTTTCTGTAGCCAGCTGGGGATGTTCTGCTGCTCGTGCTGCAGTCACGTTGTTCCTAATCTGAGATTTACATAGTCAAGCATTCATTTTGTCATCTCTTTTTTTTTCTTTTTGGAAAGGGAGAAGTAGAAAGTAGAGTTTAGTAGGCACGGGTGAAGCTGGTTCATTTTCTTAAGCCCCGCTCTGCAAAGCTGAGCTGGGTACTTGGGTGACTGGGATCCTCTTTGGAATGACTCTGCAAATCCATCAGTTCTTTTTCTTCTCCTTTTGGTGTGCCCAGAGTTTGGGGGAGAGTGAACTGTGTGAACTGTGTTCTTCAGCACTCACAATTCATTTGGTCTTGTGGGTGTCCAGAATATCTTTAACAGCCTGGGTCGCTTTCAGTTCTCATCTCCGATCTCCAGAAAGGGGCTATTTTGTTTATTCTGTGCTACAATTAAATGTTCCCCTTCCTGCACTGACAGGGTTTCTGCAGGGGAGCGTTTGGCAGCTGTAGTGGTGACAGGGAGGGAGCTTTGAGTGTTGTGGTTCAAGCGTTGGGTGCTGAGCCTTCTTGCTGAGCCAAACTAAAATCTGGTCCTTTACGGACCCTGCGTTGCTCAATGTTGGGCAAACAGCTGATGAAGTGGAGGTTGGAGAGGATGGGGCACTAAATACCAGCTGCTCGTAGACGTGTGGTAACCTGCAGGTGATGAGTACATCTGTCAAGCTTTCTAGGGAAAAACTTCCACGTCTACTCGACAGGAGAAGTAAATCTTAAACAGCCCAGCTGTCAGTTAGGAATCCAGGGGGTAAGTGGACTCTTGTTCTTGGTGTTTGAGGGCTTCCATCTTTTGGCAGGTTGATCCAGCAATAGCCATGCCTTAGAATCGTGGAATGGTTTGGGTGGGAAGGGACCTTTCGAGGTCATCCCATCCAACCCCCCTGAAGGGCGCAGGGCCATCTGAAGCCAGAGCAGGGTGCTCAGAGCCCCGGCCACCTCCCCTGCAATGGGGACAGGGCTGGGGCAGCCACCACCTCTCGGGGCAGCCTGGGCCAGGCTCTCCCCACCCTCAGCACCAAAAATATCTTCCTTGCTACCTCTCTTGTGATGCTTCTACTCCTCTGTCAGCTTCCACAATAATAAGAGCAAGAGCATCTTCTCCTCTGCCCAGTTCTGCTTTAATTTTACCCTCTGCTTTTATCAGGAAGGTAATTTTGGCAGAGACAAGCCCTTCAGCTGCTCGAGGACAGTCAGTAGAGAAGCTGTTTTGCTCTGTTCATTCTGCAGCTTTCTCCCCTGCATCCATCCCCACCTCGAGTGGCTGATCAGCTGCCAGGTCTGTGGTGAATTATGAGTGTTTGCCGTCGCGACAGCTCAAGAGAAATAGCCCCTGTCACTGGGAGCTGGCTCCCAAGTCGTGCTGCATTCATCTCTGTGCTCTGCTTTTCTGTGGGCTGCTGTAGGTGCTTTTCTATAGCCACTGAAACACCCAGGAGAGGCTGTGGTGGGTTTTGGAGACTTTTGTGATCTGTTTCAAGTGGAAATATGAAAGAAAAAGAAAAAATGCTGTGTTTGGCTTGTTAGCTGAGTAAGGTGAGCAGGTGCATATGGGGGGGTCCAAGAATCACAGAAGGGGGGGGTGGAAGGGAGCTCTGGAGCTCAGCGAGTCCAACCCCCCTGCCAGAGCAGGGTCACCCAGGGCAGCCCACACAGGAACAGATCCAGGGGGGCTGGAAAGTCTCCAGAGCAGGAGACTCCACAACCTCCCTGGGCAGCCTGGACCAGTGAAGCAAGTCCTGCATCAGGTGGTGGTTTTTAGGATAAACTATTCCACGTTTTCATTTTTATTTTAATTACATCACAAAATAAATTAATGCCCTCTTGAAGAGGGGGGAAGCTGAGGCACAGGCAGGCAAAGCACCTCGTCCAGGGTGCAGTGTGCTGGCTGGCAGCAGAGTGGAGCTGGGGCTGGACTCCCACTGATGACAAAAAACCCGCTCACAGCCAGGGAGGATGCAGCTCCTTCCCTTCCCAGTTCCTCTCTGGGAATGTTATATTACTGTGCCACCCACAGGCAGCTGCTGAGCTGCTGAAAAAGGTTTGGAATTTGCCTGGGGAGCTGGTTATTGAATGTTAATCGGTGACCAAAAGGCTGCTGCTGTCGTTTGCTGTGGGATTGACTGGAGTGAGATGTCCCAAACCTGGGTTTTCTCCTCTTCTCGTGAAGTGGCTTTTATGGTTCTTAAACTGTTCTCTGCTCTTTCCCACTCTTCCACAAAACCTTTCCTTCTAAGCAGCTGCTGTGTTCCTGCCCAGAGCGATTGCTCTCCCAGAGCCCCAGTGTTCTGGGGCTGGAAGGGATCACCCAGAGCAGGGGGCCCAGCAGCGCAGGGTCCAGGGGTGTTGGGAATCTCTCCAGAGCAGGAGATTCCACAGCCAGTTGTGTTCCTGTCAGGGATCCTCGCAGAGAACCTGCCGGGTTGTTAATTATCAGTGCACCCCGTTTGCTGACGTGCTGCCTGGCTGGGCTGTGAGAACCACTTGGTTTAATCTGTGTTTCTTTGAAGGGAAATATTCTTCTCTAGCTCCAGGAGCTGACCCCTCTCTCCAGTGCTCTGTGTGTGATTAGCACAGAACAAACTGGGTCAGCAGGGGCTGCTTGGAGGATTGTGAAGCCAGCAAGTGATGGCCACACCACTGCAGCTGAAGGACGTGAGTGAGCTGGGATTTTTAGGTGGAGCTGATTTGTTAGTAGATGACATCAGAAAAACTGAAAAGGATTTTGGCTTCTGCTGACCTGAGGAAGGGCTTGTGCATCTCTGTTGCCCTCTGTGCTGCTCGGGCTCAGGAGCGGGTGCTGCTGCCTTCCCACCTCCTCTCGTAGTTTAAACTGGTTGATCAGTTATGGGGTTTTTAAGAATTTCCCTTGCAATATTGAAACTCTTGTCTTTGCACCTGAGCTATCAGCTGCCCCTTGGGAGAGCTCTTCTGGGCTGTTGAGTTATTCTGCTTTGTAGAACAGAATTTTAATATTGTTTACCGTGCTCTTCAGCTGACGGCTGGAGATAAATTGAGTTCCTTTAGCCCTCCCCCGGGGGACCTGGTGGGGCCTCCTGCCCAGCACACCCACAGCTTTAGGTGGAGTTAGCTCAGCTCTGGGAAAATCTGCTCGTCTGTCTTCCTGGAGTGAGTGATTGATTGGTGAGAGAAGAGGAGGTTGATTTTTGGTTTATTGTTTCAAATCCCATTTCTAAAGGGGCTGGCCAGCCAGATGTGCTGGGGCAGCTGGGCAGGTTTTGCTGGGACTCAGTCTTCAGGCAGATCTGCGGCTGGGTTCGATGTGCTGAGGAGAACCCTTCTGAGCTCTCGGCTCAACCCTTGGAGTAAAGGGATGAGAGCTCAGAACCTCCCTGCCCAGCGTGCGCGGCGCCGAGCGGGCTGCTGGTGCCTGCCCTCGGTCTCCTCCCTGGCCTTCCTCCCCTTGTCCACATCATCTTGGTGGACCTGGGAGCTCTCGCAGGCAGCATTAGTCCCTCACGAGGCTCATTGGTCATCTGGGACCAGCTCAGGGTTTGGGTTCTGCTTTAGTAATAGGGTTTTTCAAAGGATGTGAAGCAAAGGGCGGCAGGAGGAGAATGGATTCTAATACCATGTTTGTTTATTGACTGCCACTGGAAGCAGTTTAGGTGGGAATCAAACACCTTTGGGAAGGTTGCCAATGAGCTCAGCTTCATTCCGTGGGGACGTCACTGGAGCGATGCTCTGTGCTAATGCAGGACCTTGTTCCTCGGGCTGCTGGGTGTTTGTTAGCACTCCCCCCTCCCTCTCCCTCCAACTGGTGGGTACAGTTCAGCTGGTACTAAAACCCCTTTCTCTCCTGCTCCTTTTTTTTTTCCAAGACAGCCTCCGGTTTTGTCTGTCATTACAGTGAGAGCCCTGTAGTAGCTGCCCAGCTGCTGTCACCTCCCTCTCTGGAATGGTGATTTAGAGCCGAGCCAGGATGGAAACTGGCTTTCCATGCCTGTGGCAAGCCCGTCAGCAGGCGCTGCGGAGAAGTAATGTGCCACTTCGGGTTGGGAGAGTTGTCAGTTTTCCAGTTGAGCCGAGAAAAACAATCAACATTGGCTTGGTTTGTAGCGGGACTTTGGGAAGCATCCCATAGCCACTGGGAGATGGGTGGTCCTAGCTCGGAATGCCCAGGAGGACAGAGCTGTGTGGCCCATGAGCTTCGCTGGGGAGGATGCTGAAAGGTCGGGGTGAGGGCTGCTGGAAATGAGACCCTCAGGAAGTGGGTAAGGTGGGAATCCATGTGGATTGCCCCCAGGCTAGGAAAAAACCAACCAGCGACACCTTAGTGTGCAGCTTCGTGGTGACTTAGTGTTTGGAGCTGGAGCTGTCAAGGTCCTGTCCTTCCTGCCCCACTGCTGCTCGCAGTGCTCTCTTTGCATCTGGGGCAGCGCTGAGAGCTCCCCGGGTGGGTGCAGCAGCACTGGCGTGAGGAAGGCACAGGAGGGGCTCAGAGCCTGGGCTTTGGCCGGGTCCCAGCTTCGGGGGGATGCAGCAGAGCTGAGCGGAGGTGGGACAGCTGACATTCCCAGCTTCGGAGGGGAGCGTGTGAGGACTGAAGAAAGAGGGTAGGAAACGGTGTAGAAAATTCTCCAGCATGGCTGCGGAGCCCTCGGCTCCTATTGTGTGTGGATTAGCTGCCTCGCTGGAAAAAAGCCATCACCTTGCTGCTGAGAGTTCACAGACGGGTCAATGGAACAAGAACGTATTGGAACAAGAATATATTCTTAGATTGGTACAAAGAGATGGAAAGAAAACAAGGAAAAAAAACCAAAAAACCCAACCAAACCCAAAGTGTTTGAACTAAGGCAGCAGCCAAAGGCCGTGCTCCTGCTCGCTGCGGTGCTGAGCAGCGGCCAGGGGCTGGCAGGCTGCAAACTGGGCTGTGCAGCCCAGGCTGGTGAAAGGAGCTGTGCTGGTAACAGAGGAATTTCACACAGCTCTCAGGCTCCGGGAATGTGCCAGCGCTTTGAGCCCATGAATATTCAGAGGAGCTGCAGCGTGCAGTGCGAAAGGAAATGCAAAATCCAAGTTTTTTCAGGCTTAGCTCTGACAAGGGATAAAAGTAATTTGCTGTTCTGCGGGGCAGGTTATCACTGACTGCCCAGTGCAGAGCACAGCTTCCCAATTAGCCAGTCCCAGTTAACCCTGGCAGCAGGATCTGTGCTGTTTAATCCATCGTGTGGGTGAGAAAGTGCCGGCTCCTGAGCGCAGGCTCCTGCTTGGGCAGCAGCCTCGTGGTGATGCCGAGTCCTGACTTCGCTCCCTCTTGCTCTAACCTGGCATTGCCTTTTTTTTTTCAGTTGCTGATTTGTTTTTCCTTTTCTGCTTGTTCTATTAATAATCAGCTGATGGTGGATTTAGTGTTTTGCTCAGAAGGCTCCCTCCTGGTCCAGGCTGAGGTGCTTGCAGCCGTGCTGTCAGGCGATGACAGATGTCCTTGGTGCACGCAGCGAGTGGCCGGCAGTGACGGGCTGCCAGGATTAGTATTCCAGGCACAAATGTGCCCCTTGTAATATGCAAAGCTCAGCGCAGCCTGTGTAGGAATGCCCTTGAAAGGCAAATTAAACTGAACTCCCTGGTGGCTCTGGGGGAGTGGGAGGGTTGCTGTCATCTGCGCTGAGGTTCAAGTAGGTTTTGAGGTGTCTGCTTTTGGTTTCTCTTCTGCTTTCGCTCCCCAGAAGGGCTTTATGGAGAGGGCATTCAGGGAGACCTTCCTGTAGACGCCCTGCACGGCAGAGCTGCTGCTAACTGGGGGCTCTGGTTTGCTCCGAGGTGCTGCCTTGATGATGCTACTTGTAAAAAATCATCGTGGCTCTTCTGCCTTCAGTGGGGAGCGCTCGGTCTGGCTCTCACAAACGGTGCCCTTGGAGCAGCCTTTCGGTGTTACCGCGCGGCTGCCCCAGAGCACGAGACCAAGTGAGCTGTGTTTTAATGGATGAAGCTGGAGGGATTCTCAGGCTGTTTCCTGAGGAACCTCGTGAGGATCTGCCTCTGAAATGACCATCTGATGTTCTTGGGTGACCGACCTGCTGCCCACAAGTCTCCCTGGATGGCTCCTCTCTTTGCTGAGCTTTAAACGCTGGGATTGCCAGCGATGGTTTGGGAGCCGAGTGGCTGCTCTCCCGCTCTGAGGCTCCGGCTGCCATGGGATTCTGGCTGCAGCAGAGAGGAGCAGCCTGGAGCGTGGTTGTCTGATCAAAAGAAGCATTTCGCCCACGCAGTTCAGCAAAGCAAAGCTTAAAAGCCCCGCTGGCCATGGCTCGTTCAGGCGAGCTTCCAGGGGTGGTGTGGTTGGGTTCTCTCCTCTGACACCGCAGCCCTGCCGCGCTCCGGAGCCGTCGAGCGAGCTGAGCACGTGCTGGGAGGTCAGCAGGCTCGCAGATGGGGGGGATCCATCTGGTCTGATTCTGCCTTGCAGCCAAGGAGCAGCCCTTTGCTGCTGGGAGGGGAAGGGATGAGCTGCCCTGGACGTGGTGGGGAAGGGCTGGGCTGAAATGGGTTACAGATGAGCTGCCTTGGGCTTCTGGGCACTGGAAACGAGCTGATTTTGTAGCTCTTTCCCAACCAGCTCCGGGTGTGAGTGTTGACATTTCCTATTGTGGTCACCTTGGTTTGAACTGCAAGTTCTTCATTAGGACAGAAGCTCCTTTTTCTAAAACACTGAGCTGGTTCTTACATAATGCAGCAGATTCAAGATGTCTCCTCATTTCCCCAAACACTGTTCCTCTTTCACCTCCTTTCAGAACTTTCTCCAGAGAAAAGCTGCGCTTGCTGCTAAAATCCCAGTTCCTCCTTTTTTTTTGTCTCTATTTTTTTTTTCCCCAGTAAGTTCAGAACTATCTTCATGTTATGTGGCTTCTGAAAGACTTTCTGTGCACGTGCTGCTCTGCCTTTGCTCGATAAGCATTTGCTGTTCCCTTTACAGCCAACTGGACACGTGCACCTTGAAGAGGCGGACGTGGGATGTTTTCCCTGGCAGCAAACCTCTGGTGCTTTGTAATTACTGCACCTTAATTTTCTTTCCCTTTGCTTTCCAACGTGGCATGCGTGTGATTAGAGGCTGGGGACACCTTCAAAGAGAGGTGAAGATGCCTAGCTTGCCAGGGCAGGGTTTGTGTTCTTGAGTTCCCTCCACGCTGGTTCTGAGTGGACTGAGCAGAGCTGATGGAGAGGTGAGCTGTGGGTCACGCTTGGAACTTGAATGCCTGTGTCAATGTTGTTTCTTGTCCTTGCAGGAGTCGCTCGGAAGGTCAGCGTGCCAGAGGAATGGAAGAGAACGCTGGTGAGTACTCCAGATATCTTCCTGGAGGGTCTGGGGCTGGGCTTTCCTCAGCATAAAGAGCCTGATGACTTTCAGCTTCCTCTGCAATTCAAGCGTAGGAGGTGCTTAGAGAAGAAGCTGGTTTGGTAGAAGTGTTGGTTGTGACCGTGCTCCACTAATGGTGTGGGCCAGCTCTGATTAAAGCCGCCTTGTGTGCAAGATCTTTTTTGAGCTCTCCCCTCTGTGACACCCGGAACACAAGTCCCTGGCTCTAGAAGACAAGTGACAGCCCCTTTCTTCATGGATAGAGGCTGGAATCGTCGAGCTGTGGCGAGCCATGAAGGAGGATCAGCTCGGGGCAGCTCCTGAGCTTCTCTTTCTGGATTTATTCCTTTAGGCTGCTCTGTCTTGGAGGAGATACAGGATTTTTTTCTTTTATTCAATAAGTTGGCTTTAAAGCTCTTGCTGCAGGCGCTGTCTCCTGCTAGCCCTGAGGCAAGCAAACTCACCACACTTCAGTTTCACTGCTGCAAGGATACGGTTGCAATGAAAACTCACTTTTTTTTTTGGTTTAGAGATTTCCTCAAATGGCTTTTCCATCTGCCTACACTGGCTGGGGAAGACCCGAGTTAAATGGCCTTTTTTTTTCCCTTCCCATTGAAAAGAAATTTGCTGGAAGCTTCTCCCTGCATCACAACAGCCTCTGTTACACTCACTGACCTCCCATTGTGGACTGCGGTGTTGGAGTTGGTGACTTCTGACTCCTAGGGAGCCATAAATATTATTCTAGATTATTCCTATGCAGCCAGGTGATGCCAGCCCCAGAACTTGAGGGCTGAGGTCCTTGTCTGCAGGGCGAGGCTGATGTATCTGGCTCCTGAAGGCTGGTTCTTGACTTCATACCAGACTGGTCTGCTGGAGCCCGGTAGCCTGGCTGGAACAGCTACAAGCCAAGAGTACAGCCTAAAAATAACCCCACGTCCTGCTTGTTGTCCTGGTGGCCAGAACTGCTGCTGTGCCCTCTGACTGTTCGCCTGCAAGGTGCACATTTAATCCGTGGCGATTGCTTTCCCGTGTGATTTGCTTGTGGCAAACTAATCCCAAACGGTGCCTTTCGAAGGGGGAGGGTGGTGCTGGCAGCTGATGGTGAAGCAGTGGCTGTGGAGGTGCCAGCTCCTCGCTCAGCCCCGGGACAAAGCCCTGGCAGCAGTGGGGTGAGTTTTCCCATCTCTCCAGCCTGTGCTAATGGGATGGCTTCGAGCAACACTCTGAGCTCTGCTGCTCCCCCAGGGCTGCCGGCTGCGTTCGTGTCACCGACCTTTCCGCCCCTTTGCCCGTGCAGTCGAGCTCCCACTTTTTGGGTAGGTCAGGGAGACGTGGGGGATGGAGCCTGTGGAGGTTACTGGGAGCTTCGGCTCCGGACTGGAGCGGCGCTGGCAGCGGGGATGTGAAAGGCCTTGCGTTCTGTTTGCACTTTGCCAACGGGGTAAAATCAGCTCCTGTTTGTCTCTGAAGAAATTCAGCGGTGCTGCTTCGGGGTGGAGTGTCCATCCTCCACCTCTGCCTGCACAGACACCCCCGGCAGCTGGCAGCGAAGCTTTGCAGGTCACCTCCTTAGTGCTGGGAGCAAAGAGCCCCGTATTAAAGGCAGAATAAGCAGATGGGTCTTTTCTTCTTATTTCCTTAAAATTACTTTGCTTTTAAGGACGCTCATTCTCCAAGTGCTGCTAAGCTCAGGACTCCTGGGTTGTTCCTGGCACTGAGACTGGAGATGAGGTAAGGAGGAGCTGCGCGCAGGGGCCGAGCTCAAGTCGATGCCCTTTGTTCCCTCAAAGCTTGATGCTTTTTTTTTTATTTTCTTTGATGTCTTGCCCTCCTTCCCTGGTTGTCTATTAACTGCACTGGCGATGCTGCATGGCTGGCTTTTGTTTTAACTGCATTGGCACGTGTTCAGAGCTGGTGTGCTTCGCCCGGCCACTGGGACTGCACAGCCAAGCATAAATCCCTTCTAGCTGTCAGGCTTCGCTAGCTGTGGGTGGGTGGGGGAGACCTCCTTGGCTGGCTGCCCTGCCTAATTAAAAATGAAATTTGCTGTTGTCTTCAGAATGTAATTCGTGCTCATCCCCGAAGGCTGGTGGAAGTGTGGTCTCCAGGCAGCTGCAGTCAAGTTGCAGAGCTTTTCTGTAGGGTTCTTTTAGAACAGGTCTAAGACTTAAGCTGCTCTCGACCCTACCCTGGGTTGCTTTTCATGTATAGAGAAGAATGGAGAGAAACTTCTTGGAGGCCTTGGGATTGCAGTTGTGAGCAAGTGGCTGTAGTTTAAGTAACCCCATGGCAGTAATTGGAATGTGCATGGGTTGCAGGAGGGCAGCATCAGGTGGCTTTGTTTTCCCACTCTAATGCTGGACTTCAGCAAAACAGAATTACTTGGCTACAGGCTGTGCTGGTGTCACTGGCGTTGGCTTCACCACCACAGCAACCTCTCCACTCCCAGCAACTCGTGTAGCTTGTCAGCCCCAGCCCCTGGCTGCCAGCTCGTGTGGTGAAAGCTCCTGAGATGGAAGGAGTTCTGACACGGGGGGAACCTGCGAGGTCCTGCGTAGGAGCTGAGAGGTGGTGGCCATGGCTTGTGGCTCGGTGTGAGGCTGGGCAGAGCCTGTGCTGGAGGGATGGGGCTGCCCCGGAGTCCTCAGCAGAGCTGAGGGAGGTGGGAGGACCAAGGTTAGCGAGAGGAGTACGTGGCAGCTAAATATACATGTGTTACCAGGCTGAGTTTCTCTGCTTTCCAAGGTCCCACCTACACAAGTCATCCGTGGCAGGGAAATGTCACTGGAGTACCTTTCCCCTCTTCAGATCCTTCCTGTGGTGCGGGTGAAGGATCACACTCTATTTTCAGAGCCTGTTTCCGCTGTTCCATCCACTGCCCACTCCGTTGCTGCCCAGACCCTCTCCCAAAGACCCCTCACTTAGCGTGCTACGAAATGATCTGGGCCTTTTTCTTAGTCAAGGGGTTGTCTTCTTACCTAGCATGTGGTCTGCGAGATCTTAAAAAGCAAAACACTGCAGAAGTGGGAACTTTGTGCTTTTCAGGGCAGGTCTCACCTTGTGCCCAGAGCTCCTTGGAAGCTCTGCTGTGGTCGTGGCTTGACCTGATGTGAAGGCAGAGCTGCAGAGCACGTGCCCGGTGGTGTTTGAGCTAATCATTCACAGAGAGCTGCAGCGCGAGCCTGGCAGTGCCATTGCTCATGGGAAGGTTTTGCTCTTGGGCTCCTTTGACCTCCTGGGCTGGGGGTGCTGGCTTTGCAGTTTCTCCCTGTGGCCACGTGCTTCTCGGCAGCTGTTGGGCCAGGCACCTTTCAGGAGCTCCTCTAAAAGGTGTAAATCTCCGTGGGCCAGCGGTGAAGTGTGTTGGGAAATCAGTGAAGTAGCCTTTGCACACCCAAGCTCTTACCCAAAGGTGCTTTTTTTTTTTAGGATAGCACTTGAAATCCCACTCAGCTGATGGATGCTTCAAGAATCTTCTGCTGTTCTTTCTTTATTCAAGGCTGACTTTCATCCCCTTTGACTTTCAGCCCTTTTATCTCCTGCTGTGCTACTTTTTTTTTTCCAATTCTTTTCCTACTAAAAATAGGAAATACTCTTTGAGTCCTTAACCTTTGTGCAAACAAAGAAGTAATTTGTTTTAGCCTCTCTACTGACTTCTGGGCTACGTGCCTGATAAGGAAATCAGTGTGATACGAATCTGCTGCTTTTGGAGACTTAAGACTCCAAATTTAGTCGGAGTGGAGGAAACAGAAATGTGAGTACTTGCTTCTTGTGAGTACTTGCTTCTTTGTGCCACCAGCTCTGCTACTTGTTCCCAGCAGGATGCATAGCTGGCTACCCAATTCCCATTTTTATCCCTAAAAATGAGAGCAAGCCCTTGAGATGCTCCGAGGTTCAAAACCATTCTAGAAATGAGGGCACGGCCATCGCGTGTGCCTCGAGCAGGATTTTTTAGATCACTGCTGGTTCAAAGCAGGCCGGTGGAAGCCATCCCTTTGAGTACACAGCCACTGCTGCCAACTGCCTTGGAGCTCTGCTGCCCACCAAGCTCCTCCGAGTAGGCACCATGTGCGAGTAGAAGAGAGCAGAAGACTACAAATGTGCAAAGCCTATTAGGAGAACACAAAACCTGCTCAGGAAACCCAGTTTTCAGCTTCAAAGGTACCTGCCAAGTGACTTTCTTCTCGCTGTTCCTTTGTTTATGAAGCCTTTTGTGCTTAGCAGCAGTGAAAGCTGAGGGGGTGGCTGCTGGGATGTGAAAAGTTTTGCTTGTAGGTTGTTAGTTTGAACCGAAGGAGAGAGAGTGTGAGCATGAGTTCCCACCCTGTGCCTCTGGAGTGGGTTGGAGAGTGGTGGCAGAGACAAGAAGGACTTTGTAAGGACCATAGCTGCCTGTGTGGGAGGAAGATCTCCACCAGCACCTCCCTCTAGTCTGATGGTGGCTGCCAGGGTTGAGGAGGAAATGTCTGCTGCTTTCTGTGTCTTCTGTTCCTCAGAAACCCACCAAGGCATCTCCAGGACAGTCATTCCGGGCGGTTGGGGAATGCCCTTCAAGAAGAGAAGGGTCCAAGGAGGGTTGGGAAGGGAGAGGGTGATGTGGAGGGTGTTCTCTTCTACTCTTCATGGAAGACCAGCCTCTGATTCAGGGGCTCTTCAACTTGGTGCTGGGGACCGGCTGGGTGGGAATCCCCTTGGGTGACTCAGCTTCAACTGGAGATCAGCTGCTTTGAGGCTGCTGCCAGGACGGGCATTTCACCATTCAGCAGCAGTTAGGGGACACCTGTCAGATGTCCACCTCTCCGCTGAGCTGCAGTGTGCTGACAGGGGGGACCTTGGTTTGAACTGGGCTGCTGGAGCTGGCGTTGGCTGTTTTCTGTCTAGAGGCCAGCGTGGTGCGTGCAGCGCTCAGTGCTTCACCTCCCCGCTGCAGAGGAGCAGCCAGTGCAGACTCAGGCAGTGGGGAGCACTTGATACCGCCTGCTCCTGAGCTTGCTTTTCTCCCAGGAAGATGCAGAAGCTGCGATTCCCATGTGAGCTGCTGTGGGTTGTGCACAGAGCGACAGAACCGCTCTGTGCAGCGCTGCAGGGAAGAGCCAGAGCAGTCAGAGCACCTCGGACAAAACCAGTCACAGGTGATGGGCACCAGTTTGCAAGTGTGCGGGAAGGCAAAATCCTGCTGCCCCTTAGTGGGGTTCACCAGGTGATTGAACTGCTGGGGTGAGGCTCCTGAGGAAGGTGCGGTGCAGAGCACTCGCTGCGTGAAGCTGTTACCCTAAAGAAGTCGAGCGCACTTGAGAGGTCAGCAAAAGACTTCAGGCTGTTACCCTGAGCGCCTTCTGGTCTTAAATTCATCATGGGTGTTGCATTCTTGGTGTAGTTAAGGTGCTGTTGGGGTGCTTGGGGCAGGCAGGGGGTGCTGGTGCTGTTCCTCTCCCCACAACTCAGATCAGCTATCGGTTTACTAGTTGGTGTGGCATTTGAGAAAATAAATACCCAATCATTTCCCCCCACAAACGAGCCCCTTATGGTTTGAGTAGGTGGCTGAACTCCTTCCCTCCTCATCTACAAGCCAAGAGTTTTCCAGAGATGATTTGCTGACCTTTTAATCCGGTGACACCCCATTTCGAGTGACTTCTAAAGCTCTCCTAGTAAAGGGCCGTGCGGTTGCTCCAGAGAGCTCTGCCTGGAGGAAAGGGGAGGTTGATTTTGCTGGGTTTGTGGTTTAGTGGCTAAGCCGGGGATGTGCTGGGACTGGGATGCTCTGGTCTCCTGGCTGGAGCGAGATAGTAGCAAAGGCTGCCCCTGAGTGAGAAATGTGTCTGCTGAAGTGCTGTGTGATTGAACTGAACGATCTCATTCCTAGCATTAAGAGGACCTTGTAGGACAAGTAATCAATCCTCGGGGTAATTCAGGCTGTGAAACAGGGAGTGTGGACTCACTATGGTTGGGAAGTAGGGCACGGAGCACAAGGGGTGGATTCCAAGAGTTTTCAGGTCTCATTTTCAACTTGTTGGACCTTCAATTCCCCTTGGTGCCTGTAAATTCCATCAAGGGGTTTTTAGTAGCAGCTTTTATTGGGGCTGGGGATAGGAGAGGAGCCTGCTGGGAACCAGAGGTGAGTGGGTTTGGGGGAATGAAGCGATCTCTGTTTTTCTAGGTTCACACAGCAGCGATGTGTTCTGGGCTCAGCAGCAAACCTGGCCTTTTAAAATCCAACTACTGAACGTTCTCCGTAACGTCGCTGCCCTCCTGAGTTGCAAATGGTGCTGGGTGAGCCAGTGGCTGAACAAAGCTGCCCCTCGGCCCCCGCTGGGTGCCAGGCTGTGTACAGTTGTGTGTTATCACTGCTGACGTCACCGCTTTATCTGGTTCCTTCTCGTTTGTCGTGGAAAGGAGCCTGGCTCTGATTTCTGAAGGTGGCTTTTGTCTGTTAAGAACCACTTGAGTGCAACAAGAAACCAGAGATCTGGTGTAGGCTGTGTACAGGTTGGAGCCCTCCAGCTGTGATGGGACGAGAGATAACCACAGCTTGCTATGGGAGAGAATTGCTCTTCCACCCAGCCTGGCTTGGTCTCTAAGAGGTTTTAAGATTCTCTGGAACTTACTGTCTGGGGGATGGGAAATTTGTATTCTCTTGTACACTAAAAAGTAACGTTTATGGGAGTTACTGAATTGCACTTGCAGATCTCAGCACAGCAGAGACAGGGACCTGGGGGAGCGGGGCCAGAGGAGCCCCAGCAATGCTGGGAGGGCTGGAACCCCTCTGCTGGGAGCCAGGCTGGGAGAGCTGGGGGGGTTCAGCCTGCAGAGGAGAAGGCTCCAGCTGGGGAGACCTTCTGGGGGCCTTTCAGTGCTTCAAGGGGCCTGGCAGAAAGATGGGGACAGACTTTGGAGCAGGGCCTTTTGGGA
>VWZY01004666.1:9064-69062 GCA_013399075.1 Chloroceryle aenea
AAAAAACAAAAACAAAAAAAAAAACAAACAAACAAAAAAACCCACCAGGTTTTCCCTTTTGCTAGGCAAAGGACTTTCCTCTTTATCTAAATTGAGGTATAAATTACCTGTAAATGTGTCTTGAGATGACTCACTATGTATAATGCAAATTTCAGTTTCTTCTTCTTGGTGTCCATTTCCCTAAAAATGAGGCTCACTTAGGAAAATTAACTTAACTTAGTTAACAGTTGTATGGATGATGAAAACACAGAAAGGTTGAAACAAGCACGTTTGCAGACAATAAATGTTTGGTTTATTTCGTTTTGTTTTTCAAAGACCAGTCCAAATTCTGCTAACTGCTACTGGCATATCATGATCTGTATTTGTGTATTTTGACTTACAATTCATAAAAGAGTTTAAAAGGACAGAATTTTATTATTGCTAAATATAACATTTACAAGCAGCTGTCTGTTAAATTGACAAATGAATATTTCAGAAATACATTATTTCATATACACAAGTTTTTCTTTATACACCTGGAATGATTTTTGTTATTTCATGAGCTTTATGCTATATATAGAGACATTAATTAACACTTAATATTGTTTTTAATTTTGCCTGAAGATGAAAGAAATCTTGTAGAAAATATTGTGGAAAATATAGGAAAAAACCCATAGATTAGTAGGTAGACACAGATTAATAAGAAGAAGCTAAGTGAGTTTAAATAATTTTTAAAGCTAAATTAGTAATTTCCAGTTGATTTCTGTGCTTAATAAACATAAAATTTAAACAAAGAGTTTATTAAACTAATTACTTACAGTCTACTTACTTCTGTAACTATAATTCTGTGTTAGCATAAAATCCCTCATTGTTTTTAATCTCAAAATTTAATTTAAATTCTTAACTCATTAAAAGGAACTAAGATTTGTGGAAAAATTTTATAGGAAAATAAAACTATAGGACTCAGTGTCTCACCACTAATGTACACAAAATATTACAATTAAATAAATGTTGATTGACTGCCACAGCTGAGAAAGTTTGCCTTTCTCTAACTGAGGGAAAGAGAATGCTGGGCATAGGAGTGATTGCTGATGGGCATTCAGATTCTTCTTGAATCTTTTTTTATGTCTTTCTGCTTTATGTCTTCCTTCTATCTTATTTATATATTTATTATTTTATTTATTTTAGATTTTCTTAGGATGTGGCTTCTTAGCAAGGTATTCAATTGCGGGACTGAAAAGAAAACAATTCAACCCCGAAATTGTCAACACAATCATATAACTGTAAACTGATTGATGAAGTAATTCCTTAAGCATTTTACCTCCAAGTAATAGCAGGATCTAGCAGAGTACAGGGATGCAAAGCTCTTATTAATGCAGAGAAATAGGCATCTCTAAAAGGTGTTTCACTTGTGTATGACCATCATCAGTTTACCAACAGCAAACAGTTTTCTAATAATTTATATATTCAAGTTACAGATGATTCATGTAGCAAAATGGTGACATTTGATGAAAATATTTTGGGAATCACTCATCTGTCCTGACTTAATATGCCATTTGATTAAAGTCGCATGTTCCCAGACTGCTAAAACATGGACCTTATTGTTAGAAAAAAGAAACCTAGCAAACCACACATTTTTAATGCAATCTCTTCTAAATTTTTTCTGTAAGCTCATTTTTTTCCTTTGAAAAATTACATTTTACAGATTTTCAGAGATTATTGATTTATGTTGCTATTAATTTCACCTAAATTTAGACATCTAGATTGGTCTCACTAAGCTTCTGCAGCCAGTTCCAAAGCATCTGAGGCTTCTAACCTATTTCACACATATTTCTAAAGACATGCAAATTGTCTTGGGAGACACTTTTCTCTACATTGAGATAAAGGGCTCTATGAGCCTAGACAAATTGACTCAGCTATATAAGTTGTAGACACCTGAGTTAATCTGATTCTTGGATGAAGCTTAAGTGAATTCCTGTGAAATTAATGAAAGACTTTTTATTCTGTTCTGCAGAAAGGCTTAACATAGTCTCAGTTGTCTGAGAAGGCAAGAGTAGGATGAATAATATCCATGCTATTTTTGATGCACCTTCCCTTTCCCAATCCCCTTAATAGATAAGATAAACTTATTTTCCTTGCCCAGCCTTCTAGGAGAGTTCATCCACATTCAAATGTAGGGTCAGTTTTCATACTGTTGCAATAGAGATAGCTCCTGCAGCATGGGTTTCATAAAGCTTCAACAGAAGCTGGGCCCCTCAGGAGTGTCAGGTAGGAGTACAAATGTATACTCCAAAAGCTATATATATTCAGCCCTAAATCACATGAGAAAGATAAATTTAAAAGAGAAAAAAAAATGTCTTTCACTCCTTGATATACAATTGATCTAAAGACTTAGAAGCTATGCCGGATCTTTTAATGTGAGTTTTATGACAATCAAGAGATAATGGAAGACAATTCATTGAACTGGAACTCAGTTTGCATTTTCCTGTATAGCAAGAACTCACAGAGAAGATAAAAGGCAAGAAGTATAAATTTATCTTAACTAAAAACATTGTTTGACTTCATTAGTGCTTAGTCATCATTTTATTTGTTATAGCCTTTTCTATTATAATGGAAAAATTAATGGACATTAAGAAATATATTTAGGTGATTGACTCCTTTTCTCATGGAAAAGGGATGGAGCTTTTCTTCCAGGATCTCCTGAAGCCTTTGAAAACTGAGTACTATCACTACTGAGCTTCTTACAGTTGTTGAAATAACCATGATCTCTGAATTGAAACAAATCAGCTTCCAAGGAATTGGAACTCCTTGTTGATGTTGATAATGTATCTATTTACTGCAAGTTCAATTAAGAGACAAAGTTAGATAAGACCTAGTTTCCTGTTCTCCAGAAGTTTAATATATTGCAAGATGATAACGGTAAATGTCAACCTTTAATTCCACAGTATGTTTTCCAGTGTCTTTGCTGCTGCGCACCTACTGTAGATAGATTTATGTTCCAATTTGAAATAGTGACAGAGGCTGATTTTTTATAGACATAATTAAAGAAGGTGTTCACTAAGGTTTGTAAATCTACAGACACTTTAAAGTATACAACTTCATTTTTTCAACAGTGCTTACCCAAATTATCCAACAATATTTTATGGAATGGGGCCTGTTGACCTACACTAGACTTAGATTTTATGAAAAGTACAGCAATGGTTATCATAAGATTTTACAAGGTAGTCATTATGCTTTGTAATATTAAACCATCTTTCTGGATATGATTCATTCATTGTTCCATTTTCTACAACTGAACCAGTGGCTATATAGATAGTTACACCCATAGATACTAAAATAAATACCACTGCATTAATCTAGGTTTATGCAGATGTACACTTGTTGCTGTCAATGAAATGCCATCTATATAAATAAGTTTTATCAGAAGCATGAATTATGCTCACATTTGTAATTTTGATCTTATGGGAGTACTCAGATGAAAATGCATTATCTTCTACTAATGTTAAGCTTCGGTGTATATGTATTGAATTGATTTTAGTTCTGGCTATCAGTACTTAAGATTAACTGAAAGCTCTCTAAAGTTTTGTTTGTCTGCTTGTTTTAAATTTTAATATTTAACATCATTAGACTTATTTTAGATACTCATTATGGCAGGATAATAATTGTTCATGCTGAGTAGTATATGAAAAGATTAATGGGTTGTGACTCAGTACCTGCTGAGGCTTCAAGCAAAATCATTTAAGCATTCTTAACGCACTTATCTTTGAATTTACTCCCCAGCAAAAACTATTATCTAAGGTGAAAGCATTCATTGACTTGTAATGGTAATAATGCTATCTGGATTTCCACGTAATATTATGCATATTATTTTGAGGATAAGATAAAGGCAGAAAAAAATCAAAATGTGTTGAGGCTAACCACAGAGGTCAATGTGAAAGAGACAGTCTTACACAAATACATCAGTGGCAAATGAATTACTGGGGAGAAAATAGACGTATTAAAAGGAGGTAATAGTGCAGGCAATGAAACAAATGGTAATTTAAAAGTAGCTGACGTGTTATTTTCATTTGAAAATTCTCTTCAGAAAAAAAGTAATATGAATAATTAACAAGGAAAAAGACCCGTAAAGGTATGGTTGAACATGTGCAAATCAGCCAGATGAGATGCTATGCTTCCCAAGATCTTAGCATCTTTGTTTAATAGGTAGAAGATGTTTTCAAAAGTATGAAGGACAAATGGTGTCCTATTCTCTGCAAGTCAGAGACAGTCAAGAACCCAATGACTGCATATTTTGGTATACTTACTAAACAGAGACACTGGCTGGGTCTTTTCACAGGGTAACTACAAAGAGGACAGAGGCTCTCTCTTCAGAAGAAACTACATGGAGAGAACAAGGCATAATGGCTCCAAGATGCATCAGGAGAGATTTTGTTTTGATATAATATGGAATGTTTTTGCAGTTACAACAATCTGTCACTGGAACAGTTTACCCAGGCATGTAGTGAAGTTCCCATCACTGGAGGTTTTCAAGATAGATGGACAGGATGCTAAATAATCTAATAGGCCCCCATGAAATGTTTGACTAAATGCAAACCTACATAGTCTTTTTGGTTTTTAAAAAAGGAAGAAGTGAACATAGTGGGCAGAGTTCCATGTATGTGACTTCCATTCCAGCAACACTAGAACCAATGCTCCAGGGCAAGAATCACAAAGTTCTTCAAGATAAGTCTTGGTAAGCAAGCAGCATGGAATTATATAGAGTCATTTAGTTTTGCAAAGTAGAATACATTTCTTATACAGAGTTTGTAAGTAAAGCCTTCTTATTTTATAAAATATAGTGAACACCAGAGGTTATAGCTGAAACAAACAAACAAACAAAACCAATAAATCAGGCACACAAGAAGGAACAGGTGTGAGATAGAAGTAAGTCTTCATTTATATATGGCATATTATTTTAAAGACCTTCTTTTCATGTATCTTTTAATAGATTGGCTTTCATCAGTTGAATATGTGTGATCAGCATTTTCTCACTGATTGCAGCACATGCAGTGAGTACCCACATTGTTCCAGGTTCAACTAGGATAGGGTTAATTTCACAAGAAGCTGGGAAGGCCACTGCCAGGATAGCGAATAAAACCAGCCAACCTGGTATTTGATACCATAATGACATCATAGCTGCTATATAAGGGGAGGATTGGCCACAGGTTTGGGCCACTGTGGTCAGTTTGCAGGGCAAGGTGATCCAGGTGGTGAGCACAGTGTTGTATATTATTCACTTTATATATTATTTCACTGGTACTATTAGTGCTGTTTCCCCTCATTTTGTGTTGTTCTAGTAAACTCTTTATATCAAGCTGCAGGGTTTTGCCTTTTTCTCCCTAATTCTTTTTCCCACCCCACTGGGGGCAGGGAGGGCAATGAGTGAGTGATCAAGCCATGTGGTGTTCAGTTGCTGGTGGGCCCTAACCATGACACACATCTTGCTCTCGAGAAGAGTATTTACCTGTCCCTCCCATGCCTTGTGGCAGCAGTATGAATACACCACATTTATAGCACTGCTCTGGGCGTGAGTCTAGCAGGGGATCTTTCTGAGAGAAGAAGATGGATTGTCACATAAATCATCTCCTATCACACCCAAAGGCCTCATTCTGAATAGATCCAGAAAATAACGTAACCCCCAAGATACATTAATGATGTATTGTCTTCTTATTCTCAGGCTGTTCACAACCTCTCCACTGAAGCAGCTGTCCTAGCTATCAGGCTCTGGGTCCAAATGATACTGCTGAAACAAGACAAATGTTGTCAGTAGCCTGTTCTTAAATACAAGGTCTCAGTACATGGCAATCCACCTTTCAGCTCTGTGGAGTGCCCACTTACAGAAAGAATCTATAGAAATATTTAGAAAAATACAAATGACTCCAAGAGAGGAAATATCTGTGCTGTTTAACTTAAGAGAAGCAAAAAAAAACCCGAAACTTGAAAGACGTGTGAACTACACATTTTAGGCTATATGACAGTCTTTGCTTTATGATCCTTTCTTGTGGCATTAAAACAAAAGCTGGTAATGTTCAATCTAACTGAGGAGAAGAGGTTTTAACAGGGGTGTAACTGCATCAAATTACATAAGCTGCATCTTTTCCATTTCTGTGAATGTTGCTTTCAGGAAAGCTGGGAGCATGTGATGTACCAGGCATATACAGTTAGCCTTACACATTGGAAGGCACTTGAGCAATTGCCTATGAGCTGCACAGATGGCCAGAACATATACAGTACGCTTTACATGTTCTGCATGCATTGCACTGATTACATATGCTCTACAGTTGATTATTCAAGAACATTTAAATACTCATCCACTGATCAAAGCTGCAACTACTGCTTAGGCCAGGTCACTGGTATTCAGAAATCTTGGAGAAGTATTCTTCTCTCATTGGTCTTAAAGAAAGGGCTAAGACAACCTGCCTGCCTTTCCCTTGCCGACAGCATGGGATGGTTTTGCATAATAAGAACCTGTGGAATATAGCACTGCAAGTCATATGAGTGTGGAGTCCAAATGCTTTTGAAGATTCAAAACATATGCGTGTGTTAACATTGTCACATGAACTCATTTCACTTTAGCTTACACTAGGCAATGACATTATTATATCAATATCTCCACAGGGAAATGCTAAAGGGTGCTCAAAATGATTCCCTAGAGATACGTATCTCTCTCAGTGATCACAAAAGTACTGTAAGACAACTCTAGACTGCAGACGTCATTCCCTTAGCTAATTACTGAAAGTGATGATGGTGAATCTGATAAGATATGCATAATAAAATCCTTTGTAGTTAAAGTATAAAAGATTACATTTTGAAAAATAAATATTCAACAAAAAAGGTCCTTTCTTGTTTGTTCTCTGTGTAATACAGGAATAAATAGGGAATATTCCACATGCAAGCACATGTGTTTCTGTTTTATATTGCTCTAAACCTCTTAGAAATGGCCTCAGTTGGACATGGTTTACCTAGGTGACTCACTGAATTCTTATAGAAGTTTGGGGGCTAATGTAGTCTAAAATAATGAATATTGTTCATCAATTGACTTGGTTAATTTGTTCCTGATTTATTTATAGAAAATAGAGAATAAGGACTAAAGTAGCTAGCACAGTCATTGAACTCGAGTCCTTTTCAGAACCCCAGTGAGAAAAGCACCGCTGTACCTTTATCTATTGTGATATAATCTTTTATTATATCTCTGCTCCACTTCACAGTTCTTTATTAACTCCCTGTACAACAGTTTACTGTTCAGAATCACTTCAGGTGCCTTTCTGACTACAAGCATCCTGGCTGTAATGAAAAGGAAAAAAAAAAAAGAGCCAAAGAAGGTTGTCATTTGTGTAAGGCACTTTAAAGAAAGATACTGAGGTAACCAACACAGTAAACATCTTGTTAGAGAAATATAAATCACACAAAGCAAGCATTTCAATATTCCTAAATTAATAATGAGTCTGACTCCTAAAATAAGGAAATTAATGGGAAAAAAAAAAGAAAAAAAGAAAGCATTTTCATTACCTGTGATTCACCCCAGTTTGAGTTCACTATTTTTATTTAATAATAAACATGCATTTATTTATTTTTTGTTTTTTTCCTTCTTAAGTCTGCTCCTGTAATTCCAAGACAGAAGGCTTGGCCATGGCAATTTTCACAAAGTAATTCACAGTTTAAGATCAACAGCATTACACTAAAGCTTTACTGGACATCTTCACTTACGCTTCTTTAAATCAGCATTGTTCCAAATGACACTGGTCATCTTTCCCTCTCCCATGCAGCATGCTTACAAAGGACAAATAAATGAACTGATTTGAAAAGCTAGTGATACAATAAAAGTGGAGTTTGTATCTTGATCAAACACATTTTTGACCAATTCTCCCCTTCTATCCTGGAAAGCGATGTTCCAGGTCCGAATTTTCATGGCAGTACCAGGACTTCTGTCTTTTGTCCACATGTAGAGGAACTGTAAGATTATTTTTATCTTTAATTTCTTTGTATGTCAAGTACAATTTGAAACCTGAGAAGGTTATGCATTGTATTTCAGATCCAATGCTGTATGGAACTGTGCATGCCTTACAAACTTTTACTCCTTTAATGCCTATTGACAGAAGTGTTTTGGGTGTTTGACATCCAATAAGAAACACTTAGCTTTTTACAGATGGGGAAGGAAGGCTACATATAATATCCCAAAGGACAATTCCTAATTGCTGTCTCTACTTTTATGTCTTTACTGAATATATACAAATCCCTGTTCATAGATAAATCTATTAAAAGGTGACCTGATAAGTTTATAATTTAAAAAATAAATTTCTGCCATCCCCAACTCTCTGCTTTTTATGATCTTTAGCTAAGAGAAAATAATGCACCTGGGATTATGAATATCATAATTATATTTTAAATACAAAATTAACACCTGAATAGATTGAAAACCAAACATCTCTTTCAAGAGGCTCAAGTGAATAACTACATATGTGTCTCAGTCTAAGGCCATCACTTGGAAAGACCATAAAATTATGTGTTTGCATATTTAGAACAGAAAAATTACCAATTTATCTATACTGCCATATCATGTGGTCTGGACACTGAGAACATTTGAGGTGATAAATACACAGGATCTGAATTCTTTTGCAGGATCTTCCTTAAATTCTCAGAATGCAAACAGTGGAAAAGAAAGATTTATTTGACACCATTATTTTTTGATCTGTCCTTGCAATATATTTCCATTCTTTACATGCTGTTTTTTGCTGTAAGTACCATTTATGTGTTTAGTATTTGTTACCAAATAAAAAAGAGATTTTTTTGAACACAGACCAGAAAAAAAGATATTTCTTCTTTTCAACATAGAAGTAAATCTGCACTTAGAATCACAGAATCATAGAATGGTAAAGGTTAGAAGGAAGATCATCGAGTCTAACCCCTCCTGCCAAAGCAGGATCACAGGAACAGATCCAGGCAGTTTTTGAATGTCTCCAGAGAAGGAGACTCCACAACTTCTCTGGGCAGACTGTTCCAGTGCTCCATCACCCTCAAATAAGTTTTTTCTCATGTTGAGGTGGAATTTCCTGTGTTCCAGTTTGTGAGCATTACCTCTTGTCCTGTCACAGGGCACAACTGAAAAGAGACTGGCCCTTTCTGCTTGACAGCCACCCTTCAGATATTTGTAAACATTAATAAGATCCCCTCTCATTCTTCTCTTTTCCAGGCTAAACACCACCATTTCTCTCAGCCTTTCCTCACAAGAAAGATTTTCCAGTCCCTTAATCATCCTTGTAGCTCTCCATTAGACTCTCACTAGTATTTCCCTGTCTCTCTTGAACTGGGGAGCCCAGAACTGGACACAATACTCCAGATCTGGTGTCACTAGTGTAGAATAGAGGANCATCCTGGCTGTAATGAAAAGGAAAAAAAAAAAAGAGCCAAAGAAGGTTGTCATTTGTGTAAGGCACTTTAAAGAAAGATACTGAGGTAACCAACACAGTAAACATCTTGTTAGAGAAATATAAATCACACAAAGCAAGCATTTCAATATTCCTAAATTAATAATGAGTCTGACTCCTAAAATAAGGAAATTAATGGGAAAAAAAAAAGAAAAAAAGAAAGCATTTTCATTACCTGTGATTCACCCCAGTTTGAGTTCACTATTTTTATTTAATAATAAACATGCATTTATTTATTTTTTGTTTTTTTCCTTCTTAAGTCTGCTCCTGTAATTCCAAGACAGAAGGCTTGGCCATGGCAATTTTCACAAAGTAATTCACAGTTTAAGATCAACAGCATTACACTAAAGCTTTACTGGACATCTTCACTTACGCTTCTTTAAATCAGCATTGTTCCAAATGACACTGGTCATCTTTCCCTCTCCCATGCAGCATGCTTACATAGGACAAATAAATGAACTGATTTGAAAAGCTAGTGATACAATAAAAGTGGAGTTTGTATCTTGATCAAACACATTTTTGNGATCTTCCTTAAATTCTCAGAATGCAAACAGTGGAAAAGAAAGATTTATTTGACACCATTATTTTTTGATCTGTCCTTGCAATATATTTCCATTCTTTACATGCTGTTTTTTGCTGTAAGTACCATTTATGTGTTTAGTATTTGTTACCAAATAAAAAAGAGATTTTTTTGAACACAGACCAGAAAAAAAGATATTTCTTCTTTTCAACATAGAAGTAAATCTGCACTTAGAATCACAGAATCATAGAATGGTAAAGGTTAGAAGGAAGATCATCGAGTCTAACCCCTCCTGCCAAAGCAGGATCACAGGAACAGATCCAGGCAGTTTTTGAATGTCTCCAGAGAAGGAGACTCCACAACTTCTCTGGGCAGACTGTTCCAGTGCTCCATCACCCTCAAATAAGTTTTTTCTCATGTTGAGGTGGAATTTCCTGTGTTCCAGTTTGTGAGCATTACCTCTTGTCCTGTCACAGGGCACAACTGAAAAGAGACTGGCCCTTTCTGCTTGACAGCCACCCTTCAGATATTTGTAAACATTAATAAGATCCCCTCTCATTCTTCTCTTTTCCAGGCTAAACACCACCATTTCTCTCAGCCTTTCCTCACAAGAAAGATTTTCCAGTCCCTTAATCATCCTTGTAGCTCTCCATTAGACTCTCACTAGTATTTCCCTGTCTCTCTTGAACTGGGGAGCCCAGAACTGGACACAATACTCCAGATCTGGTGTCACTAGTGTAGAATAGAGGAGGGAGGAGAATGTCCCTTGACCTGCTGGCCACACTCTTCTTTATGCACCCCAGGATACCATTGCACTTCCTGGCCACAAGGACACATTGCTGTCCAATGGATAAGTTATTGTCCACCATGATGCCAATGTCCCTCTTCATGGAGCTGCTTTTCCACTATTATTTCTTATATCTCAGGATATATCTCTACTTATTTATTATATATCTGGATTCATTAATATGGCTTTATTTTTATACAGACTTTCAGTTTTATTGAAAGGCTTAAAAATAATTTCATTTCAGTCTTCATCCTGGCCCAGACTTGTTCATACCAAAGAGTAGTGAACACAAACCCGCTTAAAATGTAAAAGACCTAGAAGAGAGGTTTTTCCACTTTTTTTTTAAAATTCTCCTCAGACACATTCATTATTCCTTTTTAATAACTGATAAAACATCTTAGAAACCTATCTTTAGTGATCTAACCTAGTCAGGGCAGTCAAATACATGTATTGTGTAGACTGAAAGGCTACATGAAACCAGATGCAGAAACCAATCCTGAAATGCTTACTGTCACGTAGACAACAGAATGAACACTTCTCATAGCTCAGATAACTACCAGTAGAAAAAGGAAAACGTTGCTATTTAATCTCCTTGTCTCTATATTCCATATGGCTCATTCTATTTTGTCTCTTTGCCAGTGAAACATTAGAGCCACTTTTTTTTGTTTGTTTTACTGTATAACACATGAGGCCAAACTTATCTACAGCCAAATAAGAAGAGACAATGTTTCAAGATACTAGAATTTGGGTGAAGTTTTCCAGTTTGCTTGGCAAATATATTGTTAGTGGAAGTCTGGGTGACAGTGAGCTGCTTGGTGTGTGTGTGCATGTTTTATGAGGGAGGGAGGAGAGTTAGCGAAGTAGTAGGATCTTGGCTTTCTTCCACAGTAAAGCAGGAGGCAATTCTGATACTGTCCAATTGTTTTGGTCAAGGTGTTTGCTGGAAATGGCTGCTGTCTTACCCATATATTGCATAGTGTGAACATTTACTGTCTGTATTTGTCAGAAATATTATTCTGGGTTTTCACAGTGCAGCATGAATTCTTTTCTAAAACAACTGTCCTAGGTCTCCAAAGCAGATGGTGCCATTTTTCTCAAAGTTTTGTTTGTGGACTCTCACTATTTTGTCTTTCATTGAGTAACAAATATTATTTCAAAACAGATGTTTGAAATGGGAAGATAAAAAAAAAAATCCACATAAAATGTTTTAAGTCAGTGTAAATAAAATCCTTTGTGTCAGCAAAGTGATCAGATAAAAAAATCAGCAGTATTGTAGAAGTAATTTGATCCTTTTCCTGGGTCCAAAACAACTGAGAGCAAATGCAGTTCATGTTCTCATTCTCTCTTTTGCTTTCTTAATGTTATTCAAAGATTTAATCCTAAAACCACAAATGATGAAGTGGCCTGTTGTGAATATCATGCAAATTAGGCAGGGGTTGGGTACATATTAGTAAGTTTCTGTAAAGGAAATTCTCTAGCTGATGTAAATGTTTCCAATGGAATCAATGATTGCTTAAAAGAAGTAAAATAAACTTTCAAGAACAACCCAAATGAATGTAGAACAAAGAAATAAAATGTCTTAATATGTCTAGCTTCTCCAGATGAAAATTAAAAATGGATATACAATATGTATAATATAGGTATTTGGAACAATTGGAAATACATTTCTACAATAGTTTAAGATGATTTAAAGTAGAGCTGCTGCAACTGATTCTTCTGTCCTGTACATCTTCACACATTTCTGACTCTCCTTTGCAGTAACTGATGCTCTGGTGTACTTGTGGTTATTTCAGAGAACAAAAGCAGAAGAAAGCTAACCAGTCTGGGTGGCAGAAAAACATAGTCTTCAAGGCTAGAACAATAAACAAAGTGTTGGGAAGGGGTAAAATAATCTTGCAATAATCTAATGAAATTAACTATTGTTTAATTTTAATTTTAAAATACCTAGGGTTAAGTAATGACACAGATCATCTTCAGGAAGTCTACTCGTCCAGGATACATTAAACTTTAACAAGAGAAAGTAAACTTGGTATGGAGAAAAATCCCACACTAGTTGTGGAAAAAAATCATGCTTTGTCACCATTTTTTGTTAACTTTTATAATTTGAAAAGAAAAAAAAAAAGGAACAGTAAATTCTTCCTACCACTAGAAAATGGTTGGAGGAACTGAAAGTAGAAAGATGTGTTCTATCATTCAGTTCTAAAAATTGTCATTAACTCTAACTTTTCTGTTAGTAATAAAGAAATAAAATAAATAAAAGCCTGATGAAAAAGACATAAAGACATCCTGCAATATATCCACCAGAGAGACAGCTGCATTGATTATTAATTATTATAACTGCTATTTTTTGCCCTCATATAGAGATTCATTTAATAAAAATAAGTCTCCCTACTTCTGTGCAAAATATATTTATGTTGTGTGAACAGATTGCACCTTTTTCTTGTTAGTAGAAATGTAATACAGCATAGAAGATTTAAAGCATTTAGTGAAAACTAGTCATGGAGTGGATTCTGGATGCATACTGATAGAATAGATTGTCAGTGAACAAAAAGAGCTTGGAATTCAGCCACTAAAATCCATCTGCAGAGCATTAATTTAGATCCTAAAGGGGAAACCTTGGGAAATCCTACCAAGAGGTAGTCAGATGACTCTGTGTGCATGAGGACAACAGACAAATTACTGAATGTGCTGTCCTTGAAAGGAAGGATTTACAGCTGTATCATACAGCTTCAAGATACCAAGAATTAAGAGTTTTTCTTGTAAATGAAATTTGCACATTTCCTTCAGTGCAGTTGCATGCAGGAAACCACTGTTAAGCTCAGATAATTTAGATGTTTGTAAATAAAAGACTTGTAATTTCTAGCTGTTCTTTTTCTGTCCCTGTTCTTTTGGCTAAATATCTTCAGGGCTGTGCCACTGGTGACTTCTCCCTGCTGCTGTGCACCAGGAACCTTGAAGAGTACCTCAGGAATGGCTTCAACACAAGCCTCCTCATAGGTTTCCAGTAGGAGTTATTCAGGATGGTGGTGTCTGTGTATTATAGACTAGAATATCACTTGTGCAGAATCCTCATTTGTCTTAAGACTCAGGAAATTGGAAGGGAATAAGCCATTAACTTAAGAGAAGTCATTAATTTCACTTTTCCAGAATCTCTAGACACCATTTGTTTTATTCCAGATACCTTCATTTGCCTATTGTTTTCATGATGGAGGGAAGTATTTATTTTTTCACTTTAGCTCTTTCCTTTTGTTTCTAAAATTTAATATTGCTTAGGCTACATCAACAGACTCAGAAAATGATCCAGTAAGAAATTTAGTATATCACATGTTGAGTAAATATTTTCTTCAATAGACTTCAGGTGCATCTGTAAAGATTACATGCTTAATTTACTCTGCACAGAGTTTTAGCTACTCAAAACTCATCAGAAGTGATAAAGAGCAGCTAGATACCATGACTTCTGATTAAGATATGTTCTAATACAATCAAGTTCAGATTCATAGTTGTGGCTTTTGAATATTCCACCTTACTGATGCTGAGAGGTATGAATCATCAGTCATCAAGGCCTATGAAGAGAAAACAAATTTTTAAAGTTAGAATATTCACAGATTGTCCACATTATCATATGCATTTTGACAGAGTGACTAGGTTTTATTAACAATAAATTAGCTCGAGCTGTTACTAAATAGTTCTCTTGGGCACAACACTGAAAATGCCATATGTTATTTCTTTGTGCCCCTTTTCCTCTCAGTGTTTTTAATTGAGTGCATGAGTGAAAGCAATGAAGTCTCATTAATTTAATTAAGGGATTGAATAGCCACATGACCATGAGTTAACATGCATTACTCTATGGAGACAACATTATTTCTTTGAGGAAGGAAACATTTCAATGACCACTAATCACCTAAGTAAAATGAGCAGAGATAACCACCAACAAAGGCTCACTAATTAATAGGTTAGGAAATTTAAATGCACTTTAAAGAAATGTTTAAACCTGGATTTTTGTTAAGGTAGATACTTCAGGATATAGAGATTTGAAGACATCTGTCACTAGATTTCAGTTATTTACCATTCACCAATGTATTTGCAAAGGAGAAAAACTGCAATTACAGAATTGCCTATATTGAAAAAGACCTTTAATATAATTGAGTCCAATGTGAGTGCAATAATCACCCTAACACTGTTGTGTCCAAAGTGCCGAAACTGGCATTTGGTCTTACTGAAACTCAACAACTTCAGTTGGTCTTAGCCCATTGATCTAGTCTCTCTAGATTCCTCTAGCGCACTAGTTGATATTAGCATTTGACAACATAAAGAATGCCTAGTTTTGCTTCTTTTTTTTTTCTAAAATGCAAATGTGGTTGCAGAAAAACACACTTTTTTTTTTTGTAGAAGATGAATATATGATAAACAGCAATTCCGATTTGTTTAGTACTAGCATAGCTGCAAAGTGCATACAAATACTACTTACAGCACTGATTTTCATTTGAAGTAACAATATCTCCTTCTGCAGACAATGGAGTGAAATAATCCAGATAAGTCAGAGATGCCTGACTTTCTACCATGACAAGGGATCTTAGAGCAAATACAGTGCTCAGTTAAGCACATTCATTAGATTTATAAAGTTAGGAAATTCAGGAGATGAGTACTTACATTACGGGTACTGAAAAATGACTCTTGTAGGCCTAGCCAGGCAAACTTCTCAAAACTCAGGTTTTAATGAGGTCGCAGAAGGATAAAAAGCATCTTGCTTCCATGTTAGGCTGTAAACTGCATCTTAGATGAAAAAAAAAAAATCATAAAATGCACTGTGACTCTTTTAAGGTTAATTTTGCTGTTACCCACCTAGCCCTAGGTTTGTTTGATTAAAAAAAAAAAAAAAGGAAACACTCCATGTAACTTTTTAAGTATGTTGTTATTCTGAACAATAAGGCAGGATAAGAAATTTGTAAAAATGAAGGAAAAAGCATCATTAATTAATAATGCAAAATATAACCAAATGTATTTCTATGCTGAAATAATTTCAGCATTTGTTTCTTTTCTCTGCAGTTTCAACTTTCCTTTTAAAGAAAGTACTATATCAAGCACAATGCTAGAAAATGTGTTTCCTGGGAAAACACTTGCTGTTCGTTTATTGTCTAACTACAACAAGGTTTCTAAGCTGTTTTTTTCTTAAATTCCATTCAACTACAACTTACTATATTCTAATTAACCATTTTTTGCATGCAGTGTGAGAAATAAGAAAAAGTGTAAGAATTCAGTATTTTGTTTGAGAGTAGAATAAATACTGCAGGATTTGTCACCAAATAAATTCTGAGATTCTGTAGTTTATAATAGTGTAAGTCAACTTGCAAATAAATTATTTTGGAAGCTTCCAAATCAGTTCCAGCCCTAAATCATTAGACTTACTGTCATGAAGTACATTTCATTCATCATAGTTCGTAAAACAAGAAGATAGCAGACCTAAGCTAGCTCAGCAGCATTCTGATGACAATCACTAATGGGTTGACTCTAGCCCAGAAAGGGGTTGACTCCTAGAAGATAAATGAGTTTCTAGAAAGAAAAAATGAGCATCAGTGACACTCCCTAAGCCAATATGATTGTCTGACCTATGCAGCACAACAGACATTGTTCTCCAAGAAAATTTGCTGTCCACTGCCACCTCTCAGAGTAGAAAGCTTTAGAGAATAATAATGAAGCATATTTTAGGACACAATTCTTATCTCTGCCAATGGGATTCATTAGCAGCAACATGAAAATCAGATAACTGAAATGGGTTTAAAACTGTGGAAGTAAAATAAAGCTGTCATTGAACGTCAAGGTTGTCTGAACTTGCTTACAGTAGATATTCTACAAGAATAATGTGATGTTTCCAAGTGCCTATTACTAAGCCTGTTCTGATTTTCCTAGAAAATAAAACCAAAGACAACAAACCAAAAAAAAAATTAACAAACAAACAAAACACTAAAAAGAAGCAAATTACAATTTTGTTTTCCATAAAAGTGGCAATGCAGTCTACGTAATGTACTTAGGCCATCTGAAGCAGCTACCACTGAAGCTGATTCCCCCCTCCACTGAGTGACTGTTGCCTTTGTGGCAGGGACGGCCAAACTGCAGATAAAATGCAGTCTCACAGCAGCCTACATAATTTGTGTCGTTTTGTCCTTGCTACAGGATTTCGTACTTCCCAAAGAGGAAAGGAACTATCTTGGAGTTACCACTTCTGATGCCCCAGTTCAGTCTGGTGTCAAGTAAGATTACTCAAAGTCTCACACCTTCTGGGGCACAAGGGATTATAATCATTTTACTCAAGAGAAGGAGGCACAACAGGCACATACGTACATAGCCAATATGGAAAGACTGATCTCCAGTCACTTTTCCAAGGTTACATACAAAATCTATGATGGAATCTGAGACAGAACAAAGGATTGAAAACTTGACTCATTTTAAAACAGTGGCAAAGATCAATTATCTTTAACAGGATTAGTAGTAGCATTTCATAATAGATCTCTTTCAGTTCAGTTCTGGGTTGATTTTAGACTGCGTATGACATAATATACAAAATCACTATGCAAAAAGGAAACAGTAGTATAACAAGTCATAAAATGAAATTACCCGTCTGGAAGTCCCCCAAAGTCAATATGGAAATGACAAGGTTGTCAAAACCTGCTGACGGGATATTAAGAAATCTTTCATGTTATATTTCCATGCTGTCTTTACTGAGTGTCTTCTAAGTGTCTAGAGAAATCATAAACACATTTAATATAGTTTCATATGACATAAGACTGATGAAGAGTACCTACTGCATTTAATTAACTGTGAAAGAATGTTTTTGTACATTTTCTAGATATTACCAAGTATCACCTTGAATGTCAATATCTTAGAAATCATTAATTACACCCAATGCTAAATTATAATCTAATGCCAAGAAAAAATTTTAAACTGGACTGTATGAATTATTCATCATCCCAAATTCAATACGAACACTGATCTAGTTGAGTGTTAAGTACTTCTGAATATATCATAAGAGGTGAGCACTTTTCTGACAATAGAATACCAGAAATTATGGCCTGATATTTATAAAATACAGGTCCCCAAGAATCAAGAAGATATACTTTAGGAGAAAAAACAAACATACAACTAATGATAGAATTTGTTAATAGGTTCATATAAATATTTGTATAATATTTCAGATCAAATCCATTCATAAAGTATTAACACTTTCAAAAATAATGTTAGAAACGTCTTAATACATAATGTCTCTCCACTGTTCTAACAATTTGGAGTCAAGAACCTTCAGAAGGCAATATATTCACTTATTGAAGAATCTTACCTGAAGAAAGACCTGTGGTTAAAAGATGTCTATTTCTAGTTTAGTACCTAAACAAAATGGGACAAATTTAGTGCCTAAACTGAGATGGGACAGCCCTACACTGAATACATTTATACTCAAAATTTAGTGGTAGTGCTAGTATTTCTAAGAAACTCAGTCTGTAATGGAGAGAAGAAAGGATTCAAACTGGCTAGCTCTTTAAAAATAATTTAAAAAAAAAAAGTTTAAACAAATAAATAAAAATTACATTAGTTCAGAATTATGAAGATTGACTTGCTTCTATTTTATAATATTTTTTCCATTGCCTGCTTAATGGAATTGTAGTTTGTGAAAAGCTTCCTAAAGTATTTTTAATGAATCAAGAAACAGACACATAAAATGAGTGACTGTCATTCAGATGATAACCAGGCACTGCATGTTGTACACTGGTAAGTTCTTGAATCTGGTTTAGGTTCTCTTCTGAGACCATTATACAGCATAGATTAATAGCACATCTGCTGTGGTTTACAGCTATATGGATAAATATTTATCTACAACTGAATTCTGACACACTGAAATTGGAACAGTGTGGTATTAAGCATTCTATGTCAAAAGGAAAGTGTCATAAAATACATTAATGTGTAAATTTATAGGGTTTTTTTTTGCTTTAAAAGGTCGAGGACTTTAAAAAGTAGTCATATATGAAACAAGTGTATCCTGAAAATAGGAACATGTATACACTGATCTTTACATCATAATACAGGAGTTGTATTTGTTCTGGTAGAATTTCTGTACAAAATGGTCATAAAATATTTCAGTTTAAGAGGGAATCTGGAAATTCCAGAATTGTGGGGATTGAGTGCAATATCCTGCAGGTAGGTGATCTGATAGAGAGTATCTTCTTCTATAGTATTGAAAAAATCCTTCCTTATGATGGACATTTTATTGATAGGTGTACACAGAAGCTTGATGCAGCTACCCGTATGTGAGCATCTGGTATTATCTGAGATGTTCTAGAGAAGATGAGACAACAGCATAAGTCTATCAGCTGTGACATGGGATTAGTAGGACAACCTACCACCAGCAGATGTGCATGTAGGGCCGGGCAGGCTATCACTGGGCATCACACTTTTAACCATCACCTCTACATGGACATGTGAATTGACTTCTGTCATTAATTAACAATACAACAATAAAAAGCAAAACTTAGCAGGAGGCAATTTATTATCCTGAACATATGCATCATACATTTTTAGGTACCGAGAGTAGTCCCATCTAGCTTCTGGCTCTAGAAAACAACACATCTCTTATAGCTCTCAAATCAGATCTGTAGCAGGTATCTAAACAGCCTCCTTGAATGTCCTAAATCAGTAGGCACCTATGCTTGCACAACTGAATATAATCCCTAAAAACCTGTGGAAATAATACGATTTGATGACAAATCATCTCTGATGACTCTTATTTCCAATCCCTCTTTTTTTTTTTTTCCAGGTGGTCAATTACTTAACTGTGTCTATGAGATTTCTTTTCTGAACTGAGACACCTCTCCAAGAAGAGCTGGAGGTGATATATAAATATCCCATCCACTAAAAAGTTTTAAAATTTTTCTGTGATTCAAGGATAAAAATAACTGTGTCAAAGGCAACAAAAATTAGAAAACAAATCAAAACCAAACCAAACCAAACCCCCCCATTTATCTAGAGAGCTTTTTTTATTTCATTATCCAAAGTATTTTTTATAAGTATACTGATAAGAAAAAGACACAGAAATGTATGTTTCCCATATCAAAGAGTGCTTGTTATTCTGTTCCTAAGGCTGCCCAGCAACCAGTGACCTGCATGAGAACCTGTGCTGACAAGCTCCACAGGTATGCAAGCTTAAAGTAGCTCTGGAGTGCTTTTAATAGATAAGCATACTCTATCTGCTCTGGCAAAGAAAAATAGGGCAGGCAATCAAACAACCATCTTCCCCAACCTGAGCAGAATACTTAACGTAAGTCAAGGGTAAAGAAAACAATCTTCCCAGAAAAATGCCTTGAAACGCAATCAAAAGAAGACATTTGTACACATATGTATTTATAGCAATAGGAATAAAAATGAGAATACAAATTAAATCCTTTGTTTAAATATATTACTTGACAAAGTAGAAATCTTTCTACACAATAGTCTAGATATTATATCTAATAAAATGGCTAAAAAATTTCATACAAAACCAGAAAATACAATGACAAAGAAGTGTTGATACATAAGAAAATGTTTTCCTTGGTCATTCTAGTCTAAAAATAAAAATTCTAATACTACTGCAGAAGCTAGTGCACAAAAAAAAATACACTTCAGATTTTTTTTAATCACATTTTCCCTTTTACTGAGTTTTATTCCCTTTTTTTTTGCCAATAACAATCTATAGTAAGATGATTCTGGTGTTATATTGTTTATTGCAAATTCCCTTCTACTGAGTTGCTTTTTTCTTTCTGCTGATTTATACAGATACTTGAGTACAATATATTTTTTCCTTAATTTGTTAGACTTTTTACAATCATTGTAATAATATTTAAGACCTAAGTTCTAAAGAGTTACCTGTTTCTCTTTAAATTTTGCCATGTACATTTAAAACAATTTTCTATAGGGAATAAAGTAAGTCTACTATCATGAATTTAAAAAAACAGAATACAGCTTATTCCCTTATTGGTTACTGAAGCTTTAATCACTTTTGAAGTACAAGGTATCTTGCAAATTAGAAAAAAAATATTTCCTTGAACCAATGGAGCTGGAGTACCAATAAACTGGTAAAAAGACAAAGAGAGGTGAGAAGTTGTTTGGGTTTTCCCATTCTCTCTGAACTGTCTTCTCACATGACATGATCTATATCTTAGTAACATTAGTGTGAATGTAAGATGAATAATTCTGTGCAAGTGGATACTGGCACCCAGTCAAGTTTTTGAAGTGTTACTGAAGGAAAATTGTATAGGGAAAAAAATTAATTATGGGCAGAGAAAGAAGGTATCCAGGGAAGAAGAATTAAGTCAGACCTACTGCAATAGACATTATGATATAGTGGAATTCTGTCCAAACATTCAACATTCCTGATCACAAATGTCTAAAAATCATGAGAGTTGAGAGCTAGTAAAAGGTTCCAATTATTGCTAGTGAGAGAGACCCTACTTAGGACTTCAGAGATATAAAGATTAGACTGTAGATATTCTTTTTCTCTTTAATGAAATCTGAAATATTTACTAATCTTCTTTTTCAAGAGTTAGATATTTCTGTAAAATATTATCTATTAAGAAATTTATGACAACAGCATAAGATTTGACAATGCTGTCAGTGCAAGTTTATTAAAAACAATGAACAACAGGAAAATTATATGTATGAGTTCCTATGGTTCCTTTGCTGCTGTAGTATGAAAATCAAGTAGTGTGGAATACTGTTCCTCAAACTCACTGTCGCTCACACTTAGGAAGCTATTATGGTAAACTAATCTATGCTATTACAACCACAGAGCTAAGAAAAAGAGGTGTGAATAGCATTTTGTTAAAAAAAAAATAATTTAGATTGAATATTATTTTTCTCTCTGGCATTTGTTTTCATGATCTACACCATATTTTTAACTCCTTTTTCGTGCTACATTCAGTGAAACATATTCTGAGGTGATAAGACAAGGATAGGTTAAATATTGATAAGTAAAAGTCAGTCTGAAGCCTGCATCTGTGAAGAGCAAAAAATGTGTTTAATGTAAAGTTCTTTAGTTATCTCATTAAAGCAATGATGAAATTATCACTGCTGAAAACAGAGCTTTGTGAATATTTTCCAGGGAGGTGCCAGCATTTCACTTACAGATCCATCACCCACTGTAGTTCAGACAGTGTTTGTTGACTCAACTTTTCCCATTACTCTCTGTCCCTTCTACTAGAGACTGCTAACCTCATAACAGAAGGTGAAGCTGATCCTGAACTACTGAATGTTCCAGTCTATATCGAACATAAAGTGGACATAAATTCAAATTATCCTTGTATATATTCAGATTTTTGAAAAGTATGGGCTTAAGAACTTTATCTAATTCTAAGGACATTCTAGCACAGTATAAATTCTACACCATGACAGGGAAAATGTGAGAGGGTTGGTATAGCTTGCTGCAAAAATCACATGAAGATTAAACCAGAAATAAAAATGACCAAAAAAATTAAACATTAAAACGATTAAAGTGTTAAACCAGAGAATAATTTTTGTTTTTCATTACCAGCATCACTTCCTTTTTCTTTCTGACAAAAAGAAAAGAAAAAGAAAAAAGAGAGAAAGAGAGAAAAGGACAGTAGGAGTCTAGTAGGAAGAAAGATTAAAAAAAGAAGTGACAATCTTTAAGATAAATAGATAAAGAAAGAATTCAAAATGTGAAGAAATTAAATTTTGAAAAGGAAAAAAATGTCTGAAGGATAAGCAAAATTTCTTATTTGTTTTAGAGTATAACTCTGAGGTACATCTAGACACTCAGACACCACTCTATTGTCTGCCAGAATGAGCTGGTACATGATTTGTTATACACTAAAATAGAACAGTACAAATATTCTTGCCATGATTTTCTTTCTGTGATGTATATTTCAAGCATAGAGATCTTGAAATGTAATCTGGGCAAATATTCTGTAAAGTTTCTATCAGTAAAAACTCTGAAACATTTCATGAACTCATTTGCTTCTGAGCACAAGGTCTGCAGGAATAATGAAAGTTTATGTGGCTTCTTTTAAGAGGAGGGAAAGGTGCCATCAGTTTGCTCCATGAGAGTTTTATTCAGCCAGCTTATTTTCACTGCATGTGTTACCAGGCTCTCTGTCTCCCTGCCTAGAGTGTGGTTAGTTTTAAGCTGTCCCTTGTTACCTATCTATTCCTATAACATCTTAATCTTAGGTCATGCAGAGGTCAAACTAATGTATATGTTCCTGAGATAAGGCTGTAAGCCATATGGATGAAACAGTATGCTAGTTCATGATTATGGAAAAGCACAGAATACTTTCTTCCTCTTATTCTTTCTTTCAGCTTTAATGAGAGCAAGTAAGATGGATTAGTAGGAGCTACATTTTAGGCTTCTCCTTGGGGAAAGAAGTAGAGAAGTGAGATTTTATGCATGAACAAATCTAAAATCAAACAGGATTTTTTTTTTCCCTAACTTACATGGCAGTCAAATATTAATGTTTAATTATTATGTCTTAGTGTCTTTTCATCATGTGTCTTAAGAATTTAAGATTTTTGATGTAAAAACTGTGTAGTTATTAGCAAATCCCATTGTATATATATATTAAAAAAAAAAAATAGCATTTTGTTAGATCATACTGTGAATTATAGGTAAACAAAGAGCAAATAATTTTTTTTTTTTTCATTANGTAGGTATTAACAAATCCCATTGTATATATAAATTAAAAAAAAAAATAGCATTTTGTTAGATCATACTGTGAATTATAGGTAAACAAAGAGCAAATAATTTTTTTTTTTTTCCATATGGGTTTAAAGTTATTGATATAATTTGTGGGGCATAACTGATCCTGGATTTAGATCCCCTTTAGTATGCCTTTCCTTCATAGTCAGGGAACTTTATTCTGACATGATATAAAAAAGAAGCTGTCTGTCACTAGCAATTAATCTTTCAACTACATTGTATAACACCTTCAAATTCTTTTTTGAAGTTCTTTCTGTGATGGGCTGTACTTGAACAGATAATGTCATTCATCTTGCTGATGTTAGTGTCCTTTCTGATAAAATGCAATGCATCCTGCTTTAGGCAGTGAAACAAACATAAAGCACATTTGCTACCACTGCACCCTGACTTTTGAAATTACGCATTCCAAGTCACATTGTGTAAGTCCATTATGCGAAGAAACAAAAAAATATTTTGTTGTGTTCTCCAGAGAAACAATCCAGAAACTAGCTAGATCATACACACTGCTCAATTAGTTCATTCTTCACCATAATAACAACATTTACTTTCTTGTCAATAAACTCCTTTCAAACACTCAAGTCACTTACTTGGAATAAATGATTGGTTTGCCTCTGAAAGTTGTGCAAGGAAAATCTATCAATACAAAGATATCACTTATGCCTGATGAAGTCCCTGAACTGCAGATTCTTTAAAACTGGAAAAATAGCATGAAAAATATTTCAATATTTTTCCCTAAACATCATCTACAAGCCATTATTAGACAAAAGGTCCCATATCACATGAACTTTGATCTGACCTACTTCACTCATGGCTTTTGCTGAGTGATTTGTTCTATTTTCAAGCCTCTGTTCCTTTATTATTTAATTACTGATATATGATCAGGGTGGCAGGGTGGAAGATGATGCTGTGGAAATTAGAGTCAGTCCAGGAAGAGTAAATACAAGTTTTCTATGGTAAGATGAAAGACTAAGAAATGCAAATTTAAACTGCACGTATTAAAATATACACTGAACAATGAATGTGTCAACACAGTTGACCACACACAGGAATCTGGTGCTATTTTATATTCTCTGAGGCATCCAGGACTCCACAAGGGGCTGGCAGATATGATATAGGAGTCCTGTGTTCTTCTGGAGGTACAGTGCAGGGTCATGGAGGATAGCTTAGGATAGCCCAAACATGACTAGGCATCTTTGGTTAGGCAACACAACTGAACCTGTAGTATTTTGAAGTTGGTACCAACACCTCCTTTTTCTCCTTTATCACAATGATCTTAGAGCTTTGCTCTTCAATCTGCCACTAAGTAGTTTCTATCTGAGCTAGATCTTGCAGGTTTGAATGTTTTTCTGGGGCTTTTTAACTTTATTAATTTACTATTACTCTTCCCTACAACTTAATTTCACTTGTATCCTTCTATTATCATGTCCACAGGTTATTTCAACAAGAGTACTGCATGTTGTTCTTATAATCTCCATGACAAGTGCAATATCCTGCAGTTCTGAAAACAGATTAATTTTTGTCTTGGCATTTCAAAGAGGACCGTCTTTGCTGGAGTTGTGTATTTGTGTTAGAGCAGACCACACTGATCATGGAATCAATAATAAATTTTTACTGACTTTTTGTATCTGTTAAAAGATAAGAACTATGACAATATTAACACTGACAAAGCTAAGCATGGATTTAGAGACTTTTTGATAGCCTCAGGTATTTCTGTACTGAATAAGACTCTTGCAATGAACACATCTTTGCAGAGAGGAGCTTCAGCATTAATTTCTGAATGTTTTGTATAGCTAACTTATTGCCCTGAAGAGAAAGCAAACTCCATTACAAACCTGATATGTAGGATTCTGCACTGCTTTTTATTTTCATGTTAAATTTCCCCATGGTTTCCTTTACTACTTTATTTGATTTATTGTCTTTTTGCTTAGCTCAAAACACCATGAGCTTTACAAAAGACAGGATCTTTTAGTGACGGTGTTGCTTTCAGTTTTGCTTCAATAAAAAGTGGCCTTTATGTTCTATTGACAGAAAAAGGCCAGAAGATACAAGGAGATTTTGTTTGCTTCTTTGTTCTGTTTACATTTGCCAGAGTCCATTCAGGGATGCAAAATAAAGAACACAGTGGTAGAGACTGCCCTAATGCTATGTGGTGCATTATAAAAATCTTTTATCACATTGAGAAATAAAGGCAGGAGATTGTGTCACAGTTTAACGGACATAAAACAGTCAGCCATCTCACTGTGATTGAGTGAATACAGTTCTTAAGAGCAAGTTCTCCATTTCTGTGTGCCAGGCTCTCTGCTGGAATGCCTTGAGCACTGGGAAAGAGAATTCATCCTGCAAAGAAGCCTATCACCCTTTTGTGACTCTCCTATGGACTAACATTAAAAACATTACATCTTGATTCGATTCACTTTTCCTTTTACCTTCTTTTAGGAATCTTCTTTTCATTTTCATTTGAAATACCTGCTGCACTCCAACAAACGGGAGCATACAGTCATGTTTACTCAACGTCTGCTGCTCATATATGGGTAAGGACAAAGATCAGTCAAACTTGGCCATAGTTCTCTTTCAGTCCTGTTTTCTAATGCCATCTTAATTCCTGGTTGAAAGACAAGCCAAAACTCTATCTTTTTGGGTCTTATGAGAAGCATTGCATGAAGTTACCCTCCAGAGCTAGTCTACTGTGTGTTTGATTGAAAATCATGTTAAAATAGGAAGTTCATAATCTGCATTTTAGTGCCTTTTTTCTAGAGAATGTCAAATCTTTTATTTTCTGTCTTTTTTTACATGAAGAATGTCCCACCCATTTTCTTTCTAAGTTTGAATGAATAATTATCTATTTATTTAAGATCTTCATGATCTACTTGAATATCTGCCATTTTGAGGAACTGTAGTTCATTTAATAGGAGTTTTCTATTTTATTAATTTAGATCATCTTTGTCACAAGATTATCCTTTCTTTTTCAATTTTTGTTATGTAAGTAATAAGTCCCCCTCTTCTTTTTTCCTTTTCTTCTTTTCTTCTTTTCTTTTTTTTTATTGTGATATGATACCAACATTTCTGTGTAGCATCTGTTTTACAGTATTCTTGTCTGATACTCTACAGAGTGTTTGTGGTTTGCTACTGCCATATCAGTAAAGGAGATTCAGTTACAGAAATATTGCATGCATAGATGAACTAAGAGTATATGAAGTATAGAATATCTGACACAATTTCATAATGTAGCATTTAAAAAACATATAAAATAAAAAAAAGTAAAACCTTTTGCTATTATGTGGGCATCATCAATGATGTATAAACAAGGAATTTGGTGCAAAAAAATGGTTCAGAACACAAACAGAGTTTATGGTAGCACATAAAGTAGGACCATAAACATAAATGCAAGATGGTGCAAAAAACCAAGGATGTTGAAGTACATTATATATTTTAAAAACTAGTAATTCTAATCTGTTTGGAACATCAGCCGTGCTTACACTGCATAGCAGAGTGCAGCACAGTACAACACCAGCTCAGCTAACTCAGACCTGATTAAAATTGTTAGGCTCAGTGTTACATCAGGTAGACCTAGCAGCATGCTCCTTCAATGTGCACTGGCTATACCAGGCTGTTGCTTCACCCTGGTAAACACACTGAATTCATTATTACCTGGGCACTACACCAGGCTACAAGGATGTTAATAAGTATGTTGCATGTATAGCTTATATTTAGATGAAAGTTGGCTCACACAGCAACAGATTGGATTTTACATAACAAGTTTCATACTTCCAGTCTTGAGGTGTCCTACTCTGCTCTTTGCAAGGAAGAGGACAAACAGATTCGCTCTAACTGAAATGTTACGTAAAAGCTTTGCTTCAAGCCCCAGTGCAAAATTACTGTGAGGTCAGAGGATCTTGTCCTTGAGGAACAGTTTGTCCCAAAAGGGCATAAATCCTAACTTATGGCAGATGTTTTCAGGTACCAAAGCAGATGTAGTCCAAAGAAAATGTTTTTTTAGGTAGTTTCCTAGAAACTGTCATTTGTGAAAGAGCTAAGTAATGGAATTTCATTTCCAAACTCAATTTATCGAAGAAACATGTAAGGCCAACTGCTCTGATGCTGAAGTATGCCAAAGTAGAGCATTGCTATAATGCAAGTATGGATTTACTATCTGAAGTTTCACTTGCTTATGTTTCACTTTATATATCCACATATTATTTATTTTAACAATCAGAAATATATATAAAAAAATACTAACATGGAAAAGTAGGAAAATGGAACATCATTAATGTTGAAGTAAAACAGTATTTGTATAATAAATATAGCAAAATTGAGTCAGTGAAATAGAGAAATTAATTGGTAGATTTAAAACAGAAGTAAAAGTAAGACTTCCTGTTCTGGTTTCTTCCAATAATAAGTACAGTTAAAACAATTTCTATTAAAACAATTTTGAATTAGGATATTTTTCCAGTTTAAGTTTGGACAGAAATGAAAATCCATCAGTTGTTCTTATAAAGCAAAAAAGACAGCATTTCCCTCCCCATTCCTGGGCTGTAGTGTTGCTGTATGTACTATTTCCCTGTTAATAATGTGAGAGGACTCAACTTTTTCTGAAAACAAAATGTGGGGTGTTTTGTTAAAAGAACCAGCACTGCAAACACAAGCAGCTTCTCGCCATGTTTGCAGTCTGCTTCTGTTGTCCTTGCTCCAAAATCATTGCTTCTATAACTTGGGAGGCTTCTAGTGGGCAGCCTGCTATTGACTGATTTCTGCAAACCTTATCATCCTCCAAAGTAGAAGGAAGAGGTCATTACATCCAATCTCGAACATATGTTCTGGTGTCTTTCCTAAAAAGAGGAAACTATTATAGCCAGAGCACTTATTGTTCATAAAGAGTGATAGTGAAGTCTTCTGATGGGGGTTCTGCTCCCATAGCACATGGCCAGCAGAGCCTCTCTGAGCCTCACCACTGGCATGAATGGTAGAGGACATCTTAATGTTAGCCCTCAGATGTGCTAAATATGCTTTCAGACCAGGGTACTGGGATTTGAAGGCAACTTAAAATCAGTTGTGCCCTGAAATGAAAAAGGGATGAGGATCAAGCAACAAAAAGCATAAAACAGAGAGGTTGAGACTGGCACCAAACAGAACTGCCTTTCACTCCCTTAAGGGCTCCAGGGTGACAGATCTGCCCAGAGGTGTGACAAAACACTTCATCAGCATTCATCAACCTCCCCTGAAAGACAGAGTGTTGTGGTAGAGTTTTGATCTAACTGTACTAATACCTTAATTGAATTACTTCCGAATGTAGATATGAGAAAATAATAGTTTCTACAGAAGTTGCACTGAGTTTATAGCCTTGGCCACCTAATCCAGTAACTCATTTCTTAAGAGAGTCCCCTATGCAAAGTTTAGGTAAATGTAAAGGAGCAGAATGTACATTAAGGCTTGACTGAATGAAACAGTCCCCACATCTAGTGATCTGCTCACTGTTGTTTCCTAATATTTGCTAGCTACTAATGTGTATTTCTTTCATGAGTTCAGTAATTTCTTAACATACTGAAATGAAGAGTGCAATGGTTTAATTATGCATATTTTTTTAAAAAAAAGTCCACTACCCCACAAAATCACATTGAACCCACTTCTTGCACTGTAAACAACTAAGTAAGCATTTCCAAGTTTATTTCATATATAAGTGATTCTATTTCACCACCTTCTCCAGTTCTCTGTTTCTAATACATTTAATATCTAGTATATTTAATTTCACATTACAGAGAAATCACTGTATAGAAATCTTCAATAAAACTTATTTGCTTTCTCTGTATCTCTTCTGGTGTTATTGTACTTTTTGACACAGAGGACAATCAGAAGTCCATATATTTCAAATTCAGTACATTATGATGTAAGGATGCTTTCAGCTTTATTTTCTGTTCATTGCCTAATACTCCCTAAAATTTATTTATGAAAAAAAAACCCCGAACAAAACAACACAAAAAACAGTGTTTATAGAAATATTTTAGTAATTCATAGCTCTCATCCCTCCGTGGCAATAGCTGCTTAGAATCAGTCATTGTATATAGTTTGCCTTGTTTTCCTATGTGTACTAATTTGCACTAATCAACACCGAATTTCATTTGCCACTTTGTTGCCTAGTCAGTCAATATTTTGACATCTTTCTGCACAGCTTCATAGTAATTTTTTACTTTTACTATCCTGAATAATTTATCAGCAAGTTTTGTTGTCACTGCTTACCTTCTCCTTCAAATATTTAATGATTATGCTGAACAACACATACTAGGAGAAAGAGGGACTTAATTTGAATGCCTCCTATTAAAAAGACTGCTTATTTTTTGGTGTGTTTCTTAGTTTTTTATCTGCTGCAACTGACATAAGGCTTTTTGTGTTTGTTTCGCTTTGGGTATTATGCAAGATCTCCTCCTTCTAGAAAAGCTTTGTTGACTTCCCCTGTTTAAACATAGTTTTTACTGCAATTTTTATTAGCAATCTAGAACAGTGTTCAGTTTAACTGACTTGTAACTGCAAATCATCTCTAGTTAAAAAAGTGGAGTTAATTTATCATGTTTCATTCTTCTAATCCCTATCTAAAGGTTTAGGCTATACACTGCAATCAATAAGTGCATTAACATTTTGAGAACCTGGCTACTTTTCAGTGTTCATTTTGTCAATTTTTCCTAAGTTTATTCTCCAGTTTGGCTAAGTTTTTCTGTGCTTACTCATAAAAAAGATGGAAACGCCGGTGTTTGCCTTATTTCTGTTATGATTAACATCAATGTAATGCATTCACTTAGCTTCTCAGTTACGGCTTTTTTTTTCTCTGAGCATTCATTTTGCTTCTTAATCATCTCTTGTGTCTCCAGACTTTACTTTCTGGTTTTGAAGTTCTTTAAGTATTAATTACTGTATGTGGAAAATTCAGATTCTAAGCTTCATCTTTTTAAGAAGGTATTACTCAAAGTCATTTTTGTCTTGCCTTGCTTTGTGTTGTGTTTATTTTTCTAAATGATCATTATTTTATTTACATAACGGTGTGTGGAATCAAACTCTTCAGCCCAAGATAGGTTAAAGTAGGCATGTTTATTATCGTATTGGGTGCAAGGGGGATCACTCCTAAATTCAAAGCAAGCAATTACTTATAATGAGAAACATACATATTCATTGACAAAGGAGGGGTTATTACAAATAATTCCAGGAATGGGTGTGGTGATTATAATTATTTATGGGAACTCATTATCATAATTCTCCTCCTATTGACGCCTGCACACTGTTGTCTGGTGTTCGTGGACTGGGGTCTTGTGGAAGAAGGCCCACAGTCTTCCACACAGTGTATTTTTACTTTTGGCTCAGAATGCCCAAAACAGTCTATCAGGGTTAGTTTCTCCTATCTATACAAAACAAGCTGCAGCTGCAAAATGAAAAGACTACAACACAACATTTATGTCTCAATAATTATTTCTATGAACTCCATGAAGAATCTAGCAACTAGCTCAGAATTTCATACCCACTCCCTAGAGATAAGGTGAAGTTCCAAATTATGGGCATTTAAATGTAGGTTCTTGCCTGTGAGATAACTGAACACTCTTGTAGTTAATGGTTGTCTAATTAATATAAACGCTATTACCTAGTGAATTAGTCATCTTATCAAATCCCCCAGTTTTATGGAAGCTGAAGAATGTTTGAGATTCCCAGCTTGATTCAATAGCTCAGATAGTATCCACTGTGGATCTAAATCCCAGCACAGATACTTGGGTCCAAACAATACCTTATGTTCTGGGATACTGCAGTTTTGTCCATGCAATGTCTTGCTGTTACAGCAACATTTTAAGACAGATGAACCTTCAGTTTTCAAGACAAAAATTTGGACAATAACAGTTAATAATTATGTGACATTCAAAGGTTCATCCAATGAATCTCAACTGGTTTAAAATATATATTATATATATATTGAATTATCCACAACTATTATTCACAACTACTTTTTTCTAAAATAATACAGCAATTCTGCAAGTGTAAGTATTTATTTCAAAATTTCCTCATCAAATTTGAAGGATGAAAACTTAAGGAAAAGTCATTTAAGGTAGCTATCCACGGGTACAGCTACTGAGTATAAGATATATAGGAGAGTATTGCAACTAATTTCTCAGTACTTGTACTAGTCGTCTCATGACCTTAAGTGGTAGAATGTTTTTAGTATTTGCAGAGAAGAGAAGACTGAATTCATGTGGACACAGTCACTGTCGCTCTCTTTAGAGCAAATGATAACCTTTGTCCGACAAACTCATGTTTGCTTAGTAAACACTAAACTATTGGGAAAAAGTCATCATCTCAATGAGGAAGGAGGGAATATTCTGTTCACATATAACTGGAAAATCAAACAGAAAAAGAAGAAAGACACATTTGGAAAAGCAACTAAACACATTTTTAAAAATATAAGTACTGGAATACGTGGATGGGAAGGTTGTGTTCACTCCATCATTAGGAAGCATGTTACGCAAGTTTGTCAGGAATGATTTAAGGTTATTTGAGGCTACTGTGAAGAGAGAGGATGGACTATATGATTAATTACTTTTTTTTTCTTTTCTGATTCTAAAATAACTTTAGTCACCATCCATAAGCTCTATATTTTAATATTAAAAGTAGAATTGTTGTCTTTAGATAAACAATTTAGTAGCATGCTAACAGGGATCATGTGCATTTCAATGCTTCTGCTTTATTTGTAAGATAGATGTGATTGTCAGATTTTCTTTTTGTTTTGAAATTTAATTTTTTATCATTTGTTTCAAAGTGCATACAACAAGCTTTTAGAGATTCTTGTTCTGTGCATGTACTAAGCAAAACAACCAAGCAATTTATTACACAGTTGGAAATTCATAGGCTCATTTTAGTTTTGCATGTTTTGCAGTATTTGCTCACAATAATAGACTGAAGGTTCCTGGACTGTTTCCACAGAAAAGACAATCCAAAATCTGATTCAGGTCAGTTTGCTGAGACATGAGTCATCACTCAGATAAAACATTTACCAAAGTTAAAACCTTGCCAGTTTCTCCCTCCTGGATTCATCTAGTATTTGTGCCTTGCAGAGGTATATGTGTAGAATTCCGCTCATGTACTAAATTTAGTTACTTAAACTAATATGCTGTGTACTGCTTTAGATGTCATAGTTTTATATGGGCTGGCAAAGCATGAGAGGGGGACCCATGGGATTTTGGCACCCTTTGGAAGAAGCAGATGAAAAACCAGGAAGGATATCTTAGGGCATCTCAAATCTTCAGACATGTGTGTCTGGTCATTGATTACCTGACAATAACTGGGACATGCCCTTCGAGCCTTCATTTTATCATAACATTGGTAAACAGAAGTCAAATGGCAAATTCAGCAGGTGATACCTCTCTCATTGATTTGTGTTTTTCTTGCTTCATGTTATTACACTCCTCACACTAACAGTTTTTGCCTTGTTGGAAGCACTTATGCATTTTATATAAACAAGTCTTCTCTGCCACTTACACTCTTCCTTGATTTGTTCCTTTTTTTGTGCCAGATGCATTTTATTACAGAAGCTCTCCTTAAGTATCCAAATATCGATAGTCATTTGCAAGGTGCAATCCATTTTATCAACAGGTCTGTGGTGATTTGCTTATTAATTATATGCATACACAGATAATTTCATATTCCCTGTGACTAGCTCACACACTAAGAATTTACAGGACTTCTGAATACGTCAGGTCACAAACAGAAATGCTCTTATGCCTCTAGCTGAAATAGTTTATGAAATTATCCCTCACAGCTGCTTGTTACAGCCTCACAGCTGAAATGACATAACTGATCATGTTAATTTTCAGTCCATTTCTGTGCAAAGTGAAATAGATTCGTTTAATCTACCACTGAAGCTGTTTTAAACTTCTTTGCATTGAAATGGAGGAGGTTTTTCCAGTGAAACAGCTGTGACTCAAATCATTATTGTTAGATGGAAAGGAGTAAAACCAAGAGGAGAAGAGATATTTGGGTAAACAGTACACTTCAAACTGAGATTTAGTCAAAAAAAAAGTTATGAAAGCCTTGCTTTAGAAAAACACCCTCTGATTTCTTATATTGTTTGCCATACACTTTGTACTGTTTAAAACATATTTTCTATTTGATTAAATAAATTATTCATTTTCTAAAGCCAAAATTAACTGTTATTAGTTCCTGGAAAAGCTCCTAGCCTCAGAAGTTCCTTAACAGAACTGACATTTGCAAAGCCACAGAATAGTGACATCAGAACTTTTTTCAGATCTATAAAATTTCCAGTAGGGCTCCTGAACAACTAGCCACCAATTGCCTTGACAACATGTAGCATAATAAATTAATAAATCCTCAGGGAAGAAGCTGATCACTATTGTTCCCCATTTCTCCTCTTTTTCCTTCCCTCAGTCTAACTTGAATCATGTTTTTTATGCTGAGGCTGTATATTCTACTGCTATCTTCTCCATCTAAAACCAAGGAGGTTAAGGGAAGTGATTTCCCTGCTTTCTTTCTCTCTGGCCTATTTCATATGCTCAGTAACTTCCCTTTGGAAGCTGAAATTCAAATGTTCGGTGTGGAGGAGGAAACAGGGCTTGCATGTATTCTTCATCTTAAAGACTCTTTGTACCTGCATACATTTATATTCACAAGCATGAACTCATGTGGCATGACAGCAGAGAGCGCTGTTGGGCACTAAGCATGTCTAGATCTATATAACATCTCAATTTCAATTGTGAAGTACTATGGACTCCAGTGCAAGCATTTCTCACACATCACAGATGCTTCTCTGTCTTTCACGAAACATAACTAAGACCACGAAAATAAACCAGCCCTTACCAGTTATCAGCTCCCAGATGAAAAAAATCAAGCAGCTGATACTGAAGGCAAACAGGACAGAGGTTATGTCAAGTGCAGAAAATTACAGCTTGCAGCTACAGCTGGATGCGAGAACAGAACTAATTCTGTTTAGTGATTTTACATTACAGCTCAGTTCTTCTAATTAATTGCACTTTCTGAAGTTAGAATGTTTTTGCAGACAGCGTCTACTTCTAGCAATGATAACTTAGAGTTACTACCAAGGATTGGTGTGCAGACCAAGGCTACTGCTGGATCTTGTGTACCACACTGGGGGGTGTAGAAAGTGAAAGACTGCACCTGCAGAGAGGAGCAGACAGGATAGCTGACCCCAAACTGACCAGCAAGGGATTCCAGTCTATATACATCATAGCCAGTATAAAGCTGAGGGATCACAAAGGNTTGCTTGGCTCTTCTGGCTTCTTCCTTGCTTCTTCAATGGTGGGCATCTGAGGAGGACTCTGTCCGTTCTGCCTTCAGTCCTGGCCTGTGTGTTCCTGAGTCTGGTATCAGAATCCAGCTCCTGAACACAGTTCTCACCTGCTGCTGGGCCTGGTCTGGGACTCCTGGTGACTGCTCCACAGCACCAGTGGTGATGGTGGTGTAATTGCCTCGGGGGAAGGTTTTGGTTCAATACTGGTTTTGCATATATTTTCATATATTCCATTTTTATTATTACTATTTTCATTAAAGCAGTTCTGGTTTCCTTTTCTAATTGCTAAGTCTTTCTTCCTTTATTCCCTTTCTCTTCCCCTTTGGGGAGGGAGGGGGGTTAACAGAAAACATCTGTTATAGGTCTAGTGGGCTGCCCTGACCCTAGACCATGACACACGGCTACAATTAATTAGGATGGGAGGGGTTCTACATTTCTCTCTGCTAGACATCAGCAATTACAAGAATGCACTGCATCCAGTTGCTCAAAGCTTAGCAGGCTGACTTGCTCTCAGATCTATGTGTTTTACCATCTAGACTAAGACAATGTGCATGAAACCATCAGCCTGTAAGAAACTCCATCTGCTTCGTGATTTATGGCCCATCCTTTCAACAAATGAATCGGCAACTGCAAACACACCCAATTCTCTCACCTTTACTTTCTCGGAATACTGAAATGTAGTGGAGGGTGAGCTATGTAAGCAGTAACTCCTAGAGCTCTGGGAGCAACACTGCAGCTGGTGAACTAGTTTTTTGGTAAACTACTATGACTGATCATGGAAAAAGTTTAACTGACAAAGTTGTCTGTGGATGCAGAGTTGTGCTGTTTAATCTATACATCAGTGATCTGACAGGATTTCTGAGAAGCTGGGAATTTTACAAGAGCAAGGGGTCCAGTAGGCTGTGTTCTGCATAATTATATGTAATGTATATGCTTGGGATCTTGAGCATTTCTTTCTCTAAAATTTTATTTTTCAATTCCATTTTTATATGAACAAATTTTTTTTCATGTGCGCTAGTACTGTCTAGCAGGGGAATAATAGCAATAAAAGTGTGTGGTTAAGGTTATCTAAACACTGATTTAATCTTGATATCGATCATCTAGGTTCAGGGCTTATTTGAGCTCCCTTACTTTTCCCTTTCCTCTTCATTTTTTTGCTTTTCTAAAGTCTTGGAAAAGAAAATAAAGACATTAGACTGAGCCTGATCCTTATTAAGTGTTTTTTATTTTTTTTATGACTTTTTTTTTTTTAATGGATCTACTTTGAGCATTGCTGGGCCTTGCCTTCTAATGACCCTTGACAGCTAGCTTACAAAGACAACACTAATATATTAAAGTATAAAGGATATAAATACCTTCCTTTGAAGTTTACATCAATGACCTCAGGAATGAGCAAGCAAAAGTTTTTTTTTGAGTGCAGCTATTTTTCTCCTCTGATCTCAATTTTTTGACTTCTAGGTTGCATCCGCTCTGTGCTAGCTCAAGAATAAAGAAAAGCTGTCTCTAAAATCAAGCATTCACTTTTTATACATCATTGAATAAAAGCACCCTAACCATTGTATTCTGTTTCTCAAGCTTGTAAAAGATTCTGTGATGGAGCTTTGATCTTGAAATTTTACTTTCCAAATTTGTCTGTCTACTTTCATTCTAAACCCAAATGCAGTCATCAGGCAAGTCCAAGGCTGCTTTTCATCCTGGATGTAGAAAAGAGCTCAATCTGCATCTAAAAGCATGCTGAAACCATACAGTTTGTTCCCATTATAGTGACAGATACTGAATTATGCAACAAGTTCTCAGTGAGCAATTACATTTTAATCACTGTAAAGATTTTTTTCTGCAAAGACATTCCTATGGATGATTTATCTCAAAAGATAGGAATTGTGCCCATATACATTAACTAGGGAAGTGTTAGGCTTCTCCAGACAAATTTCCTGGCAGGCAGAATGTTTGATGACACCAGTAACTAATAATTAAAACACTTTTTTTTGGTTGGTTGGTTGTGGTTTGGTTTTTTTGTTGTTGTTTTTATTTGATCAGTTGTTTGTTTGTTTTTTGTTTTTTACAGTAAATCGTTAACACAGCTTGACCTATGGCCGCTAAGTCTGCCTGCAGTCCTATTTGGTTACTAAAGCTTTTTTCTTGGACTAGAAACTCTATGATTTATTTTTATTTTTCTCAAATGAATTGTGGTGTTTACAATAGTTGCCTTCTGTGCTGCTAAATTGAATGACTATACAGTACTTCAAAGAATGTCTGAAAATAGAAGTATATTACAGAAGAATGTTCAACTGCAATTAATGTTAAAATGAAGGTTGTACTTCTGCTAAATAGATGGCTATTGTGACTTACCATCATATCTGAGATCTAGATTGTATAAACGAAGATTTAATTAAAGAATACATTAAAGATGCTTAAAAACTGCATTGTTTTATTTAGATTCTGGCTTTAGATAAAATTCAAATTCTGCTGCCACAGTGCTACCAGGAACATTTGGTACATTCAACATGGAAAAACATAAAAGAGATGAGTGCATTAAAAAAGAGATGAGAACACTTCTCCTTTTTGGTCTTTCCATGGAGAATCTGTCTGTAGTTTATAAATGTTATTTGTGTTTCCGTAGGACACAGAAATCCACACATTCGGCTGCCTAGGTAGTCACTGAAACTAAAAGTGGTTTTCTTTTGGTTTTCTTTTTTTTTGTTTATTTTGTTGTTGTTGATGGGTTTTGTGTTTTCTTGCTTGGCTGGGTTTTTTGGTTGTTTTTTTGTTTGTTTGTTTTGTTTGTTTGGGTTTTTTTGTTTTTTTTTTTTTTTAATTACAGACTGAGGCAAGAAACATGGGAAATGAAGCAGTCCTTTATGTATTACATGCAAGTGGAAGTAAGATTGTCTGTGATTGCTTAATCCATCTTTGACATTTTTGCCAGCAGAAAGGAGCAAGTTCTGAAATGGTGAACACCAGTCAATAAATTATCAGGGATTAACAGAGCAAACCCAAAAATTTCAGCTCCATGCAGGAAAACATTGTCCAGTAAGTGCTGTTTGTGGAATGAGAATTTCTGCCAGGTTTCTGCAGCCTGCACCACCCTGAGTTTGCAGAGAGACTTCTGTGAAGTACCAGTTAGCTACCACAGGTTGTATAACTAGGTGCTTAAATTCATAAACATGGATTAATGTTATGCCTTACATAACTGTGCAGTTTTCATCACAAGAGGATTCAGAACTTATTTTTTACAATGTGCAAAAAATTTTATTAAACTCTATAAAATATAAATGGATGAAGAAATTTTATAACCTGGACTGCAGGATATTCTCTAAAAGCTCAACATTTCTTGTGGGTTTGCACAGGGGAAAAAAAAAAATTAAAAAAAAAGGGGAGGGGGGAGAAGCTTTGATTGTTGCAATGCCTAGCTATAAACAAAATGAGCACTAGGACATCGGGGAAATCACTAAATCACTTAGCCCAGCTTGTTCCAATTCTTTTGTATTCTGGAAGAAATAGAAAGTGCAATGTAATAGGTACTACTTTAGCATTTCTTTCTGAAGTAATCAATCTCAGTATATAACTTTCAAGAATATGATTGGCAGGGGGTTTGGAACCATATGATCTTTAAGGTCCTTTCCAACCCTGACAATTCTATGATTCTATGATATTAATATGCAGTAAAAAATGTAAATTAAATATAGACAGAAGTATAATGACTTCAGGGAAAGATACTTTTAGAAATAGATGTTGACCTTGGTCCTTTCAAATGAATAGCCAACTGTTGCCAAAACTTTCATGTTTGCTTGGTCTTGAAAAACCTTCAATATCTTAAAAACTACCCAGGAGTTAACATAAGTATTTCAGTAATTTATATTATCCACACTTACAATTTTAATGTTTTAATATTTCAATAAAAATTACTATTTTTGTTCAAACATCAGCTACTGACACAATAATCTGTGAATCTCATCTTTTATCTGTTTATTTTCCAAATACACTTAGAGCTCTCATGATTATGAAAAAAACTTAATATATAAGGTAAGTGTAATGTAACAGCTCAGAAATTAGATGTCAGCCTCCACAGAGACCTCAAATTTATTTATGTAATTTCTTGACTATTTAAGAACAATGTTACGATTTTTGTGCTGGATTCCATATTTCTTGAGTGCTTGAAGTTCTTGATATGAAGCTGCAGTAAAGCTGTGATTAAAGATTTTTCTGATGAGCCCCATAACAATTGGTGTGCCAAATAAACGAAACAAACAAACTTCAGGAGCTAAAAGTGTAAATGAAGCAGGGGAATTGAAGCTAATGCACTCAGATGTTTAGCAGGGTTTGTTATGAACAGAAGTGTTGAAATTCTGATTAGTACCTTTTTCTCCTGTTTTCTCAAACTACTCTCCCACTTATTTATCCACTCAGTTTTTACTGTTTAAAGTCACAAACTCCATGCCAGTTGAAACATAATCTTCTTGTCTAGATATTTTTTTTTCTTAGTCAACATCTTACTTTTTTAGAGCCTTCATTTTTGACCCTTATATGTAGCTCACACTACCATGGCAATTTTCCTCCTAGTCATTGCCAAAAAAGCTATTCCTTTATTTAACACAAATTTATCAGCATACCTGGTGTACTTAGTCAATGTTAGGTAAAGATTTTGAAGACAAGAAGTGCCATGTAAAGGCTTAGTGTATCATGTTGTACAGTCAAATTCCATTTAAGTCATGCATCCACTGTATATATAGAATACTTAAAAGATGTTTGGGCCCTTGAAATAACAGAAGCATATTTAATTTTCCACCATCCTCATGAGAATATGTTATGCTATTACTGGTGGAATATTCTGTTTCCCTGAAATGCAAGGAAACCTAAGGAGTCAAGTCAACACAAAGTTTTGTATCAGCATAAAGCTGATAGAGGGTTATACTGCTAATGGTACAGGAATATCAGCTTCTCATTATGTTTTCATAATATGAGACTTCTAAAAGGTCAGTATTAAAGGGTAAAGAATCAGGTGCTTCACGATTAATGGTAATTTTACTTTTGAGTATAAAGAGGCAGAATTTCATCCCAAATGTTTTGCTGAAACATTTGAACAGTATGAACATAATGAAGAGTTAATTCTTTTCTAAAATACGTTTCCATCACAAGCTTGCATCAAATTAGTAAATATGAGGGTTGCAATCAGAAGGACAACCCTCAAGGTAAAAAATGATGTTGCTTTGTTGTATGAAGAATACGAGGCTACAAATTTTGGTTAGACTCCTTAGTTTTGTTTCAGTTTTCCATAGACACTTCCCTATATAAAGAAACAGCCTGAGGAAAGGAATATTATAATGGATTTTCTTCTAAAATGAGAAGCTGAATAATTATTTTCACGTTAGATTATATATTCTTTTTGTTCTGTCAGTTTTTGAAGCCATAGTCATGCACCAGAAAACTTGCCCTTAACATGCATTGCTTTTTTCCCCAAGTCCTGCTGTATTTATTATACTCCTGACACAGGCACATGACAAAAGCAACTAGGAAATCTTTGGCTCTTCCCCTACTTTCATTGTGGTCTTGTGACTTCAGCTAAGACATATTTGGATAACATCAGTACTTTGATAGGAACATTTCTGAATCTCTACTTTTTCTAAACATTTTAGCATTTGAACAGATAGCAACCCTTTACTTGTGAAGAATAGTTATAATTAAATGACTATGTCAAAAGACACTGCTACCTTTGATTAACATTCAAACTCATGAGAATAATTCTATGGATTTCATTTAAAACACCCCCCCACACACAAAAAAAAAGAGTGAAAACTCTAAGGCCCATATAATATCTTTTGAATCCCATAGAGAAATGTAACACTGGTGTGGGAATAATTTGTAATAAGAGGTAGACTAACCATTGAAAGTAATTTACTTATAGAATTCCATTGTGCATTTCCCTTTTCATGTTCAAGTTAAGTGCCTTTACTCTTTGGTCATCATCACAGAATGTATCAGAACATAGCATAATTTTCTCAGTCAATGCCCAGACCTTAGATGAAGCTATTTACTCAAAAAAAAAAAAAAAAAAAGGTATGGTAATTACACATTCAAAATTCAAAGACGGTATATGGAAAGGTCATGAAAAGAAACATGAATATGAAAAGTTGTCATTCTTCTTTAGAAATGGAAAAATTTATGATTTCAAATTAATTTTCCAGCTATTTCAAGCCCTTAAAATAATAGAGACAATTTTTGTCAATTCATGTTTGTCATTCTGTTCTCACTCAAACCAGGGCACTACCATAAAATTCGAAAGCATTATTTTCTCATAACTGGAGTGGTTTAAAAAATGCACAGGTTTGAAAAACCTTTTAAGAGCACTTTTAAGGACTCACACTGGAGAAGTTCATGAAGGACTATCTCCTATGGGAGGAACTCCACACTGGAACAGCAGAAGAGTGTGAAGAGTCCTCCCCTTGACAAGGAAGGAGTGTCAGAGACAACATGTGATGAATATACTGCAATCCCCATTTCTTGTTGCCCTACAGGGACAGGCCACTGCAGGGGAGTAGGTAGAGATATCTGGAGTGAAAGTGAGCCCAGTGAGTAGGGGAGAGTGGAAGGAAGGTGATTTTTTAAGATTCAGTATTATCCTACACTGATTTGATTGGCGATAAATTATTTTTCCCCAAATTGAGTCTGTTTTGCCTCTGACTGTTATTGATGAGTGATCTCTCCCTGTCCTTATCTTGACCTACAACCATCTCCTATTTACTCTCCCCTGTCCAGCTGAGAGATGGAGTGACTTTGATGGTCACCTAGTGTCAAATCAGAGTCAACCCACCACACTGCGGGTACTTGTAACAATTGTTTTACATATTTTTGATGGTGACATTTGAAAAATAAATGGTTTGAACTCCATTCTGCAGCTGCATGCTTTGTTTGCCATTCTGTCTGAACTTAAAACAGGTCTGGTTGATTCTCCACATGTATTAAGAGAATGATGTAACAGGGGATATTCCTGATTGAGAGGCAAGATGCATTAGCCTAGAGGCAGGATAAATGAAGTTGTATCACTTCTGATCTGTGCAGTGGTTGTTCAGCTCAAACCACAAAGAGAGAAGCTTCTGTTCATCCTAACCTATCTGTAGCTAAGGCAAATTTGTCCAAAGTCTGCCTGTACTAGTTTTGAGCAGAATATGATATTCTAAATGTCAGATCTAGTGTTTTGGGGTAAAATTTGTCCCTTTGTGGGAATCAATACACAATATCTATGGCTTCACTTAAGCTTTAAAAACATGGGATTTTGGAAAAGATAAATGGGATTTGTGTCAAACAGTGTGAGTAACTTCACTCAGAAATCATAAGAGTTGAACTTTAAAATGGGGAAAACAGGTCTGAAATACGTCAGATTTACCTACAGTATGAACAACTAATTATATGTAACTGACATAAGAACCACACAAAGAATCATTGTGAAATAAAAATTCTCAAGACATAAAGTGTTGTCCTATAACCTCACACAGGAGTCTGCTTTGGGTCCAGTACCATCTTCATTAACAGATTTTTGGGATGAAACATAGAGGAGAGTAATCTAATTCAAAGAGGATAAAAGCTGAGAAAAAATGCAAATACTTTTGAAGCAAATGCTTTTGATGACAGAACTCTAGAAGAGTATAATCTTAGTAAGCTGGAGGAATTTCTAATGTGGTTGAACCTAGATTCCATTATGATTTTATAACATTCACTCTTCTTTTAAAGGAAATATAAAAAAAGGAAAATTTAATTGCAGATTAAGTCAGGAAGCAAGGCATTATTATAAATCTGATTTTTTTCTTCCTTCACTTTTAGTTAATAAGCATTTGCTGTAATTATGAGCAAGATATCATTTGTTTTTGAATAGCACTTTATAATGAAGTACTATCTAGGCAATGGATATCAGAAGAGTAAAATCGGGCTCTGAGAAAATGTGTGTAATAACCACCATTTCTAAAGCAAGCACTTGTTCTGAACTGTTACCCAGTTTAAAATAAAATAGGCATGTATGTAACAATATCATAAATATTGTCTAAAAAACAGATCTCTGTTTGTTTGTTTCCTCCTCTCAAACACTAAAAATCTGCAGTAAATGTTGAGGTGCTATGACTACATTGATGCTTCTAAAACTAATCTTGCTGTATTTAGAAGTACCAAAATACTCATATATTAATAGGACATCCTTTTTGACTTAGAGAATTTTACTTTATTTTTTGTCAAAACTGAAAAAAAGAAACAAGCTTGTACACTTAGCATTGTACTAGAGAATGATACATTTATAGCTAATAATATAACCCTTTCTCTAAACCTGTGGCAAAACCTTTGTATTACATTGTCAGTGATGGCAAATTCTTAACTATGGCACTGAAAACATTCCTTTTATTTACTGTAACAGTAAACACCTAATCAATAAAAGCTCAGTAAAAAAAAAATAAAATCAAATAAAAAAATATAACCACAAAGCAAACCAACTAACAATTAAAAAAAATAAAAATCATTTTCATCAGGGAAATCTGCATGTTTTAGATGTCCAGTTGAAGGTCTTGTCCATCAATGTCTATTTCAATTCTGAGGGCACCATTGACAAGCAGCTCTCCACTACGATACATTGGTATGTGAACTAATTGGAGGTCAACTGTCATTTTAAAACCAAGATCAATACAATCCTGAAATGGTCCTCAAATTCATTTAATAAGTGAGAAAGGAATAGGTCAGTGATACCCCAGTGAGTTGCCTGTTATTTTGCAAAAGGCTTTATTTTTTTTAATCAGTGTAAATCAGGTTCTCTTTGTGCTTTTAAAAATAATTTCATTTGCATATTTTCACACTGAGAAATTTCCTAAATAAGGTTTATTAACACATTAATAAATAAAATATAGGCAAGACATCCCATATTTTCACATTCCTGAACTTCATTTTAATTTTAAAATAAAACCAAGTCCTTTTACTTATTGCTAAATCATTTGTCAGTCTTACACCAGAGAAAATAAAATGAAGTGAATGTTAGGAGGCAATGATAACGTAAAGGGTATTTCTAATTTTTTGTTTAAAACCCCTAACCTCTATAGGTAATAGTTGGTGTTTCAACTGAAGAAGACAATGGCTTCCTTGACCTATTATCAAAACCACTATTTTCTGTTAAATATAGAATCATAGAATCATAGAATAGATTGGGTTGGAAAAGACCTCCAAGATCATCGAGTCCAACCCCTGATCCAACTCCAATTACTATATCATGGCACTAAGGGCCATGTCCAATCTCTTTTTAAAAACCTCCAGGGATGGTGAATCCACCACCTCTCTGGGCAGGCCGTTCCAATGCCTGATTACCCTCTCTGTAAAGAATTTCTTCCTAACATCTAACCTAAACTTCCCCTGGCAGAGCTTAAGCCCATGTCCCCTTGTCCTGTTGTTGGTTGCCTGGGAGAAGAGGCCAACCCCCACCTGACTATAACTTCCCTTCAGGTAGTTGAAGAGAGTGATGAGGTCACCTCTAAGCCTTCTCTTCTCCAGACTAAACAACCCCAGCTCCCTCAGCCTCTCCTCATAGGACTTGTGCTCAAGTCCCTTCACCAGCCTGGTTGCTCTTCTCTGGACCCGCTCCAGCACCTCAATATCCTTCCTGAACTGAGGGGCCCAGAGCTGAACACAATACTCAAGGTGTGGCCTCACCAACGCAGAGTACAGGGGAAGGATCACTTCCCTGCTCCTGCTGGCCACACTGTTCTTGATGCAGGCCAGGATGCCATTGGCCTTCTTGGCCACCTGGGCACACTGCTGGCTCATGTTCAGCTTCCTGTCGATCAGCACCCCCAGGTCTCTTTCCACCTGGCTGCTCTCCAGCCACTCCGTGCCCAGCCTGTAGCGCTGCATGGGGTTGTTGTGGCCAAAGTGCAGGACCCGGCACTTGGCCTTGTTGAACTTCATTCCATTGGAGTCAGCCCAACTCTCCAGTCTATCCAGATCCCTCTGCAGAGCCCTCCTGCCCTCCGGTAGGTCGACACTCCCTCCCAGCTTGGTGTCATCAGCAAATTTGCTGATGGTGGACTCAATCCCCTCATCCAGATCATTGATAAAGATGTTAAACAGGACTGGGCCCAGCACTGATCCCTGGGGGACACCACTAGTGATCAGCCGCCAGCTGGATGCAGCCCCGTTCACCAGCACTCTCTGGGCCCGGCCCTCCAGCCAGTTCCTCACCCAGCACAGAGTGCCCCTGTCCAAGCCATGGGCTGCCAGCTTTTCCAGGAGTATATTATGGGAGACGGTGTCAAAGGCTTTGCTGAAGTCCAGATAGACCACATCCACAGCCTTACCCTTTATATACCTTTATAAAAAAAAATATTTTATTGAAATAACATGAAAACTTGTACAAATTAATTGAAGCCTTTGCAATACCAAATTTGTATTGCTGCTTTGTGACAGGAGGAAATAGAAGTTTGCACAGTAGTGATGAAAAGTGGGTTTCCACCTCTGATGCTTCACCATTATGTTGATTGCTTTATTTATGTCTACTGGTGGATATTTAAAAATTGTGCTTGTTTTCTTCAGGCAATAGAGAGCAGCCCTGCAGAAAAGGTCTTGGGTGTGCTGGCAGAGAAGAAGCTGGACATGAGCAGACAGTGTGTGCTTGCAGCCCAGAAAGCCAATCACATATTGGGCTGCATCAAAAGAAGCGTGGCCAGCAGATCGAGAGAGGTGATTCTGCCGCTCTGCTCTGCTCCAGTGAGATCTCACCTGGAATACTGTGTCCAGCTCTGTAGCCCTCAGCACAGGAAGGACATGGACCTGATGGAGCAGGTCCACAGGAGGGCCACAAGGATGATCAGGGGGCTGAAACACCTCTCCTATGAGAACAGGCTGAGGGAGATGGGACAGTTCAGCCTGGAGAAGAGAAGGTTCTGGGGAGGCCTAATAGTGACCTTCCAGTACCTGAAGGGATCTTATAGAAAGACCGGAGAGGGCCTGTTTGCAAAGGACTGTAGTGGAAGGATGAGGGGTAATGGTTTTAAATTAGAAAGGAGTGGATTTAGATTAGAAATAAGGAGGAAGTTCTTTACTGCAAGAGTGGTGGAGAAAAGATGGTGTGTCTGCCACCAGTGATGACTTTCCTACCCTCTGTCCTTCAAACAGTTCTTCAGTCCCAGTGATCAGCACTGGTGAAGCTCATGTGCCTTCGACAGTGGCTTCATCCTGATGATTTTTAAAGGCTTTCACTCAGCCTGCCCTGTGATGCAGCACCTATGGAGAGGCTCTCAGAGCCACTCCCTTTCAGAGGCCAGCACATGGCCACCTCTGTTGGTGAAGATGTCCCATGCACCCATGGGACATTACTGACCCGAATGCTAAGGGCTGCTGACTTTGATTCAGGACATCTTTTGCACTTCTTTCTAAGCCACTGCATAGTGTCTGGGGGAGTATTGGAGGGATGCAAGATTTTAGGATTGGTACTTCTATTCTCACTTCCTTAGCTTTTTCAGATACATCTTTTGATTTCTCTTTTCTGCATTGCAGCATCATATTCTGTCTGGTTCAGGGACTGCTTCGGATGTGTGTATGCTGGGAAGGTTAGCTTGGCATCCTTGCAACTCATTGGATTCTCTTCATACCCCATAGGCTCTGCTGTTCCTTTGTTGTTCATGTAAGCCAGAACACTACTATGCAACAATAATGAGCATTTTTCCTAAATATATTCAGAAACAATACTAGTCTTCAATAGGTGGTAATGAAGCAGCACCCTTTCTTCATTGCTTTATGGAGTGATCTTGAATTGGTGCACATCTGATCACCTGTGGAGGTTCATACCCTTTTTAGGTTTCCAGGTACACTTTGATAATTTTTAATAGATGAAGTAGTGTGTCCTCTTACATTTCCCAGATAATAACCTACAAAGATGGCATTGAGAGACATAAGACACTTCTCTTGGCCTATGCCTAACTCTTCTCTCTTGCATCCTGTTCTCTTTTTAATGATGTCAACTTAAGTAGCAATTCAGATAAAATAAAACCAAATTCCAGAGAAAAAATAAACCTTCATATTTACTGAAGAAAACCCCTTTTCTTTTAAACACTTTACTAACTGCATTCATTCCATTCATTCTTTCAAGCATTTCCATTTGGAAAGGAAACTACGGTTGCCTCATGAGAAGGTACTGGTCCTCCGACCCCACTACTTCAATATCTGAGATAGAATACAGTTACCCTATGGTGTACCTTTGTTTTGCTAGACCAACTCATCTGGGAACTCAGATTAAGAAAAATGAAGTAGATTCATGGACAGGGACTAAAATTGTACAGTGTTGAACAAAAAAACCAACTGAAATCAAGGCATTGGATAATGGATGCAGTAATATTTCTTTTACATCCATGTCAGCAAAAATGTCATACTCCATATGTCAAATCAGACAGCTGACTCCCTGGTCTCCTTTAATACTAAGCCATATTGTAAGCAGCTGCTCACATTCAAAACTTTTGTCCATATGCAGCAATACATGGTTTTGTTGCCTATTCATTAGGAGATGTACTTCAAAAACATTCCATATATAAAAATGTTTGTGTGTCTAAGTTTTGCTTCCTTTTATTTTCACATAAATTAACCCACTCATTTAGTAGGAATAAATTAAAATACATCTAGTGGTGAGTTTTAAAGTTTCTTCTGAAAGTATTGATACTAGTAGTAATTTGGCTTTTACACAGAGAAAAAGAAATAGAATATGTAAAGTCACAGATCAGGTGAGAGTTTTTTATTCTCACAGCATTGGAGAGAATATACTTCTTAATGCTTGTAGATCCCTGAAGATTGTACAGTTCTTTTTCTTTATTTACTATATAGGCAAAGCTGAAGGCTATATTCATTTTCTGAATAGATTTCTTCCAGGTTCAGCTGGAAACTTTCTTATCTGGGAAAGCTTTTATCAATTTCAAGAGCTGTTCATATTGCTAAAGTAGGAATCTTTCTTTAGCTGACTTAAATGGCAATATTCTGTTTGTTATTAAGAAAATAAATGTGATTTATATTGACATTTTTGTACTTGTTACATTTCTAAGTTGTTGAAGTACAAGTATTTTAGCTGACAATATAGCTGCAGCCATTTCCTCCTTCTGTATAAAATATTAATATAAAAATATATAGACACATTTTTACACACAAAAAAATCTTCTCAGCTAGTCTTTTTCCCAGATAAAAAAGCAGGACGAAAAAGAGTAAGTGTTCCCTAAAGAGGGGCAATGGCACCAGAAGCAGCATAGCAATATCTCAAACTCAAACCTATCTACTTATATGTACCTGAGACAGACAGAATTCTAAAGATATAGTAAAGCTGTGCAATACCTAAAAGAGCTGTTCAGTCAGGCAGAAGTGAGAGGGAGGAAAGGGAGTAAACCCTCCCTGAAGTCATTGTTGTGGCTTTCTCTGCAGTGGTAGTTCTTGTGACTCTTACTGACAATATTATATTCTAAAATATTCAAGAAGATCCACTTCTATAACTTTCTTGCACCCATCTCTATCTCGTTCTTTTTTTTTTCTCCTTTTCCAGCATCCATAATATACTGACAAATTACACAGTTAATAGTGCTTTCTGGATAGCTGATGAGTCTTCCTCAGAACACTTGCAAATCTATTAATAAATTCCTTACCCACGATTCATGGAAGTAAACTCTTGCTCAAAATATGAATACTTTATTTATAAATAAAATTATATGAGATGGAGAGAATATAGTTTGTTTTGGTTTATTAAAACTGGTGGCATAGTGTAGCCATCTACAAATACATTTCAGAAGTTTGTCACACAGTGTAATGTGTGCTTTATGCATAAGAGAGAGATTGTTATTTTAAAGCCAGCATGTGTTAATTCAGCGTGGATTTTCTGGTATAAAGAATGGGGCATTTATTATTGTTATGGAAACCCGGAGTTTCTTCATCCAGCCATAGTGCTAGCTTTGGCTGCACCTAGGCTACACAAGGATCATGTCTGATTATGTGCCATGGCATCTCATGTCCAGTGTAGCTCTTTATCAGAAGAGGATGACTGTAATGAAACTGCTTTCAGGAACACATGACCTGAGCTTTCTCTGTGCCTAGCCATTCCAGAGGGACAGATAGTTTCATGGGCCAAAACTATGCCATGTCATCTACCAGTAAGTAACAGAAAATCTTTTAATAATTTATAATTTACCACTAATTAATGATTTACCAGTAAATACTGATGACTATGGACATTCTCACACCCATACTCAAGCCCACGCACTGGTTCTTCTCTCTACACTCTTGCAAGGCAGAGAGACCTGTGTGCACTTGCCAGCACTGAGAAGGTGGGGCTACAAGTCTGTTGGATCAGGCTGGCTGAAACGAGCAGGAGCTAGGACAAGCTCCAAGACAACCATGAGGTCATCTTGTGTACCCTCTAGCCAATTCCCCCTTCACCTCCACTGCAGAGCTGGTGCAGCTCACTAGCGGCTTGTAGGTCAGGTGCTCCCTGAGGAGTCCTGAAAGCGCCTTTTGCCCAGACCCTTAACAGCTAACAGCGATGTTCAGTTGGTGAAATTACACCAGTGCCAGTTGCTTTCTGCTGCCTAAATAGCATAAAACAGGGAGAATCTGAAAATCTTCCTTGGCACAATGATGTTTTCTAATAATAGTGTTAGTATTGCTGTCATGATATAAACAAAAATGCAAGAAAGGCTGTAGGGAATATATCTATTATTATGCCAGCTGCTGCAGTTGGAAAAAAATAACCAGAACACAGAAGCTGACCTTGTTCAGTGGGTTTCAGTTATTTCATAGAATCCTTGTGAAGTTGGACATGCAAACAGTATGACCTGCCCGTGACATTAATTTCAAGTTATTATAACTAATGCAAAAGGGAAACCATTCCAAGTTTTTCTTTGCCAATAAATGAGGCTTTAAAATCAAATTCTTTAGTTGAAAAATCCTACTGAAACACCCTCCTTCCCAAAAGAAATAAAGCAGAAAACACCCATATTGAAATAAACCCAGTATGAATAATCTCAGATTAAAATGCTTCTTTTGTTGTTTGTTTTGAAAAAGGTCAAAAGGGCTGGGAACCAAAAGCAATACTGAAAATGGAAAAAGTTACCAAGTAAAATATCTCTTTCAGGGCCTTTTAGTGTTTTTTGTTTTTTTTTTCTTCACACTTTTTCGTACCATGCTCTCTTTAACTCTGCTCTGGACCCATTGTGGTTTTTTAAACTGTGTTGTGCTTTGCACCTTCTGTGTGACATCCAGCACTATGTGAACATTTCCCAACTTCCCAAAGCAATTTCCACTTTAAGCATATTTCATGAACATTAGTGTTATTTTACAAAACTACTTTAAGTTTTCTCTTTGATTTTCAATACAAGATTTTTTTTTTCTTTTACAGTTTTTTTCTCCACTGATTTTAAGCTCAAATGAAGTATCACCCTGGTATTTTTTTTAACTATATATTTTTATTTTTTTTTTATTGGAGAATTAATAGATTGGCAAAAGGATCAGACGTATTCATTTTATACATTTTCTAAAAAGCTTACTCCTTTGAGGTACTGACTTACTAATTAAACTGGGATTGTTCTCTACTTTTTTGAAAGCTCATTTGAGGGACATCAAGAAACAAACAATCTTAGCACAAGTAAAATGGGTCACCAGACCATTGCAAATTTCTCCATTTGGGCTTTATCTGTTGTGTGTTGAATATATCTAGTGATCTGCTGAGCAACTCAATTTTCCACTGCATTCAAAAGGAACTGAAAATGCTCCACATTTTGCTGGACTGATCATTTCTTTGTGAGTTTCTGCCACTGTCACTGAACAGCCTTAATGACATTCTGGCTGGGGATTTTAATTTACATTTGCCAACTATTTTCTACTAACAAGATATTTCTATGCTGTTTATAACTTGCCAAACATATCTATTCAGAAAAGTAAGGAAGAGCTAAGTTCTTAAGTCTAACAGCGTAAGATGATTCATATACTTCCTAAATACAAATCAGTGCTTCCAGTAAGAGAGGATGGGCTTCAAAACACACTGGCAGTCAGACAATGAAACAAAGCAGATGTCCAATGACACTTTGCATTTAGCCTGCCAGTTTATTGTAGATATCTTGCTTTTAGCAAAATATAAATTTGTAAATGGGATTAAAAAAGGGAAATTAACCAAAGAGTATCCTTGTGCATACATGTACACTTATTCCTAGGTTTGTCTAGATTACTTTATGTGGATGTTAACCAGAGAGCTCATTTTCCTCTTCTATTTGTCTAGACTTGTTGTTTAGAAAAACAATGACATTATCAAATACATTTCAGACACAAGTGTCTGAGTGTATTCATATATGATCAAAATATAGTATTATGTTGATATTGTGCCAGAAAATATGTATTCAGGTAAATTCTTCCAAGCAGTGCTCAAGAACATGTAATTTCATCAAAATCCCCACTAGGAATATACAATTATTGTGTATAAATTATTGTGACTTTTATATCTGGCATTTATGAAGCTGAAAATGGTATAATTTAGGTTGAATCATCTTCTCCTAAAAGACATTTTCAGTGCAAAAATACAACATAAATCCATGATGGACTCTTATTTCTCATTATGTAGCAGTATAAAAATCCCATGTTTTTATTTGCAGGGTTTTTTTTTTTAATTTTTAGTGCTAAGACAGATAGGGATACCAATGCTAATACTAATGCAAATAAAGTACAAACAAGTAATATGTATGTGAATATATTGTTATGCATGTTATTCTGTATTCTTATTATTCATGTACTGATGCATTATTAGGATAGATTATAGAAATCTCCTTGGAATGGCTCAATCAAGACATGATACACTTCCAGTAATTTTTGGCATATAGGATGACATCTGCAAGGAAGATCCCTAGCAACCATATCAGCATAGCTCTCCAAGATGGGTATATAGTTTAGATTTGGGAACATAAAGGTCTTTCCTCATCATATGAAGATAAATCAGAAAAAAACAGTAACTAGTGCATTCATAGCATTTTACTATAGGGATTTCTTTTAGGATTGCAGTCACATTAGGGTCTTATGCAATGGAGAAACACAATTGGAGAAAAAGAGTCAAGTACATGAAACAAGTAACATATGTTGAGATCTCTGAGAATATGACATATATAAAGCATTTATACATCACTTTCTGGGACCATCAAAAGCAGACAGGCAAGCAGATCAATCCATGGGATCGGTCATAGGAGGTTTTGGCAAGTGCTGGAGAATAAGACAGAGACCAGAGTAATAGGAGCAAAGTATCACAAGAGTGGATTTGTCCAGTGAATACTACAGTGCCAGCTCAGGTATCAAAATGGCAGAATTGACGTCAATATGTAAGGAAGAAAAGCAAGTATCAAAATGCTGCAGAATGTACCTGAACACTGGAACAAAAGTCTAGTGTGATTACTTCAGTTAATTTTGACGTGGGCAGAAGTTACAAATTTGGAGAGGACACACAGCCCACATTGATAGAAGACCATGAGCACTGCAGCAGCACAGTCTGTAACAGAGGACTCCTTCACAACTGCAGTCAGGAAGGAGATGGCAGAAACTTTCAGAGGAGTTGCCAGCAGTAACTGGCAAGCAATTGCATGTTCTAACCTTTTAGCGTTGTCCTCAGTGTTCAGTAAATGTAAATAGTAAAGGTAGCTCTTCAAGCCCCATGATAAGGATACCTAGGAATGAGCTTCTTACACAGGTGGGGTCTATTTATAGAAATGTTGTTTTTATCAGTATAATTTGAAGACTATATTGTGTAAATCAATTAACCAAAGAACATTACTTGCAATATAACATATCTGCTTCAACATCTCATTTTCTTTGTGAGTTAAAATCCCCATGATACAACGTGCAATTAAGAACATACAAGTGGATTGGCTTTGAGACTGTGAAGAGTTAATTCCCTCTGTTTGGGCATGATTTCTTGTTTCATTTTCCTAGTATTGATTTGGTTGGTATTTGGTTTTTCTGCTTTCAGAAATTTTGCTGTTTACATTTCAAGTAGGCAGTATTTTCCCCCTCCCTACATCACTCACCCTCCCTCACTCCCACCACCATCATGATTAAGAAAACACTGTTTACAGGGAACATCAGTATAAATCTTCTACCTTTAGGGGAGTATCCTCAGGAAAGCAAGTAGAATAAAGAAAAGTGGTTTACCATATAACAAATAATTCACCACTAACAGTAAGCTATTTTACATTTGTTTTAAGAAATTCTGAGTCCCCTTTTTCCTACTACCAAAATTTATTTCTAAGATGAACTTTGGAAATAATAATCTTTTGGAAGCACTGACTTTCATCCAGCTATATTATTTATTTAGCTGTCAATAGCAGGATTCTTGCCCCAAAGCTGCCCTTTTTGACTTTGCCAGAAGCTTTGGGTATCAGATATTGTAGCACCGTACACTGCATAAAAACCTGATCTCTATTTCCCATTGGTACGGCCCTTTGCTTTTGCTACTGCTGCCAAGGGCAATATGCAAGTATCTTGATGGGTGTCTTGGTGGACTGGAAGGATCAGGGGATGATCCTAGCCTAGTCAAACGTCTCTAAAAATCTCCCTGATTCTTTTCAGCCATCATTCACCGCTACCCACCCCTTTCAACTCTATGCTTGGTTTGCTGCCACAGATTTGTACTTTGTTTCCAAGAAGAGGAGGAAAAAAGTTTATTTTGCCTTTATGTTGGGGAAAGCAAAACTCGTTTTTGTCTCGTGATGCTGAAAGAAGCTTTATACTGGCTTTGAAATTAAAAGTAATTGACCTAAATCTTGAGTAATCACTTAAAGGTTTAGTTTAAAATAAACATTTTCAGCAGATTAGACACAAGAGTAAAGGATGAAACATTAAAAAAAAAAAAATCTTGATAGAACAAAACATCTATAATTTTTAAGTACTTTGGGTAGACAGGTTAAAGCTCTTTCTTTGCTGTTTCAGATGCCATTTGACTGTTAGATGATAAATATAAGTTTCAGGGATATCAAATTTTCTGAAGGATCATTTGTTTTTTAATATGTGTAAGAAGGCTTTTCTGAAACATTGGGGTAAAGCTCTTCACAATATGAACAACTTCCTGGAGCAAAAATACTATATCATTGAAGGAAAATCTCAGCTTCCACAATATATGTATGGTTTCATTTTTACAATATCCAAGTTCAATGATCTGAAATTAAATGAATCATTTAATACAACTGGACCTCACAGTCTTTCCAAAAGTTCTGCTAGTGTGGAAAGGATATACTGGGTGTGAAATCTAAACACATTAATAGAGAAATAACAAATCATTTCAAAGAGGCAAACACATCCTCTTAGGAGTCAGTCGTTTTGGAAGGTTTTATGACTTATTTTGTTGGAGCAAGTGTTGATTCCTTAGGCAGTGCTAACCCAACAGAGTGTTCTGTTATCTCAAAGAAGTTCCATGATTTTGAGAAACACATGAAAAAAAGCTGAAGACTCTAGTAGAGTTGGAGATCTAGCAGTGTAATAATACTAGCTTAGGTGTCAGTAAATACAACCTGATTCAGCTAAATTGAGATAACAGCAGCTGTGATTTTTTTTTTAATTATTCTGTGCCTACCCTTGTGTAACTTGGAGCAGGAATCAAACCTTAGCTGTGCAGCATTCTGAGTATTAACAACACTTGAGACTACTCACCTGGCATCTTTCTGCTGCATATGCCTACAAGGAGGTTACATCTGCTTTTTAAATGGAACTAGAGTCAAGACATACACTCTTATCCATTGCTCTGCATTTTCCACCTTTCCAGAAGTGAGGAAGCTTGGTATTGAGACAGTTTGTCCTGAGATCTCATTGTCAGTAATCCAACGTCTTTGCACTTTAAAGGTTTCCTTTATTATGTAACCTTCCTTAGTGTTGATATATAGAGAGACTTCCAACTTTTTTTCCCCCTCTAACTATTATAGATAAGCTTGTTTTCCTATTCAACTATAACACCTATTAGCTTTTTCAGTCTATCCCCATTAACCAACATCTGCAAACTCTTCACTTTATTGTTCTTCCTTAGGTCCTTACCAGATGGTGTTTCAAAACTGTTTCTTTCCTGGTTGCTTGAAATTGTATGGATGAATATAGCTTAACTCTAGTGGTAGAGAACTTTTGGAGGGATAACAGGATACTGTTATATTTCTGTATTTTCATCTCTGGGTTTTGTGCATGTCATGTTAAGCCTGTCTTTAAACAGACATTACTAACAATTCAAATTTTGCAAGTGATGCTTCTAAAAAGGAAAAAGTGTACTATGTAACTCTTGTTTAATTGGATGATTTAAGCTTTAAACAGGGTGAGATACACAAAGACTGGTTGATTCTGTGACATTGACAAGACATTCATGCCACCTGCCTTTAGTCTTCTAGGATTAGTAACCTCAATCTACACTGGTGTGCCATTGATTATAGAGAAAACATGAGATGGAGCTACATGCCCCTTCCCTAATGTGCCATCTAAGGATGTTTCCTTCTCTTCTCACCTGTCCTGTTATGGTGGATTGACCTTGGCTGGATGTCAAGTGCAGACGAAATTGCTCTAATCACTCCTTCCTCCTCTCAGCTGAACTACGGTGAAGAAAAGAAGATGAAATTTGTAGGTTAAGACAAAAGGCAGTTTAATGAAAAGCAAAGCAAGGCTGTGCACAGAAGGAAAAGGAAACAAAGATTTATTTTGTACTTCCCATCAGCAGGCAATGTCTGGCCCCTTTTTCAGGAAACAGGGCTCCAAATGCATTGCGGTTGCTTCAAAGGACCAGCAGATACTGTCTTCCTCCTCCTTTTCCTAGCTTTTATTGCTGAGATGACATCATGAAATGTTGATACCATATTGCACAGGGTAAAAAAAAAAAAAGAGAAAAAAAAGAGAAAAAAAAGAAAAAAGAGGGGGACTTACTACTGAAATAAAATATTCTTGGTGCTATGCAAGCCCTGCTCAGCAGTAGCCACAACACAGGTGTGTTATCAGCAACTTTCCAGCTCTCAGTGAAAAGCACAGCACTGGGAGGACTGCTATGGGGAAAATTAACTCCAGCTAATACACCTGGGTTATGCTCATGGGATCGTATTTAAATTTGTAACTTTTATCTAGCTGAAAGGGGGGTTGGGGGCTGTTCTAAATATCAGTCCTTTTAGCATCTGGCATCTCTTGAGTCCATTATAGGCACCAGGATTCCTAACAAAAGGAATAGGAGGAATTTTTCATTTTCTAGTAGACTTGCAGCAGCTACGTTGCTGTAAGATGAACTGCAAATGCATCAAGAATAATTAAGGAGAGGAGAACTTAAATCACATGTACATTTACTGATAAATGTTCTCACCCCTTCAGCTGGTTTGAAGCTTCTCTTTAAAAGGTGAGCAATGGCAAGATCAAGAAAACATGAAGAGCAGTCCCTCTGAATACTAAACTGCAGTGATGAGTACTGAATGGGTATCCAGGAGGCCCATTTTCTGCCTGTGGGAGTCCAACAGACATGCCTTTGAAGTTTTTATCACTTGTCTGCTGAAGATATATAAGAATGTACAGAGGGATATGGCTCACAAGAGTAGATGCAGAACAGGCTTTTATTAGTAATTCCCCCTTTGTTTATTGAATATATAATTGTCCCTACTTAAAAAAACCCACATCATTAACTGAATTCCAATAGGTGTCAGCACCCTGTGATGTGTGAAAGCTGAGCTTCAAAATGCATCCCACGAGCAGCAGAAAAGTACATTCTTTCAGGTACCTTTGCCCTTGTTACCATATTGTTCAGATTCATGTTTCTTGCCTTGTGAGACTGGACTTCCTGGGGCAGGCATCGACCTCTTCCTAGCAAAGCATAAGCAAGCCATTCATTGAAAATGAAATGAGAGGAGCATCTTTATCTTTTTTTGTGGGATCACTTTTACTTGGGAGGAAGCAAACACAGAACTATCTACATTCTTTAAACCGAAAAAAATAAAATAAAATTGTAGTTCTGTGTGTGCCAACTCTTAAATAGAAACAGACTGAAAACTAGATGAAAAATTAAACTGTTCTCCTCACATATTTTTTTAACAATCTCCCCAGAATAAGCCATTTATTTCAATATTTTTACCAGCAGATCTCCCAGGACTATTCTAAAAAGTACTTATGTTTAGGGTGTGGTGTCTCACATTCTTTCCTTACCATGGAGGCATGTCTAGCCCCTGTGCAAAGTCTGGGAAATTTTGTGTTATCAGACAAGGTAGATTATAACCAGTTGCAAAGTGTAACATTTCCATCCTGTTCTTTCTACAATGGCAGTTTTCCCCAAAAGACCTTTCTGAAAGCATTACATCCTCATTTGGGTATGCCTAAGCAGGAAGTTATGTAATTTTATTTTACCTGCCAGTATCCTTTCCCAGTCTGTGCAGCATTCGGAAGTCTAGCAGAAACACAGTAGGAGACAGCTATGGTAAGCTGTAGGTGGCTCCAGCAGAGCTGGAGCTCCGGGAAAACATACTACCAATGCTGCTGGTCAGTGAGGGTTGGTTCATTATAGCACCTTCATCTGGGAGTGTAGCTCTCGGCTATAAGCACAATGCCCTTAGATCCCTACCAAAGTGACATGGAGCAGGCCAGGGAATCAGGGGAATAAAACCCAGGGAATAATCAGGCTCCCTTTCTTCTGCCCTTTGTTTTAATCCAAGTGCAAACAGCTTCTTTGTGACTTTCCTTGTGCCAAAGATTGAGGTAAAAAAAACCCAAACAACTCAGTGAAGCCTCTCTGAAGAGCTGCCTCAGGAATTATGCAGTTTAATCTCTACCTATGGCTCTGTTTAGAGTCACTACCTAGCTTTACAGCATCTATGTTCTTTAAAGATTATGGATTTTTTTTAGTAAAGAGTTCCTCTGAGTTGCAAACAGCTTCCCTTTCTCTGTTACTACTGATCTTACCTTCAATATTGTGTGAATAATCAAGTAAAAGACTGAAGGCACACTCCTGCTCTTTGTTCCAGCAGCTTCTGCGCACTAACTAGCATTGCACCTAATGGTGTACATGGACATCAAGTGAAATGACATCTCATGTCTTTGAATCTTCAGGAATGTTAATGCAGCTGGGACAAATAACACATAGGACCTTATCATTGACAGAATATGACATTGCATAATTTAGAATTCGGTGTAAGAGAAGGAAGTTGTTTCAGGACTTTAGACAAAGATTCTTCAGCTAAATGAGTTTATGGGAAGTCTGTCATTATTTTTACTTTTCTTAGAGCATCTCAATATAAATGGTAGTTTCTCCTTGGATGCTGATATCAGTGTAGTATCAGCAGAAATTACTTCTTTTCTTTACTTCCCATACTCTGCAAATCGTGCATCATAACAAAAAATATTACTTACTTTGAGATATATCTCAGTAATGATTCAGACAGTACATTAGATTGAGACTATTTAATAGAGAAGAATCCAGTTATTTGCAAGTAAAAACTGAATATGAAGTGAAATTAGACTGGTGTCAGCACTCTGTACTGCTAAATTGCTTTTAATTCAGGGAAATTAATTAATATTAATTGATATTGACCATACCAAATAATGGTGAAATTTAGAATTCCTTAAATACCTCTCCAGAAAGTATGAATTTCCATAAATACTCATCTCTGCTTCTCTGTAATTGGTAATGGTACGGATATGGGCAGAAACTAGAACTTTCCAATTAAACATTTTAATGTTTATTTTAAAGTTTAATGCTTATTTTAATGCATCCTATGATAGAGGGAGAGTAGTGTTGTCATACATTTTCATTTTAGAAGAACTCTGGAAGTTACCACATGACAGTCTTATATACAACCAAGGGAAATACTGTCCAGATTAAACAACGGTATAATGAACACGAAATGGGTGTACAACTATTTTAAACTGTGTCTCAGTCAGAATGAAAATGTTTATGTATGGTATCACAAAAGCCTATACAAGGCTCAGCAATATTTTTCATTCATGACAGTGGAAGAAAAAGCATCTTTATTAAATCTTCAGATGTTTTGAAACTCTAGGTCTGTAAGTACTTTGAAAGGTAAGAGAAAATGTAAATAAAAAATCAACCTGTTGTAATATGCTGAAGTAAAATACAACTCAGTAGGAAGAAAGGAGATTACTTAAGCAGGGACAAACTATGATACAAAAGCAAAATAAAAAAGCAAAAAAGTAAAATATGATACAAAAGCAAAAAAAGGGAAATAACAGGTTCTGCTGAAAAGGACCCGAGTGTTATTATGGGCTGCAGAATGAACATTTGCCAACACTTACTGCAGTATTGTGATGAAACTGCTTCTCTGTTGGGAAATACAAACCACAATGGCATATGAACTGTTTTTTAAAAGTTTTCAGTCGGTTTCCTTCTTTACCTATTCTTTATTCTGAACACTAATCTAAAGAAACAGAGATGAATTCAGATTGGAAGGGATCTGTAGTTGAACCTCCTGTCCAAAACAGGCTCTCTGCAGTACTCCACTGGTTACTGCCCCACAGGCAGGGTGTGAGTAGCCCAGTATCCCAATCATCCAGATGGTTTTTTATCTACCTAGCCTTCCACTATTCTGAATCTAATGTGGTGTGATTTTAAGAATGGTCATGAACTAGACAGGGCATGGAAATACTGATAATTGTCCAACAAGGTCTAGAAATTATATCCTATGGAAAAAAAAAATAAAAATATATATTTGGGCTGTAGATTCAGAGAAGGAAAGCCCAGAAGGTACTGTGATAATAGCCTTCAAATATGTTATAGTAGCTCACAGAGGAACTGATAATTATACAATGTTTAAATGTTTGGCTGGGGTTTTTTTAGGTTTAGTCATGTTCTCTAACTTTTGAGGAGGAGTTAAATTTAAATCTGCTCTAAATATTTTATCCATTGTGCATATTCATTTCCAAACAGTTCTGTTTGATAAGATGAAAATGTTGCTAAAAGGTCTTGGCTCCACATACTGAATCAGTTAATCAATAGAACATAGATATAAAAAAAGAATCATAGAATCATAGAATAGATTGGGTTGGAAAAGACCTCCAAGATCATCGAGTCCAACCCCTGATCCAACTCCAATTACTATATCATGGCACTAAGGGCCATGTCCAATCTCTTTTTAAAAACCTCCAGGGATGGTGAATCCACCACCTCTCTGGGCAGGCCGTTCCAATGCCTGATTACCCTCTCTGTAAAGAATTTCTTCCTAACATCTAACCTAAACTTCCCCTGGCAGAGCTTAAGCCCATGTCC
>VWZY01004666.1:74675-99339 GCA_013399075.1 Chloroceryle aenea
CATAGAATCATTTAGGTTGGAAAAGACCTTTAAGATCACTCAGTTCAACTGTTAACCTAACACTGCCAAGTCCACCACTAAACCATGTCTCTAAGCACCACATCTACACATCCCTTAAATACCTCAGGGGTGGTGACTGCACCACTTCCCTTGGAAGCCTATTCCACTGCTTATCAATCCTTTCTGCAGAGAAAATTTTCCTAATATCCAACCTCAACCTTCCTGGAACAGCTTGAGGCCGTTTCCTCTTGTCTTAGCCTTGTTACTTGGGAGAACAGACCAACCCTTACTTTGATACAAGCTTCATTCAGGTAGTTGCAGAGAGTGTAAGGTCTCCCCTCTGCCTCCTTTTCTTCAGGCTAAACAGCCCCACTTCCCTCAGCTGCTTGTCATCAGCTTTGTTGCCCCTCTTTGGACATGCTCCAGCACTTCAATGTCCTTCTTCTAGTGAGGGGCCCAAAACTGAACACGGTATTTGATATGTGTGGGAAACCTCGGCTGGTCCAAGGAATTGGAATGCAAGTTTGCTATCGACCTTTAGCAGATAACCGTGTAACCTTGAAGAGGCCAGCAAGTCCTGAGAAGAGCTGAGTAAACAAGATTAAGGAGCTGGCAGACTGAAAGCAGAGAAAGCTTATCAAGGTTACAACAGAGAAGAAAGTCATCCAATGTGAACTGTTGGTCTTTGTTTGACCCAATCATGTATGGACACATATTCTTGGGAAAGATATAAAAAGACTTGTTAAAACAATAAAGACAGCTTTTTGCTTGCAGTTTGGTGTATGTCGTGTCCATCTCCCCAGCAACAGAGGTGCAGCCTCACCAGGGCTGAGTACAAGGGGACAGTGACTTCCTTAGTCCTTCTGTCCACACTACTGTTACAAGCCAGAGTTCTGTTGGTGTTCTTGGCTACCTGAGCACACTGCCAGCTCACATTCAGCTCTTGACCAACACCCCTGGGTCCTTTTTCACCAGACGTCTTTCTAACCACTCTTCCCCAAGCCTGTAGCATTGTATGGGGTTGTTGTGACCCGAGTCCAGGCCTTGTTGAATCTTATAATATTGGTCTGAGTCCTTTGATCCAGCTTGGACAGATCCCTTTATATTTCTTTCATAACAGAATAAGAAAACAATGCTAAACTTGGAATTCTTTTAAACAAATTAATATTGTGGTTGTAGAGACTGCCCTACTTTTTTTTTTTGTTCACCTTGAGCATATGGCTGGATTTTTAAAAGCATTTAGGTGCCTAAACTCTGTTATGCCTGTAGGGGAAAGTCACTGTGTCTTTTATAAAAATATTCTTAGATTTCATTCCTTCTAAAGTAATGGACTCAGTTGGATAGCTAAGAGCAATTATTCCTTGCTGAGTTTAAAAAAAGGCTCTTGTCCAATTTCTGCAGTTTGCAGAGTGCATCCAGTCCATGCTTTCTGTCACTATTACAGGCATCTTCAAACTGGGTATAGTTTTCTCAGGCAGATTGGTGTTATTGTTTGTCAGCTTGCAATGGTATGCAGGGGACTATTATAAAAGGCAGGAGAATTGGTTGTAGAACATCCATCCTTGGAAAAAAATCAAGGCCAGGTTGGCTGGGGCTCTGAGAAACCCAATCTAATTGCAGATGTCCCTGTTCGGTAGGGTTGAACTAAGGACTATTAAAGGTCTCTTCCAATACAAAGCATTCTATGATTCTATTATGAACATACTTTTCATTTTTTTTCTGACCATGTTTCAGTATTAAGAATAAACGTGAATTAGTTTATGATAAGCTGTATATACAACTGATTACTTAGTGTGGATAATATTGCTTATTTTTGCAATAATGGACAATTGTAGCTGAATGTGGGCAGAGAAAAAAAAAGTATTCTGTGAATTTGAACTTACAAAACTCTTTGTCTAGATAATAAGCCTTTGTTTATACCCATAAACTTAATGGGTATAGGTCTTATATAGCACTAAAGCCAACCAGCATGAAAAATTTAAACCCTCTTGCTCTCCAAGACAGGGTGGCCATATTCAAAATGGCTATGTTTACATATGTCTGCTTCATACTGCCTCACAGGCTGTGACTGGAAGTGGTCTTGGACAATTCTGGTCAGCTCAGGGCAAAAGTTGATGGAGGCTATTCTGACAATACAGAATTGCAAATGATCTCTATTCAGCAGATCAGAACACTCACTCACAGTGCTTAATTAGTAACAAAGATGTAATAAATGATCCAAATCATTTTTACATTTAATTTTTTAACTGGATGATTTTTCAGTCAGATAATAATGCTCTAACACATTTTTGCTCTTATGCTTTGTGTGATTTTTTTTTCTGTCTAAAAAGCAACTGGAAGAAACCACTCTAGAACAAAAAGAAATTCCATAGCTTTTCCCTTATTTTTTCATACAGAAACTTATATTGACTATCAGTGGGTCTTGAAGTTTCAGATCTACTGTGAAAATTCTGAACTAAAAGGTAGCCACACGAGAAAGAAATCAACAAATTCTCTACAGCAGCAGTTAGGCAATCCCATCTGCCTCTCCAATTTGAGAAGATAATTCTCCTTTCTAGTGCTGGTTTTTGTACTCATTTAACGCAATGGTAACTGCTTTTGTTTGATCTCTCTTTCCAATCATTTCTAGTCAGTTCAAAAAAATATCCACCTTGTTCCTATTCCTTCACCTTTTTTTTTTTAGCTTCATGTCAATTTGCCCACCATCTGATCTACTCTCTTTCCTCAGATTCCACTTTAGCACTGTTTTCACTGCTATTTTGTTGCTATTTCATTCTCAAGTCTGATTTACTTGTCAGTCCCAATACCTCCCTTGTCACTTTCTTCTCTTAAACTGAACGCCCTTTTCCAGGCAAACAGTTTTCTATCTTCCCTGTATTTCCTTACAGTTCCAAGTTCTTCCTTCTCCTTCCCTAGTTTCACATTCTTGGTATCAGTTAAACCCTTCTCAACAAGATATTTGTCTGCATTTGAATCAGATTATTTCTCTGCCACAAGTCTGTACGGTCTGATGCCACCACTGGTATAGAAGGATGACCACCCTTGTTTTCACTGATGGTGCTCAGATTATGGTATAAACTTCAGCTCAGCAAAGGACATCTAAGAATAGTAGTTTTGAAAAAAGGATAGAAAGAAAATTTGAACTTGCACCCATGTTAAGCCAGAAGCACCTGCCCATAATGCTGCAGAAAGATTTTAGTCAGAGCAAGTAGAATCTGAAGAGAATGGATTCTTCAGAAAAGTTAAGTGACAAAATCAACTTTCTACTTCATAGGTCTACTCAAAATCATGTAATAGGACATAAGTAGAGATTTCTAGTGGGGAAAAAAAAGACATTGCAAGTCCGTAAAAGTGTAGCTTTTCAGCAAGTGGAACCCCTTCATAACAAAATTTGAGTATCTATACCACAAGACAAGATGTAAATCCAAAAGATGTAAATGCTTTGGAACAAAAGTGTATTTCCTTCAGTCTGTCTTTCACATATAGGTGAATCATTATGATTGAACGTTTCTAAATAAAAAATTGAATTAGTGTTCATTTTACAGATATTCAGAGACTATTGAGACTAAGTAAGTAAGTTTTGTCAAGAATGAAGAATTTCATCATTAACGGATGGTCCAGACAGCCTTAATTACAGGGGATATTGCCAATATAAGCCAACATCTGATATCAGAAAATGGTAATCTCCTTTGAAGACATATATTACTATTCAGGAATTATTCAGGATACACACTAGTATTCAACATGTATTCAAGAAAGTTTTAATAAATATGTGAAATTTGATATCTCCACAAAGGAGATTTCTGTCAAACTCAAGATTTTATATACACTTAAAATCAGCATATGATTCCAGAAAAATAGTGTGCAAGACAGTGGAAAATAAAATAAATTTTGCCCCCTGTAGAGATTAAATTTACAGTTAAAAAATGCTATAAACAGTAAAAAAATGCTATAAACAGAGGTTTTACCTAATATACAAACAATTGGAGCAGAAATAAAATGAGACCCGCAAATACTCTCTTTTTCCTAATAGTCCTACTATCCACTGTTCTTGATGCAGACAATATTTTTGCATGCACTACAGGGGGAGAAAGAAGTCAGTAAATAAGTAACTGTAAAATATGCATCACAATGTACTTCAAAAAAAAGAACAGATGTTTCTTGTGTAGGTATAAAATTCAAAAGGTTTATAAAGCTATCAAAGAACATGTAATGAAGTGTAGATTAAAGAGCACAGTCTTGTTGTTACAACATATGTTCTGAACTTTTGCAAGATAGGATTCTATAACACTAGACGTGTACTCATGAAAACAAGGAGATTGAAAGCACCTGCAAAAGAAGTGCTTTCTTTATGTTCTGAAAGGTAGAACCTACAGAAGGGAGTGAATGTAGCAATAATGTGCCATATGAGTTGTAGCGTTGGACTGAGACATAAGCATCCATTATCCAGTTTTCTGCAACTGCAGTTCACTTTGACTGATGCCATTATGACCAAGATACAGGTCTTGGAAGTTCTTTTAGTAGAAAAAGTGCCAGTTTTGTCAAATATCAGTTTATTTTGATTAAGACTAGAAGGAAAGGACTCTTTTCAGATATCATATTCTTTTCCAAACCTTTTGGGTAGGAATAATTTCAATTACAGGTGGAAGGATCTGCCCGTCCTTGATTATTGTGCCTAAAAACATGCCCTCATGTACTTCTATGCTAAATAGACACAACATAGTTATCTAGAAAAAAAATATATTTATGTAGCAGGTTATGGGTATTGGGATAAAATCCAGATGTCAGTAACATATGTACATCAGACTGTCATTTTTCATTTTATTATCATCGCACACCACTTAGGACGATGCAAAAAACCCTGAGTTTCTAACTAATATCAGTGCTTTGTCCATATGTACATGATCATAACAGTAACTGTGTGATGTGAGATTTAAAGCAACTGGTCATAAACTATAGACATAGAAAAATAATATATAAATACATTGCAATCCCAAAAAGAAAAAATACGATCTAAAAAGATATGAAAGATAATAGCTTTGTTATGTATGAAACATTAGAAATTCAGAGTTCACATGTACACGCTTCCATATGGATATAAGTGAAAATCTTCAAATTATGACACAATCTGTGAAATGAAGAAAAATAGGAAATTGTCTTAACACTTTCAGGTAAACAGCATATTATTTTCTGTCAGGACTTTGTGGATACTTCCTCAACATTCATCATCATCCTATTTATGAAAGCCAAGGACAGCAGACAGTCAATCAACAGAACTGTACACTCTTCCAGACAGATACTGGATCTGATAGTCAGACTTAGAAGAAATTTTTCTAAACATTTTCCTTCTAATAAATGTTCATTTGGATATTCATCTGTATGAGACATCTCTTCCTTTTAAGTTGTCATTCAGTGAAATTGCTTCATCTTTGCAAAGAACAAGCCTAATTATAACATAATCATGTCAAAGAGCAGGAATATCTATGATACCTAATAGAGACTGGTAACAAGAGATGGACCATGGAGAAAATGAATGTTAAATACATCGTGATGATGCCAATTCAAACCAATTTTGGTTAACAACAGAGTGGAAGACAACTAGAGTAGGATTCTTTTATGCCTATATTAATAGTTGAGTAGCATCTTTCAAGGTATACAAGGCTATCCAATTTTTTAGGCTGATAATTACAAAACAGGTCTTATTGGAAGTCACCATTCTTCTATTCTTCAGTGCCTGAAATAGCCCTTAGTATCTGTATGTGGCCAACTGAATCATAGTGTTTGTCTACATTTAGGAGATAAGTGCTGCTGCTATTTTACTAGATGGTTCCACAGCTGGGATGCACAGAGCATAAGAAAGGCCTTAGGGACTTGTTCATTCCCCAGGATGATTCAGCTTTTACCATAGTTTCTCCTTTGCTCTGTGGTTCTATAGGCTAGGTAATTTCTACGGCATTATGCAAAAGGCCTCCCTCTGTAGCTTGATGGTCTGTGCATCAAGGCTTCTACTGCAAAAACACATGAGAAATATGGGAATCTATATTCTGTTGAGTTCCATTCTGAGTAAATTCAGAATCTGTTTCCCATCAGCTCCATCACCATTCCTTCTAACAGCAACAGGCTGCTTGGAAAACTTAAGGTGCTGTTTATGAAATTAGAATACTCACTCAGGAAGTGGCATAATATAAAGAGATGTACTATGAAAACAAACAAACGAAAATCAAGCCACCAAACAAACAAAAAAACACCTAGCAATGAATCATAAGGAAACTGAGTACAGCTGGAGCAGATATAAAAGCATGCATAAATTTAAAGCATGTATCATGCCCAGGTTCAAATGGATGAATCATCAAGAGGACTGTTTAAAAGCACTCAGTCCCATATCTTTGTTCAGGAATTTCAAGAGCTGAAAGCTTCCAGTGCTAGAGAGGTCTGGCATCATCATGTCACAATACATTCTCATCCCAAACCAACTCCACTTGGCAGTTATTTCCCTTGAACTATTATTCCCCTTTTTCAGGCCCAGATGTGCTCACAAGCATGTGTTTACATGAATGAGGCTTTCCTTCTTATCCTGGTACTTTTCTTTACTTCTGCATATGCTGACACTTCATTTTTTATTAAATTCACTGACCAGTGTGACCTTTCCACACTGCCTTTAGAAGTCTGAGATCTCAGGCTCTGAGAAGAAATGCTTCAAGGCTGTATTTCCTCACCTGGATTCTTTAGCTACCAATAAATCCAGGAGTAATAAAGAACATCGCTAGGCAGTGGAGTTCAGAAATCAGTATTGGTAAATTGTTTGAACATTAACCAAAACATGTTTAGAATATACCAAACTTTCCCAGATTTCACAGGTACTGGGTTGGGTGTGCTGTGCTAGAAATGAAGAAATTACCTTCCATTACTCATGGAAGAATGCTGTGAGCATGGGAGGCTGAATCCATTCTTGCTCAGTAGAAATTATGTAGATGTGCTAGTCTTATTTGCAGCTGAGCAGATCTTATAGATGAATACCATAAAGCTTCAATATGTTATTTTTATGCTGTTAGAGGACCTTCTGTTGGAAGTTTGTCCATCTTAACCTGCAATGCCTGCAATTTATTGAGAAATTTCTTTAAAAAACAGTGGACCGTAGCCAAGGCTCCAAGGCAATTCTACCATGTAGACATTCTTTTGTTATCAGTTGTAAAGGTGTCTTCAGTACTTGTGGTCTATAGTCACAGTCATTTGGGATATCTTTGAAGGTGTGAAGTTTTGAATGTGTCATCTGTTTAGCTGTCTCCCTAGTTTGTAGAATTTTTGTAGTGTAGCTGGACTTCTGCCCCATTATCAACTCGGCACAGGCAGCAAGAAGCTCTACGGTTGTTCATGTTCTTCCTGTCTATCCAGCTTACATCAGTCTAGTTTGATTGTATGTATACAGAGGTGCTTGGCAGCAAGCTTGCAGGTAACTTATTGATTTCTGTCTGTAATTATTTGAAAGCTTATCTTCCTCGAGAAAAACAAAACTAAAACCAACCAAACAAACCCCACCCTAAAAATAAAAAAAATAATAAAACCCAAACAAGCTAAAGCAAGCAAGCAAGCAAACAAACAAAAAAAACCCCACACAGCTTTTAAGTTGAAAAATGATGAAATTTGTATTTCATTTGGAGGAGTTTTTGCATTCAGTTTCACTCAGTATTGAAGCAAATGTAAATTTTTTTCCCCAGATATATTAATCTTTCATCCAAGTATATAATTTGCTTAATCTACATGTATACTCCCAGAAGGCAAGGTTTATACAGATTTACACAATTACCTGGATTAAATATTAGAAATCCCTGCTGCCCACAGAATTTTTCTCCAGATGCTCTGATATAATTACATTCAGCTGAAAGTATCCATAATTTTTCTCTTAGCTAAATTAGTTTATTGCATACTTTGAAATCACTGGCTATTATTCCTGTTTCTTCCTCTGTGTGCATCCTCGATTTTATATACACTGCTTGCCAGAGACAAATTGAACTAGATGTGATGCATACATGGATGTGAAGTAGTTTGACCAGGAGTAATTGTTTCATGATAGTTTTCTGTTCTTCCAGTTCATCTCCTTTAGGATAGTTTAATGGTTTGGACAGCATTAGCAAGAGAGAGACAAAGTACTGTCTCAAGCTAGATATTATTACTGGAGACTTGATAAAATCTAAACATTTTTGAAACAATGGTTCTCTGAATAAATAAGTAGATTCTGAAAACTTCCAAACAATTTTTACTCCACTTCATATTTTTAAAAAGATCACCAAAAAAAGCCCAGTTTTGGACAGACATTAGCTTTGTTACTTGAGGACAACAGTTCTTTTTAATACAATTGTTTTCAACATTGTGAATAATTACATAAATATTACATATTAAAAAAAAAATCTCAGAAGTAACTTTTCAGCTTTTATTGGCATCTAACAGAAATATTGTAGTCAGGAAATTCTCTTGTTTATAGATTTCAGTACAAGACAAAAAGCAATTAAGCACCCTCAAAATAAATAAATACATAGATACATACCAGCTGTTAATAATTCTTGCACATCAGCTAGTCATTGCTTGGTACACCAAAAATAAATTTTGGCAGGGAAGTATGAAATCTATTTAATACAGAATAGCTTTAAAAAAGTTACTTGAAAAAAGAAGTATTCTCTTTCACTAAACTGCATTTTGGCAGCTTCACAGCAAGTCTGTTTGTTAAGAAAGATGAATAAAATTCTTCAAGTGTCATATTTGCTATAGGTTTAGCTCTTGATATTAATCTCATTATGTAAATGAAGGGATCATTTTAAGAAAAATTTCTTTATAAGTAACACTGAAATACTTGGGTTGTAAAGTTTCCATAAGCAGTATTTGTCTTACCATTTGGAATGAAAAGGGTTACTTAGTTCAAGTCTCATCAGGTACTGTAAGAAATTAATTATCCCTAATAGTTTTAAATTACTCAAATTTAGTACAATGAAGAGTTACATGTTGTGTTATGGCATTTCTTAGTGAATCCACAATGAAAGGTGTTAATTTTAACATTACTTTGTTTTACTAAAAATTCTTTCCAAAATAAACAAACTAAAACTTCAAGTGTCCATCTCATTCTCTTTTATGGTAACTTAGATCTATTTTTTTAATTCAACTACTTCTCTTAGAAGCTTTATTGGTGCCTGTTAAGAACTGGCACAAAATACCACTTTGTAACACTGAAATACAGCAATATACATATGGAGATGTTTCAGGCCGAGACCTGTAACAACACTGTGCATATATTGTTACGTGTATTAGAAGAATATAAACCAGAATAGATCTTACAGTTTTTCTGAAGAATACTTTTAAAGTGAAGATTAAAAATTTCTATGGATAAAAAAAAAGAGTCAAAATAATAAAATGTTTTATACTTAAGTGATTCATAAAATCAATACCTGAATGTTGACTTTCTAGCTTTTCTTATGGTGAAAAGATTATATATTTCTTTTTTTTACAGAGCTTATAAAATTACTCCAATGAATACAGATACATGGAAACCTGCACTGTGAAAACAGTAAAGGCTCCATAGTCAAGACTTTAATGTCCTAGTATTAATATTTCAATAGTTACAGAAGAGCAGATATTGAAAGTGTACATCCTGGCACAAAAATATATCTGATACTGATACATCTCTGACTAAATGTGTGCATTTAAAAAAAAACCTGTAAATTAACTGTATTTCTTCCCCATGGCAAATTTACAGTTTTGCTCAGGGGAGTAATGTCAGTGCATCTCACCAGAGAGTAATTATATATTTCTTTTAAAAGAAAGCTTTGCTGAATTATCAGCATTTTCACACTTGATGCTCGGAGGCAGACAGTATATCACTGACCTTGTAAATCCAGTCTCACCCCCACTGGTAGACTCAAAAGTGGATATAATGAATCTTATGGCAGACTAAATGGCACATGCTCTGCATTCCTGGACTTTCTGTGGATGTAGATGGATGTAGTGGATGTGACCACTGGGCTATGTTTTCTGGGATTTCAGAATCTTGAATGTCATGCAAAGACGTTAAAAGCAATATGGCCGTAAATGCCTGTATTATTTCTCTATGGGGACAGTGTTGTAATGTATAATCATAATTATGCCAACTAATTAAACGGTGTGAACATGAGCAAACTAGGTAATCATGCAAATCTTGCACCTTTCCCACATATACCATCCTTAATATAAATCTCAACTTTATATATCCAACTTGACAATTATAGACATATTTTTTGCCTTTTTTTCTTGCTTTTTTTTTTTTTCCTTTAAGAAAGATGGTTGCTTCTTTCTCTTGCAAAATATCTGGAAATTTGTCTGGGAACTATCAAATAATTACATATTTAGAATGATGAAACACCTTAGGGCAAATGACCACCTTTAGTTGCATTTCTATTTGAGCCAAATACTTCAGAAAACTGGGACCAGATTCTAAATCACACTGCTATGCTCAGACCACAGTATAATGGAAAAGATATTAAAATAAATAAATAAATAAAGATCACATACCTTCTGTTACACAAGCTGAAAGTTTGGTCTAGGAGATGCAGATTTGGTTAGATTATTTTTTTTTCTTCTTCATACTCACTTCAGAGAGCAAAAATACTGAACACAGCCTACCTGTAGTTTTAATACTGTTATTGATCGTTAAGACCATGAACTATTTTAAAATACTCCCTTAAAAATATAGAGAAAGATATAGAACAGTTACACAATAGGCATGAGGAAGGCTACTCATATTTAAGCATCTGTTTCTCAGGTTCTTAGCACCAATAAAAACCCAAAGAAATCACTTATACTCCCAGGGGTACAATACGTTTCTGGGAAAAGATTTTGAAAAGACTTTGAAAAATGTTATCTGAACACAAAGAACTGGGAAGAGACTAGTTACAGAATTTCTAGTGCCTAGGTTGTGCTTATGGGCTTAGATATGACAGTGCTGAGTTCTTCAGGTAGGTGTCTGTCAGTAGTCAGCTAGTCAAGCCCTATTTTCAGAAATGTATCTCTTCAGAACTTAATAATTCATTTTGATACAAAAGTGCTCCTGAAAAATACTAATTTTAGGAAATATTTTAACTTATTTTTAATTTTCTGTGGCTTTGATAGATGATTGTCATTTGCAAATTGTATAAGTTCAACAAAAAATGGCAAAGTAATAAATGTAAGAAATTTATGGTAAACTGAGTATTTAAGATGTCTGTATTTCCTTGAATTAAAGAACAAAACAAAAACAAACAAACCAACCCCATTAAAACAAAACAAAAAAATAACCACAAACAAACAAAAATGAACATCAAACAAATGAAAGAATAAAAGTACTCCAAAAATTAAAATTGATCTCTACGAGTCTGTTCAGGACAAGCTCATCAGGTAGGGTAATCCTATTTGTGAGTGCTTATAACTACTTTCATATGATTGGAGAGTTTTCGGTCGGAGAGATAATGTGGAAGTCTGGCTGATAAGTATTAATTCCAGTTCAATAGGATTTCAATCAGCACATTGATTAGCAGGTCTACAGCCAAAAGTATTCCATTTTCATCATTTAGTCTGATGTTGTGCATAACACAAGCAACTGAATTTCACCAGCTACACACTGTATTAGGCTACCCATACACATTCCAGATGTGTCATCTGAAAATGTGCTTGGGAATATATAATTACTTAGGTCTGTGTCTTTATTCTCCTGTTTACAATTTCTTTTCATGTCAGACAAAAATTTGAATGAAATTGTCCAACTGTCCCTAACATGCTATTTTGAGTATTGCAGTTCAAGTGCAAAACAATAGGCAGCTTTAAATACCACACAGTAAAATCAGAATGCATATGTAATACTATATTCTCGAATTTTCTATGGGTTGGAGTAAAAAAAAATAATGTTTTACTGATGCATTTAAAAAAAATAATTAATTTTAAATTCACTGAATGTAGTAATGTAAGTTTTTTATTTTGCATTCAAAATCTAATCAATCGTTATAGTCTCAAGTTTGCAACAATGCCTAATCATACTTCCTTAGGATTTTGATTGATATAAAGTGTAAAATATATTAGTTATCCACTGCCTATTTAAAAATCAGACCACCTGTATGGAGAAAAATGTTGTATTGTCTCCTTTATTTATGCTTTGACAGTCCATATGCAGAGAAAGCCACTAAAAATAGTTTACATCTGGCAGGTTGATCAGGGTGACAATACGAGAATTAAACAGCAAGATATGTCTCTGCTTTCAATAATGTCTATCAATAGAGAGGAACTATTTGGTTAATTATTGTGCATCATTCAGTGTTTTCAGGCTGTAGGACTGACACACCTTTCTTATTTTGTCCTTCAAAGCAACTGTATTATTATTAAATTTGTGATAGATAATGTTCTACAGGAAGCAGAAAGCATTACTGAGAATGCAGAAAATTTACAAAATGTCCTTAAAGGAGTCAGTTTTTTTAAGACATGTTATTTCCCAAGAAAATTCTTTTTAAAGCCATTTAATCCTTTTTTTTATCTTACTATTAATAGTATTTTTTCATTAATAAAAAATTGTAAGAGGGATGTAATTATTGATTATCTTGAAAGTAATTGTGAGATTCATTTTTCTTTCTTTACAGCAGCTTTCTGCATGATAGTAGTATGTATGAAACAATGCTTGTAGATGTCTACATAGTATTGGCTGAAATCAATTCCTTTATTTTAATAAGAAATTCAAGGTTTAGATTGAACAAAGGAATAGGTTCCCATGGAAAAGGATGGAATTAATCAAGCAAGAAGCATTATATTATTTGCAATATTTCATCTGCCTTTAATCCCCAAAGATATATTATACTATAAATCAGATCTAGACTGAGTAGTTTGTAGAGAGACTTGGGGAACGGAAAGACTAGAGCATAGGATGATTGGATCAAGTGGCAGGTGCACATTTCAGTGACAGTATCAGCACACATTTGGCTATTGAAATCATCTTTTGTTATGCATTAATCTAAGGAATTTCAGTGGTTTTGCTCAAACAGATTAGCACCTTCTGATAGGATTGTGTTCTGTCCCTTTGGTGGAATCAGCAAGTCAGTGTAAGACTTTAAGGCAGACAGTCAGGCCCATGTCCCTGGTGGAGTAGTTGGCTGCTACATTCCAACACTGAGCTAATCTCCAGATATGGTCCTCTCTAGTAGCTAACACTGTTACCCCTGTTCCCACACATCCAATCTATATAACAAGGGACAAAAAATTTCCTTCAGATCTCCCATTTGGAGTCCCTCCAAAGGTGCAATAGACCCAAGAAGATAGTTTGCTTTGGGACTGACTGCATTGCTAGAAATAAACATAACTTGCATCAAGTTTTGCTTTCTCCATCCTGAACAATCACTCAAACCTATTCTAGTGATTTCATGGCTTCTAATCTCTCCATAAAAAAACCACAAATCCCTGGTGTCAGGCTGACCACAAACCTCTGTCAGCCTGTGAAGCAGTCCACTAATTATTCACCCACCATTTTCTGGAAGAGGACTATTTAAAAAGAACCACAGCTTCAGGGTACCAAGAGCTATCATACACTTTAAACTGACTCATATCCAAATTCTACTCCACTGGAAAGATTCTCCTCTTTACTAATTGACTAGAAATGACAGTTGTGCTAAGGTAGGTCCTTCAACTTAAATAAACTCTAGGAAATACATACATAGGATGGGGATATGAATTATTGTTCTCATGTTGTCTGGTACACATCTGTAAACTTTTGAATACATGCTTCTTACAAAGCTTTTTCTGCTGCACTGCCTGTGGGATCCAAGTCCAGTCTATTCATCTAAAACAAGAAAAAGTCAAATAGTGTTGTTTGCTGAGGTCTCTCTGTTATCATCTCCCCTTCTGTCAAATGCTGATACTTCAACAGAGAACAGGAGTGTGGTGGAGGAGGTGGTCTTGGTCTGATGATACTTAGTCTCAAGAAGAACATTTTTGCCTAAAGGACAGTGAATAGTCAGGATAACAACTTGGTAGCTTAAAATGTTTTGGGTTTTTTTTTCTTTTTTTTATAGAATGATTCCACAGTGTATTCCCTCAGTCCCTGTGACACCCATGCATGACAAAGTAGTGCTTTTAACATTTTCATATGCTTCTTCACTGACAATGATACAGATCACCTTGCCATGCCCCTCTGGAAGTAGCTCTAAAGCCCAAGTTAACAAACAAACAAACAAACAAAGTGCAAACTTATGGTGTCTTTAACTTACAGGCCTACACATAGTTTCTTTAAATAGAGGTCATCTTCTTCTCTTCTCTTTGTTTTCAATCCGCATTTGTTGTTTACTTATTTCTCTCTTGGATCAATACCTTCAGGTTAAAACCCTAAACTGTGAAAGTTCAGCTGTTTCTTATCCATCTGTATTGTTGTTATCTTTGAAGGGCTGTGTTGTGACTGAAACCTCTTTTGAATATATATTTAAATTATCAAATTAATCATAAAGATCAGTTCTGTTTCTTTCTTTTATGTTTTAGTTAAGTAAATTAAGTTAGATGGATATTCCTCTTCAGTTAGAAATAAGGAACAGACATGGATTGTGTATTTTTAAGAAGAAACTCTTGAAACCATATAGGCTTTTTTTTTTTTTTTATTTTGGCTTCCCTGATATCCACACTAGTAATCTTGAAAACAAAGAAAACACCTTTATTCCTCAATCTTTCTTTTTCCTACACGTTATCTTGAGACCTGTTATTACATTACTCACTTTCTTTGGTTACAAGCCTGAAGACTGATCCCTCGCTTTTGTTAGAAACTACTTTCCCCCAGTCAGTCAACCAGAGCCATCAAGTCAATGGTCAGCCTTGTTAGGCTGTGGGAGCATGAAGGGGAAAGCAGGTTTTTTTTCTGTTCAGGAACAGATGCTTGGGAGACAAACAAGCAGCAATATTTGTTCACGGTTGAATGGGAACCCTATATTTTCATGAAATCTGCATATTGCTATGAATTCTGCAAGGCTAGTTTTCCTAGGGAGAGGTAAAACTGCTACCAGGTACCAGGTTTAGTCTTTGACTTGCTTGATAGTTATGTCTGAACTTTAAAAATGCACTTATTTTTATCTTTAACTGTCTGGGTTTAGTGACTTTGGATCAGAAACCTCATACTGGCGGGATGAACTGAAACACAAGATTTTCTATGGCATTTCATAACACTAAACACACTGAGGGATGCAGATCGATATTTATCAGGAAGCACTGCAGTATTTATCACAGACATTCATCTAGCCTGAAAGAAATTTACACGCTCTACCAGAAAGGACTGTGTCTGGAATAAAAATCACAGAGCAAAAATTCCCATGAAAAGTTGTATTTTTAAAACCTTATAATGTTATAAAAAAATGCATTTCTAAGACAACATCTGGAACTAGATTCTCTTGAGTCATGTGCCTTTGATACATTTTTAACATAATAGCTGAGCTAAAACTTGGGGAACCCAAAGTTATCCCATAAAGTAAAAGAAATCACTGACTGAAAAGAATTTTTGTGTTGCATTGTTATTTATGAGAAAACCTCCTTTTGTTTAAAGGAAAGGAGTGAAGACAAGAATGTCTACCTTCTTTACTGTTCCACTCTTCCTTTTTTGTCAGTAATCCAGTCTTTGATGTGGGTTAGCAGTCAGATATTAACAGTGGATTATACATTTTTCTCACTCTGTTTCTGGGTGCTTTATGATGTTATGTATGTTACCTGACAGCTTAAATCCTTTCCCAGATTATAACAGCGTGATCGTTCTTCCTCTTGTCAGCACTTATCTGATCCCACTGTGGAGTGATTCTAATAGTAAACTGAAGCTGCAGTAAAACTAAGTCAACAAGTAAAATCACATATCTGATCTCTTACCTCTGGGAACAGGTTCACTATGGGGATCTTGCACAGGCTAGTGGGGGGTAACTAACAGGTGGGTTTATAGCCCCCACCTGTCAGACATGATGAGGAAATGACTGCAAGCAGTCCTGCCTTAAATCAGCTTAAATTGTCGAAATATGTCATTAAATATGCTTTACTGCAAAAATTAAGAAGGATAGTTTAATGTATAAATATTTTGAGGGATTAAGCTAACCTACAAGCAATGTTTCTTTTAACAGAAAGTGGAATGACTAGAATTCTAAGTGGACTGACCTGAAAAAAGTACCAAAGTTTCTTCATCATCTCAATAATGGAGATAGGTATAGTTCTCTCCTGGAAAAAGACTTTATAAATTCATTTTAAAAACAGCATCCAGACTAACAGTAAAACAATGAACTGCTACAGTGAAATAAGGCTATAAATCTTGGGAATCTGAATGATTTTTTTTTTTTTTTAAAATTTAAAATATTTCATTTTCTTAATGGGCCTAATTGGTAACATTCTGTCTCAACACAAGTTCACACATTACTTTCAGGAGTTTCTGTTCAAATTCCTCTCTCTCTTCCAGATAGTAGTTTTATATAAACCAGAATTGTTGATTATAATTCTCCCCCAGCAAACTGAAAAAGAGATTAAAAAGTAAGCATTCTTTCAAAGGACAGTAATTTATATGGGACATCTGATTTATATGAAGGAAATTAGTACTGATCAGATGAAACGGGGGTTGGACTAGATGATCTTTTGAGGTCCCTTCCAACCCCTAGGATTCTGTGATTCTGTGAAAATTCAAAGAATGAAGAATTTGCTTACTTTTATTCAGTCTGATTTATATGATGTTAGCCCGATTATAGTTTTGTATTGATTACAAAGACTTTGCAAAGGTTAATGATAAAGGTTACAAGTTCCTTAATAGTGAATAGGATTGAAAAGATGGATTTCTTAATTTAAAAAAGGCATTATTGACAATGCTGATTCCAGCACCCTAGGCCATTGAAGTTATAATGGATATGTCTAATAATTAACATGGATTTAGAAGTTACTGTGTGAGAAAGCAATAGGAATAGATCCAATGAAGGTTACTGTTCTTCTCTCTACCTTGGATGAAAAAAAGTTATGTTTTAGTTCCTGCATACAAAATAAAACCAAGTCTTTTAGACATCTAATACTTTGCTATATGCTAAAACAGACCTACAAGTAAAGAAGTATATATTATCAGCAAATAATGTTATCTCTTTCTGATTCTTAAGAATGTGAAATAGATGGAAAAGTTTTGGTTTATGACACCATTTGTTTGTGTTACATTAACTCATAAAAGCTTCGTTTTCTAAATGGAAATACTGAGTTCATTAATGTATAATGTGAAACAAATGCCACTGTCAAACTTTGAAAGAAACCTTTTGAATATGAGACTAGAGACCAAATGTCTACAGCTCATGTAGTTAAAATGACTTTCCAGACTGAAGTTAAAATCACTGGTTACATTCTATTTCTCACATATACAGATTTCATAAAATATGTGCAGTTAAATGTGATATGTTGGATTAATTTCCTAATATATGGTTAACCACACAGAATTCTCTTAGCTAATGCCATTAGGTAGACTTCTTAATTGCTTTCTAACAATAACAGTAATACTACTCCTATGTTTGTAGGTGAGATTATGTGCATCTTGATATTCCCTGTGCATTTATAATTGCAATTGTGTTGATCTTTGTATTATTACAGTGATCGTTAGAATATATGAAGTCAAAAAGGAGGGGTTTCTTTCCTCAAATAAGTACTGATTACAAATTCCAGAACTTTCTTCGTAACAGGAACTATGCTTAATAAATAGACAGAGAGAAAAAACTGACAGCAGCTGTATACAGTATACTGTGTTTCAAAAAAGTTCTTACCTGCATCATGTTACAGGATACGACATTATATAGGCAATAACATGTTTTCCTGGGGAAACCAGTGAAAATTCTGTCACAAGAATAGAGTGGATAAAGCATAAGAAAGTTAGTCTGAGAGATGAAGAAATCTAATGGTGGCTTGATTATCACCACACTTCACATATGGACACAAAATTCCCAGTCATTGATGATGTCCCTTTGTAGAGGCAAGCTAAACAGTAATTCGCAGTTGCCTCGGTTGCTAAATGAGCATTGTCTCCCTGTACCACATCACCTTGTGGCATATAGGTCAGGTGCAGTCCTTTGGTACTCATACTCACAACCCTGACTGGAATCAGATACAGGTTTCCTGAAAAACTAAGTGGAATTAATCACACCTAATCTACTTTTCTGAGGAACAGCCATGAAAGCCCACAGGATTGCATTTCACTGAAAGAAATGACTAGCCAATTACAGAGGTTAGACTCATGAGGACATGAAGAATTTGCTGCTAAAATTTATATCACACTACAGAACCTTCCTATGATACTAAGCAATTCTCCAAATTTAAGTGCTTTCACTGGCTATGTCTATGCTGTCAAGTAATTTAACTGCCGAGTTTTCTCCTAGTTTCAGTTCCCATTATCCACGTTACACAAACACTAGTTCATGGCTCAGCATTAAGGAAAATCATCTCCGTCCCTCTAAAACAAACCCCAAGTTCAGTGGATAATTCATTCCAAGGACTGCTTCCAAAAGGCAACACAAACCAGACGGCCAAAGGCTGAGATTCCTCTGCTCTACAAAGTCCCTCAACAGCAGGACTTTTTTTTCCACAACATTTTCCCATGCCCTTATATCATATTCCAGAGCCTGCAATGTACTCCTTCAGTTTCATGTTATAAAAACACCACCTGGTGAGTTGCAGGACAGCCCTCATGTTTTTTTCAGGAACTTTGAACTCAAACCAAACAAACAAGATGAAAACCGGGTCTTTGAGCCAAGGAAACCACTGTGTGTGGCTTTAAAGAGATGCAGGGCATTGTACTGTGTAATGGACATTTTTCAGCAGTTTCTTCTAGGTATTGCTGTCTCTGAGCACAGTAGACATAAGTCAGTCAACACCACTTTGCCTGAAGGATCTCCTTCTGGGATATGTATTTAGCCTTGTAAATACAGCTGCAATGACTGTCTCTGTACTCAGGAAATACTTTCATGAAGTACTGACTTCTCAGAGATGTTTGCACACATTGGACAGTCACTATTCTCATGGCAATGTGGCAGCCCTTCATCCTGCTCTTCAACACTAGATGCTGAAACCAAAAATGCTTAAAGGCAGGGTTTTAGATATAAAAGTGAAAATAGACTACAAGTGAAATAAATATGAACTGAAACAATACTTCACTTTTTTTTTTTTTTCTTCCAGTTTTCCTTCCTAGAATTTGTAAAGTGTAATCTATCTGCCAGAGCTACATGGTTTGATCGTTTTGGTTTTCAACCAAAGACATAAAGTATAATGACAGAGAATATGTAGTGTAGAATTTACCTGTCTAAATTCAGACTAAATATCTACCTCTGAGCACTCCATTTCCTTCTTCTGAATTTGCTTATTTCTTTGCAATCACTATACTGGGATCTACATTAACTATCTTAGATGAAGGGCATGATTCATTTGTCTAAACAGAAGTCCCAAAAACCAACGGAGATGCTCTAGGGTGCCAGAGACATCCTTAACGATAAGAATCAGTCTTTTGAATGGGCAGTTATATGCCAAGTGAGATGACCCCATCCCCTGTATCTAAAATGTGTGTAGACATATATGTTTAACCAACTGAACTCCAGCTGTATATGAAGACTGTACATATATGAAAATCTACTAATTTTGATCTCGAACCTTCTTTTCTCTTCTTTTCTCTTTCATCTTAATTTTACTGACAAGCTGTTGGAATTGACACAGTTTGATACAATAATATATTGCTTTAAGATTTCAGACCTCTCTGAAAGACACAAGTGGATAGGAATCAAATCCATTTAATAACACATAATTTTAGTATCAGTGAAGCCTTTTTTCTGTGCTAATTCATTAATTTCATTGATGGGGCAGTAGTTATATGCATGGTTATGTAACAATTGGTTCTGTAATGGAAAAACCTTTATTTATTCCAAATGAATTATGTTGACTCTTCTCATGAACCTTGTAGCAAATGGAGCTTCACTGAAAGACCAAGTTGGAAGTATTAAGAAATTCATCTGAGTAAACTGATTTATAATACAGGTGGCAAAACAATGTGCAATGATAGATAATTTGTTTTTCTTTAAAATTCAAGCCTAAAAATCTCCAAAGTGTAATTAAAAAATGCTTGAAGATTCTGACATTTCTTTAGCCTCTGTTGGTCAGCTGTTCATTTCTCCCTCATTAAGTGAAAACTAAACAGAATAAAGCAGAGATTCATTTTTCACTAGACTGATTCCCAACTTAATTCTCAGCAGAATTATAGCACTGTTCACATCTTCAGAAGTGCTACAGTCAAAGAATGATAAAGCACTGTACATTGGTTCCCTCTGTACTATTTGTTAGTGAAATCAAGTGGCGTTTTTTTGCTTGCTTGTTTGCTCATGACTTGAGCTGAACTGTGGAACATTTAATACTTACAGAATCACAGAATTTTGAGGTTGGAAGGGACCTCTGAGTTTATCCATTCCAATTCCCATGCTCTTTTCTGTTTCATTTACTGTGCAATGGAGAGGGCAAAAGTTGCACTGCATCATAAAAACACACAGATTTCCTGAAGAGGGTGTATACATGCACTGCTATATGAATGCTGTAAGAAGGGAATAAGTTCAAGCATAATATAGCATGTACTTTCATTTTGGAGACATTCCTTAGCTTTTCCAAGTATAGAGGCAGTCATAAAATCATTAACATGGTCTCAAGAAATTAGTCCTTTGCCAAGTACCCTCCATAATATAGTTCTTCTCAGAAATCTTTTTCTCCCCTCATTACACCTTCATAGTCAACATCACATGAACTTCACATGGAACAGTCTTTGAATAATAGTGGAGGTACTCCATTGTTTCTACACTTTTCTTTCTATGCCCTGGATACTCATAATTATTTTGTGATGTCTTTAAAATTAATGTCTTAAGTGCACTATATGGGGAATGATTTAAAATATATTGAATATTTTTTCTCACATATAGCTGCTCTTCAGTAAATGGTTCTATATACTATTTAAAGTAGGAAATGCAATTTTTCACAGTAATCACTACATATAAAGTGAAGCAGGTCTGAGGTATTTAAACACAACTCTGTTATCTAGTTAGTGTAACTATGCTTTGAAACAAAACAAGCAAGCAAACAAACAAACANGACCTCCTTTAACATTCCAGATGTCAAAAAGTTGGCCAAGTAAAATAAAAAGGTTTGTTATCTAATGTCATTCTACATTATGGAATGATAATGCAAAATAAATATTTTCTTTTTCTCCTTTTTGTTATAATCAATCAATTCATGCATTTTTTGAAGCTTAACAACATAGTTGTTATTGAGATCTTATTACTGTGAATTGAAGAAATCAAACTAATATTATGTCTTACCTCATACTACCAAAATATGTCAATATTAGTGTTTGCTTGACAGAGCAAGGAGTTTGTCCTAGCTCCTGACAGCTGCATATTCCTGAACCCATTTCTCTGATATCACTGCCTTTTGACTCCTCTTAATCTTTATGATACTCTTCTTTTTGCCTTTGCCTACAAATTCTTGATCATTAGTTGCATGCAAATTGAAAATCTCCAAAATATTATTGCTCCTTACTGTCATCTATAAATTGATGACCAACATGCCTACGTGTCATCCTTCTCCAGGTATTTCATTATTGTAAATTACATTCCAACTTCACTTACATATTCATTTACAGCACACTAGGTTTTTGGTCTATTCATCCGACCTTTACATATTTCTTTAACCTCTCGTAAATCTTCTGCATGATCTTTCTTATGAATTTTTGTATGGAACTTAAACTAGTTATTAGTGCTTTTCTTCACAGCTTGTGTGCTATAATATCCCAAAATATAACTTACATATAATGCTTCAAATAATTATTTACCCTTCTAAGAACATTTTTACATACAACTTCACAGGAGTGTTTTCTTGTAAAAGCCGCATTCTTCATTTTTTCCTTTCTGAAATACTGTCTCATCCTTCCTCAAATATTTTCTCATGCTTGAGGCTCAGATAGAATGCTTGTGACATAAAAGTTGTATACCGAATCTTCCAAAACATTGTAAGAATGATGCACAGACAGAAATCCAATTCTTCCTTCATTAAATCTTTGATAGGGTTTGTATGCAACAGGATTCCCACTGCAGCTCATTTGGCAGCTTCATTTTCCCGTGAAGATACATGTTGGTTCTGATACATGCTACAGCAAATAATACAGCAAGGTGTTTGAGGTTAGACTATAGTTACACAAATACTTTCTGCTTTGGTTTCAAAGTAGGCCATTATTAAAGGATGTTCTATTTAAAAAAGTTTAAAATTCTTGAAGACACAGCATGGCCCTTGGTAGACAAGCATCTACTGCTCAAAAGTTATAGATCATTTTAGTAATATTTTGACAATCTCAGTAGAAAAAAATCATGTCAAATTAAGTTATTCCATGACTTTAGGTTTGACTTTTCCAATTAAGGTTAAAGGCTTTTGTTGAATATTGCGAGAAAATTGTATTGTTACTGTAGCTATTCTGGAGAACCTAACAGGTCAGCACTCAAGGCTGACTGTACCATCACCTCTCACAAGCCTTAAATATCTTCAGAAGATGCTAAAAAGCATTAGAAATACTCTGCAGCTGTTACACTATAATGAGATGCTGTAACATTTATCACAATGTTTGATGAAATTCTTTTACAGATTTTTTTTCTTTTTTTTTTTTTTTCTAAACCAGATCAGGACAATACTTTAAATTAACAGCTGCTAACTGAGCTTCACATCTGAGGCTGAGGACAAGTATGTGATATGTAGCAGCTTTGCTTTATATAGGATCTATTGCTATATTTGGATTTTAATTCCCAAATGATTGATGTAAGTTGCTCTTCCCTTCTGTATTAATGTTGTGACCGTCTCATAGAAAGCCACCAGATTTGTCAGGCACAATTTGCCCTTGGTGAAGCCATGTTGATTGTACCCAGTCACCTCTTCATTATTCCTCTGCCTCAGCATTGTCTCCAAAAGGATCTGCTCCATGATCTTACCAGGCACAGAGGTGAGACTGACTGGCCTGTAATTCCCCGGTGCACCCACCTTTCCCTTTTTGAAAACAGGGGTTATGTTTCCCCTTCTCCAGTCAGTGGGAACTTCACCGGACTCCCATGACTTTTGGAATATGATAGAAAGCAGTTTAGCAACTTCATCTGCCAGTTCCCTCAGCACCCGTAGGTGTATCCTGTTGGTTCCCATGGACTTGTGCACTTTCAGGTTCATCAGGTGGTCACAAACCTGATCTTCACTTACAATGGGCCGTTCTTTCATCCAACCCCTGCCATTATCTTCTGTGACTCTGGGAGTGTGGCTGGAGACCTTGTCAGTGAAGACTGAGGAAAAGAAGTTGTTGAGAACCTTAGCCTTCTTCATATCACTCGTCACCAGTTCTTCCATTTCCTTTCTGAGGGGGCCCACACCTTCCCTAGATTTCTTTTTACCATTAATATACCTAAAGTTTTTTTGCTGTTCCCCTTGATCACCCTGGCTAGATTTAGTTCTCACTGAGCTTTAGCTTTTCTAACCAGGTCACTAGCTGCTCAGACAGCTGCCTTATATGCCCCCCATTCTAGCTGTCCTTTCTTCCACTCCTTGTAGTTTCTTTTTGTGTGACAATGTGTCCAGGAGCTCCTTGCTCATCCAGGCATTCTTGCCTGCCTTCCTCTTTGTCTATATACTTTGCTCCTGGACATAGAGAAGGTGAGCCTTGAATACTGACCATCTGTCCTGGGCCCCCCTTCCCTTTAGGGATTTGTCCCATGATATTTTCACCAGCAGATGCCTGAAGTGATCAAAGTCCGCATGCCTAAAGTCCAGTGTTGTAAGCTTGGAATACATCCTCCTAGTTGCCCTGAGGATCTTAAATTCTTTTTGTTCATGGTCACTGCAATCAAGGTTATCTCTGAGAATCACATTGGTCACCAGCCCTTCCCTGTTGGTGAGAACAAGGTCTGGCATAGCACCTTTTCTTCTCAGTTCCTCTATGATTTGGGGGAGAAAGTTGTCATCTATGCATTCCAGGAACATCCTGGCTTGCTGGTGACTTGCTGTGTTGTCCGTCCAGCAGATGTCAGGGTGGTTGAAATCCCCCATGAGGACCAGGGCCTGTGTGCGCGATGACACTTCTATCTGCCTACAGAGGTTCTCTTGGCTCTGCTGGTCAGGTGGCCTGTAGCAAACCCCTACTGTAACATCACCTTCCCCTGTCTTCCCTTTAATCTTAACCCATACACTCTCAAACAGCTCATCGTCCATGCCCATATGGAGCTTCACTGATTCTCACTAGTCAGTGATGTAGAGGGCGACACCTCCTCCCCTCCTACCCTGCCTGTCCTTCCTAAAGAGCTTGTATTCGTCTATCCCTACATTCCAGTCATGGAAATCATCCCACCAAGTTTCAGTAATAGCTACTATGTCATGGCTTTCCAGCAGCACAGTGGCCCTTAATTCATCCTGTTTATTGCCCAAGCTGCATGCATTTGCATAGAGGTATGGGCTTGCCATAGAGCTGGGCTTGCTATGTCATCCTCTTGTGCAAATCCCCCTTGATTCCCTTGGGGTGTCCCTGTGCATCATCCCTGGCGTGCCTGAGGCAAACGAGTTGAGAGCCCTTACTAGCACTCCAAACCTCTGCCCCTGATCTGCTGCCCCACTGTTT
>VWZY01004666.1:99969-152141 GCA_013399075.1 Chloroceryle aenea
CTGATGTGCTGCCCCACTGTTTGTCACAGGCAAGCATGAAATTATTAACCCCTTCCCCTTTCAAATCTAGTTTAAAGCCCTATCAATGAGCACTGCCAACTCCTGCCACAGAATCATTTCTCCCTCTGGGACAAGTGCATCCCACCAGCTGCTGGCAGTTCTGGTGCCTGGTATGCTAAGCCATGATCATAAAATCCAAAGCCCTGTTTATGACACTAGTCACGGAGCCATGAATTGACCTGTTGGCTCTTATATATTCCCTTGTCCATCACTGATGTCAGAGGGATGAAGGAGAACACAACTTGAGCTCCCGACCCCTTTACCAGTTGCCCCAAGGTATAGGTATAGGCATAGAATATAGAGCTATATATAGTATATATAGGAATAGTATGTATAGCTATAGGTAAGAGTTTAATTTTTCACTGTCTGTTGAAATTAGTCCTTTTAAATATGGGAATATCTCAGTAATGTTCTGGAGATTTGTTGTTGTTCTACTTAGAAAATTACCTTGGAAAAAACAACTTAATACCCACTGATGATCCATCAAAATTCCATTCCATGAAGTGTTGAGTGACTGATCTTTTTCTAGATAGGTCACTGAATGTGCATGATAAGGAGAAGTTGTCTTTCCTCCTCAACATACATTGTCACTCTTTCTCCTTGTATGTCCACTTTCATTGTACTCATAGAGATTATTTTCAAAAATTCCAGGCAAGAGCACTGGATCAATAAATCCATATAAAATAGCAGTATATTCTGCCAAGTACAGCAGCAAAGAAGACATTCATTTTAGCGTGTTTTTCAGACAATGTGATTGACTTTAGCTGACTCTTCCCTTAATGCATTTTTTCAAAGCTACAGGAAGGAGATTTGAGTACATACAGCAAGTTCACAAAGACCAGCTTTCAACTAGCTTTTAGAGAAAAGAGTATTTTTAGCACAAGCACCAAAAAAGTTGTTCCTTTTAGAAATGAGGATTCACAGTAGCTTCCATTTAGCCAGCTTAACAAAGAGGATAACACCATAACTAAAATATTTATGCTTCATCACAGTCCCTTTGAATAATAATAATAAAAAGAATCACTAGTTTATTCATCTTTCCTAATGATACAGGAGAGGAAAGAAGTACCCAAACAATGAATAACAATGGAGAAACTCAGACTGTAAAATTAATATGTCAGCTCAGTAGAGCTGAGCTTCTTTCTAATACTGCTGTTCCAACAGTAGAGTTTACCTTCTGAATTATATATGTATTGACCTAATTACATAAATATTGACTTTGTTTTATATGAAGCCTTTTTCGGTCTCAGTGTAATTACAATGTCAATATTTGTTGCATGTAATAACATCGAATTTAGACTTGTTAATTTTGATTGATAGTGGCATGTCACAAGTTATTATATTAGATAAGACAGTTAGTCTAGAAGTATGCACAACAAATACAAGCAGCTGATAATGCTACCAAATCTGAATGACCTTCTGCCTCTGATTGTTTAATCAGTCAGAGGAAATATAATGGATGATTACATCTTTGTTCCATACAAAACACTGTTTTGATATGGAGAAATATTTACCCTGGTGCAAAAATGTACAAATATTCAGCCAGGAACTCAGTAAAAGAGTTCCTCTTTGAAGTTAGCTTTGACATATTGCCTTATGATGTTTTAAAGTCTGTTTAAATTGTGACAAAATGCAGGTTTTGTATAGGAAAAGTATACTTTTCTGCATAACTTCCATCAGATAAATATTATTCTGGAATAATACTGGGACCCAGACACAAGTAATTTCACACTGAATTATTTCCCTTTTCCTTCAAATCCAAGAAATATGTGATCAGTGGACTTTCAGGTACTGCTGGGACTTGTGAAACTGTTCACTTCAGCCTGTAAATGTTTGTTGAGATCTATTTCTACAAGAACACTTTTGTTCAGAGCTGGCAGACCTCTCAGCTACTTTCAGTAACGAATAGCTATATAGTATAGTGTGTGTTTCTAGATGCAATTATAAAGGATTTTGAATTTGGAAGTAACCTGAGAACTAGAAACCAAACTGTGACAGTCTGTGTGCTGAGGATATTTAAATTTATTCTAGCTGTAACATGTTGCCAGTAGTAACAAAGCATGCATCATACTATATTTTCTTATTTGTCTCAGCAGGGATGCCAGACAAGACAAACCTCAGTGATGCAAAGCAAATCCGTCAAACCAGCGATGGCAGCACTTTAGACACAACTGGAGCAGGATGTACAACAATGGCTGATTATGTGACATTTGTGCTGACTAGTTTGATAACACTGTTTCTCAGTCTTTGGTAACTGTTTAGCTCTGGCTCAAAATATATGTCTCATTGTCATCTGTTTATGTCCACTCACAAGCCTGGAATAAGGGATCTGGTGGATAAAGCAACATTTATGATAGCTTGTATAATATCAGCCTTCTGATCCTAGGCCTGAATATTGACAAAGCTGAAAATCTTTCCCGTGCTTTTTTTTTAACACCTGTTTATTCACACAAAGTCATGTTTCCTTTTATATTATTTAATGTTAAAAATAAGTTGACTATGATAATTTTTCTTTAAAAAGCCATTTGTAAAAGAGTGATCACAGAATTACTGAGTTGTGGAAAGCGCCCCTGGAGATCATTTAGACAGACACTGTGCTCAGTCAGACAGAGCAAGCTGCCAAAGGCCAAGTACAGTTACTGTCTGAATGTCTCCAGGGATGGAGACTCTACTGATTCTCTGGGCAACCTGTTCCATTGCTTGAACACTTTTTTTTTTTTTTACTTCTTACATTTAAATGTTATCTACTGTATTTCAGTTTGCGCCCATTGCCTCTTGTCCTGTAACTGGGCACCACTGAGAAGAGTTTGGCTCCATCTTCTTTATTCTCTTTATCTGTATTATATACTTTGATAAGATCCCCTCTGTGTCCTCTCTTCTCCATGCCAAGAAGTCCTGGCTGTGTTGGCTGCTCCTTCTATAAGACTTGTTCCTGTCCCTTCATGGGTCTTTGCAGGACTCTACCCAATATGTTCACATCTCTCTTGCCCTTTGGATACCAGACCTAAACACAGCACTGTAAATATGGTCTCATCAGTGCTGAGCAGAAGGGGAGGATCATCTCCTCTTACCTGCTGGCAACATTTTTCCTAACTCAGTCCAGAGGGTGTTGTCTGTCTTTGCTGCCCAGTCACACTGTCATGTTCCACTTGAACACATCTGGACCCCCATGTCCTTCTCTGCAAAGCTGCTTTCCAGACAAAATGCACCAGCATGCACTGGTGCCTGGAGTGAATCCTCCCCATGTGAAGGACTTGTCATTTTCTTTTCTTGAACTTCAACAGGTTCCTATCAATCTATTTATTCTGTTTGTCAGTGTCACTCTGAATGGCAAAACAACTCCCTGGTGTATCAGCTACTTCTGCCCATTTCATATGCTCTGTCAGAACTTGCTGAGAGTGCACTCGGTTGCATCATCCAAGACTTTAATGAAGAAATCAAACTGTATCAACCCCTAGGGTAATCCAGGAGTAACTGGTCATGAGTTTTGTATTTAAAGTCCTGCCTTTTGGGATGTGATCCTTGTAAAACAGAAAATGTTGAATTTGCCCTTCTGTCTTTCCACAGTGTAAACTCAGATAATTTTAGTGTAAATTACTTATCATAATTCAGAAAAACTACATATTAGATACTGTATATGTATATGCATATAGACATATATGTATATGCAGATATACATATAACTGCATTTTATCTAGAGGCAACAGTGAGGTCAGATTCAGTGTTGAATAAAGGTATCTTAATCTATATGACTACATACAAGTATTTACATATCTGTTCAATAACTGTTACATATGTGCTATACGTTTCTAACCTGTCACCGCAGTCAGTGGAAATACTGTTCAATCACTAAAATATCAGTAACAAGTACCTGTGAAGATACTGTAAAAAATCCCACCTTGTGTCCAGCTACTGCTCTGAAGGGCCTCAAGTCCTTCTCTGGGCAAGTTACCAGAGCCCTTTGTCAACACAGCCAGTGAAGCCCGGTGCATTGTTCAGCTCATATGAAGACAGACGCCGAAGAAAGCATCTCAGCTACCCAAAATTGTCTGGTGCCACCTCAGATTTCTTGGAGTATTAGAGACATCCTCATGGGGCTGGCATATATGATGCAGGACATATGGTAAATTCCAGAGGCTTCCTTAAATGGGAGCCATATGGAGTGGCAGCTGGGAGATAAGTGGGATATCCTTGTGTATCTCAAATAGATCTAGACATGCACATGTGGGCCCATGAATCATATGCCAAGTCTCCATCATTAATATCAGGAGCTTAGGTACCTAGGTGAAGTGATGACACATGAATGCAAATCTGAATCACAATATGAATTCCAGCTCAAGTTCATATGCTTTATAAGATGAGGCAAGCTAAAGTGTTCCACAGCACTAACAGTACATTTTATATTACTTTGAAAGATTTGGTTATCCTTCCATGACTATTTCCCATGCCATTTTAACCAGAAAGTATTTAAGAATATTTTATAGTTATTTCTCCTTTACAAGAGAGAAAAAAATAAAAGTAATACAGTATTGTATGCAGTCATATTGTACCTAGAGCTTTTCCTAGACTGAAAAAAAGGTAATTTTGTATGAGACTAATATAAAGAAATATATGTAAATATTTTTATTCCCAAAGCATGTGTTACTAGTGCACATGGTATAACATAAAGGTAAAGAAACATAAAATTTAGAAAAGCAAGTGAGCATTCCCAAGAGCAATTCCATGCCCATATAATATAACCATCATTAATCGGCATGTATGCTAGTGTGTACATTTTACTTCATATAAAGCCTCTTTTGCAGGTTTTGTAAACCAGTGTTTCAAATTCATTTGTCTTGTTGTCTCAGCATATACTGAAATGATGATGTTGATAATTCAGGGAAAGAAAATCTGGTTTAATTATTTTCATTTTTCATGACAGCTCAAACCAGTAATCAATCTAGTCCAGCAAATATATATATATATATTTTTTTTTAAACAACTACCAATAATCCACTTCAAGGTAAACGAAAAAATCTTTGAGTAGGAGATTCAGAAATGGAGAAAAAAATTCTACCATACTTATTAATTAGATTTTTATTTATATCCTGATGCACTTCATTGCCCTTCCTCGCTTTTGTGTGCTGTTCAAGACCTTACTGGTGGCACCAGGTAGTCAAGGAGATAATAGTTTATGGTATAGCACCTTGGAAACACAAGCCTCAGTTACAAATAATGATAGTAACTAGGTCTTAAGGCCTCTTCGGGTGTATGTTAATTACTACTCTGTGTTAGTCCTCAGTTTTTCATGGCCCATTCCTCTTCTACACTGCACTACACTAAATAATTTCTAAGATTCCTTCTGGAGCAGAAAATTAGGTCTCCTTCCCTAAACTAGTGGCAATAAGAATACAATAGTGGTAGGCCTGGAGATCCCTTCCCAGACCATTGGCCATGAGACTTTATTCACTGTCCTGTCCCATCTATCTCTAGGCATCACCACATACTCCACATCATTGCTTAGACTCATATGGCTGCCAGGTTGCATAACAATTCTTTCATCATATCTATCATGTTAAAAAGAAATAGACTTGTTTCTTAAAGAACTATATAAAAACAATCATTAAAATGGCTCAAAGCAAAGAGAAGGAAGCCAAAGCTGTTTGGCAATCTGTCTAAAGGTTACCTTGCAAGGGAAGTACCCTTGCAAGAAACTGTGGGAACATGGCAGAATGTTGAAGTGTAGCTCCAAGTTTGGCAACTGGAAAAAAAGAAACTGAATTGTTGGCTGTGTTAAAGTCAACAATGAAATGAGAACTAGCACCGAGATGAAAAATCCAGAGTACATTAGAGAAGCTAGGATAAAAAAGAAAAAAAAAAATTGCTAAACTGAAAATTATGACAACATAGTGTAAAAACATCTGTATCCTGATAAAATGGTGGACCATATGCAGTATATATGAGAGCCACTCTGGGTCAATAGATTTGGGATGTGGAGGTTTTTCCCAGCAGCAGGTCATACAGGGAGCACATAACTGCCACCTAGCTCCCCTTATAACCTGAGAAATGGCACCTAGGTCTTGGTGGCAATGAATACTTTCATTTGGTTTTACTCAGGCATTTTTAACAGTCTAAATATTCTTTATATTTTGCAAAACCTTTGGTGAATGAGATTTTAGTTTAGTTTTGTTTTGCTTTATTTTAAATATACTTTTCATGCATTAAAGCTGATATGGTTTAAACTAGGAATGTTTTACTCAACATGTACAATTTCCCAGATAGACATTGATTCAAATGCTGTTTATACTAGAAGTGCAGTGGATATTGCTATTAAAGTTGTATAACTGGTCTCAGTAGAATTAAAATGAAAGCAGCACAATAAGATGAGAGAGCTTATAACTTCTTAGAGGGCAGTGCAGTTGCAGTAAAAGAATAATTCTAAAAAATACAACATTTAATAATATTTTTATCTGGTGAGATCAAGTTATTCTTCTCGAATGTCCATTTTTTTTTTCTTTAGATATACCTGTATGTTTAAATGTATCTGTACCTCATGAGAAAAGGTACTGAAGTAATTTTTCTTGTAACTAATATGCTAGCTCTTTAAATAAATATTGCAAAGTGAAAGCTTTCCTAAGCTGGTGAAAGAGAACAAAAAGCATTTCTTTCCTTTGGAAGCAAATATTATTGCTCCTTTCATGACTAATAAAATATGAAGCATAACCATAACATGTAACAGGTTATTGTTGACTTTCTCTCTTTTCATAGATAGATGGACATATACATTGCTTATTTCTCTGTACCTGTATTTTTATATATTTACTAAGTTACTATGTTTGTTCAGATTATAACAGGGTTTAGATTAATTTATCAAACTTTTCAAATTAACCTTAATATTTCAATAACATCTTCTCAGAAGCATGAATTCAATTTGAAACTATCTCTGCTTAGTTTTTGAGTTCTACACTGAAATAATTGTGTAAACATGAAACTTATTCAGCAAATTATGCTTTTTTTCTATGTTCTCTAAGTCACAACTGATTATAATAGGAAAAAAAAAGAAAAAGCTTTTCTTAACTGCATTAGACTAAAAAGCTTATGTAGCCCTTTTAAAACACAGATTCTCCTCTTGCAACTCTCAGCATTTTATTAATAAAGTTCTGACTCCTAATTCTTCTTCCTAGTGATGTATGAACAAAAAAAATCTGGCTTGAGAGATTTTGCCAGACAAAATTTGCATGTGTAGCAGTTGAAAAGTTTATTTTTTACTTTGGAGCTTGTAAATGTGAAATGTTAGAGACAATACACTTAGTGCCCCATGAAGCTCTTTTACCAGCTCACACTGAAGAGGAATAACATGCTGAGGACTCAGTTGATGCATCTCAACCCCCTTCACAGTGTGAAGGGCTGTGCTAAGATCACCTGCTGGCATGCCTAATTTAGGTGTCACAATTAAGTCTCTCTAGGTTTGTCAAGCAGTCTGAATCAATTGTTAGACTCCTGAATTTAAGTCATGTGGAGGTTTTTCTCGGTGGCAGTTCCTGACTTCCTTGCTTCTTTCAATATCACTCTCTCTACCATTTGTGCTGGAACAAGAGTTTACAAAACCATGCAGTGAAACTGGTCAGGGTATTTCTGCCCCAAAGGATCTCCTTGATCCAGTTCACCTTGCATCTCCACAGACAACAGCACTGGTACAACAAATAGGATGGTCATGGTGCTCGTGGCAGTTTAGTCACGCTTTTATAGCAAGTGGACACAGTGTTAGGTAAAACAAAACACTTCTATAGCATCAACACATTATGCAAAATAATTGTTTTTCCAGTCGCACTTTTTGCAAGTTTTCATACTTTAGTATCTAGAGTAGGATGCAGACATGAAAAAAAAATCATAGCAAAGTCTGCCTTTATTCATATGAGTGCCAGACATGAAAGACTCTAACAGATCTCCTTTGCCGATGGGTAAAAACATACTGCTCAATGCATACATCAGTGTACCTTACTCCAAGCCATTTCCCTTTCTTTGTCCCCTATAGCTGTGTCTGAACAACTGTGGGAGAACAAATGTTGACAATGAAATTTCTATGAAAAAAGTTGAGATGCACTCATTAGGCAAAAATTTCTTAACTGCATCAGGCCATGAATAAAAACACAGAAGGTCAGATTTATGTACAACTGTAAGCATCCATGCAATTTTAAATCCTAAGGAACACTGCAAACTCACTGATAAAAATAAATATCATAAAGAAAAATCACTTTAGACCTTTCCATTTCTTCAGGCAGGTGGGAAAAGTAATATAAATTCATGTGTCTAGAACTTAAACTGATTGACCCTTTTCTGCACTCTGGACAAGTTATAGAATCATAAAATTATAGAATGTTTTAGGCTGGAAGGAACGTCTAGAGGTCATCTGGTCCAACCTCCCTACACAAGTAGGGACATCTCTACCTAAAGCAGGTTGCTTAGAACCCCATCAAACCTGACTTAGAATGACTTCAGGGATGGGGCCTCCACCACCTCTCTTGGGAGCACCAAAAACCACATTCCCTCTGGTAGGGTTGTCTATTACTTGTTTTAAAAAGTTATCGCCCAGGCACTCCAAGAATCTCCTGGGTTGCCTACAGTTTGCCATACTATTTTTCCAGCAAATGTCAGGGTGGTTAAAGTCCCCCAGCAAGATGAGAGCCTGTGAGCATGATGTCTCCCGGAGCTGGAGTATGAAGGCTTCATCAATAGCCTTCCCTTGATCAGGTGGCCTGTAGTAAACACCAACCACAAGGCTCCCTTTATTGTCATGATCTCTAATTCTTGCCCATAGGCTCTCAGACTTCTCATGGCTATTCTTCAGGGACAACTCTTCACAGTTTATCCATTCCTTAACATAGAGGGCAACACCTCCATCCTTTCTTCCACACCTATCCCTTTGAAATAGTCTGTAGCATTTGTTAGCCACACTCCAGTCATAGGATTCATCTCACCAGGTTTCAGTAATAGCCACTATGTCATAAAGTCCATATATATGCCCATATATATGTCATTAAGTCCACTTGCTGAAACCCAGGGGCCTAGTTTTAGACTTAAAGTTTTGGTTATGGATAGCAGAAATGCACCATATATATAAACCTAATAATTCACTATTAGTATAATTGAAATCTTAACAATCTAAGAATCATTACTAGTCTAGACCCCATTACAGAAAAGGAAAGAAAACACAGGTACCAGGTTAGAATACTTCTACATAGAAAAAAAATCAGTAAGAGTAATAATACAAATAAATTGTAATATATAAACTAAATAGTTTATATATAGTTCTCTTTTTCATAGTTCTGTGCTCGGCCTTCCACTGTTTGGGTTTTAGAACTGGTAGTTTCAGACTGAAGAGGGATTATGTGAGATTATCAGCATTTGCGGTCCTTTAAAGTCAGGACTATGATGCTGATGGTTTATTCTTTCTCACATCAGGATTAACATTATGGAGGAGCTCCAATGAGTTCGGACTCTTTCAGTCTCTGAAGGAAAATAACATTCATTCACTGCTAAGTGGCTAGATAGGTTACATTCTCCATATATCCATCATACAAATCTTAGGAGGTGGTACTATTTGGCACTTTTGTTTATATACACTATCTTCTTCATCACAGTTGTCTTTTCCACTTGCCCTCTACTTTCATTTTTTAGGGTGATAAGACGTATCTTACCAAAGACCCTACTGTCCAGAAGGACAAATTTACTTCTATGATATGCCAGCCTTTTCCGGGCAATTTAGTCCAATTATCACAGGATCTGGTAAACCAAGGAACTGATAAGGTGCTTATGAGATGTTTCAGTTTTAGACTGGTTGTACAATTTTAGGCAAATAGCAGCAATAATGTTTCCTTCATTTGCTAGCTTTTTGCTGGCCTATATTAAAGAAATATAAAAATCTAAACCTGCAGTTTTAGGCATGTTGCTTCAAGTACATTTGATTGGCAGTTTCAACAAAGAGACTGAGGTATGAACAAGCAGAAGCTGAACTGCACCAACCTCTATCACCGATTCTTCCAAAATGGAGCTGAAGACAATGCTTTGATAGGGCAATGTCAGGAAGCCTGCAGTGCTGCCGCGGGTGTTGTTTGTTCAGTGTCTAGATAAAAGATGTTAGATTCTTGCACTGTCACTCTGACACATTTCAGAAGTACAAAAATGGCTTGTAGAAAAGATCTATAAAGCTATCAAATGTTCAGGCAAAATTAAATCTACATTTCAAGAAGGTTAGTAATTATCATTTCTCAAACATTTCTAGATGGTTTAAATAAAATGTTCTTGAGGATTTGTGATCTACAGCACATTGTATTGAAATAGCTTTACATCAAAGCCTGACACTGGCTTTTCGCCAAATTATATCTTTGCTATATAATGTATGTTCATGGAGAGACTCTCAAATTGTGAGGTTAAAACCAAAACTCTTGCTTGCAGACCCAGCTCTGCCCTTTATTTCTCTACCCTTCAGGCTGTATCTCATTTATTCCAAAAGCTTCAGAAGAGTGAGTCTCTGAATGAAATTGAATTTGCCAAATTCAAATATTCTATCTATAAGTTGCCCTACCCTTTATGACACAGTAAGTACATTGTGAGATTTTACATTCTCTCTTTCATAGCAAGAATCAAACAACTCAAAATAGAAAATCCATAGTGCAGTGTAAGCAATAGCCAGTTTCTCATGCAGAGAACCTCTAGCAGATAAAAATTCCTAAAAGACTCATCCCCTCCAAGAGAAGAAACTCTCAGAGGTTCACTCCTTGATGCCATACAGGTATACGTCCCACGTTTAGATTATTTTAAAGATTTATTTAGAAAATTACTCCAATAAAACATTCAGAAGGCCACAAAGAATGTTACAGCAGATTTTTTTCCTACAGATTGAAAATGTTTGTACCAATAACTTGCAATGTCTTGTATAAGTACCTATTAATTTCAGAACATGTAGGATATTGGATTTTGCTTAACTGATTAAATCTTTAGACATAAGTATGTAATACTTGGTTCCTCTGTGTGTGAGGTGTGCCTTTGTAGTGGAGATCATATTTACTCCTTAATACTGTGTACATGTCATCACTACTCAGGATTTATTCCATATCTCCTAATGTGTTTTATGTTTTATATTTTAGTTAAAACTTTGAAATCACAATAAGCCTTCTCTCTGCTTTTGCATGTCAGTTTACATTTATGCTAGGACATTGTGAATGAGTGCCAATTTTAGAATATCCGTGTCCTGGTTTGATTGAGAACAAAACTAATTCTGTTCACTGATTTTACTTTTCAGCTCAATTCTTCTAACTCACTGCACTGTCTGAAGTTAGCAGCCTGCTTTCACAGGCAGTGTCTTCTGCTGGCAGTGATAACACCCCATGTTTAGAGTTACTACCAAGGATTGGTATGCAGAGGAAGGCCACAGCATCAGTGGTAATGGTGATATAATTGCCATTGGGAGGGGGTTTGCCTTCAAGACTGGCTTTGTATATATTTGTATATATTCCATTTTTATTATTATTATTTTCACTAAAGTTGTTCTAGCTCTTTTCTAATCTGTAAGTCTCTCCCTTTTCCCTTCGCCTTTGGGGAGGGAGGGGGGTTAACACAGAATGTCTGTTATAGGTCCAGTGGACTGCGCTTGCTCTAAACCTTGACAATTCTGTTATGGAGGCACCCACAAAGCAAACAGCAGCCATTATCCAAAATGGGGGTTTATTGCAACCAAAGTTGCCCAGCACTCCTTCTGACCAAATGCAAGTTTGTCTATTGGGAATTATCTACTACATAACTAATTCCTAAACCTTAAAAAAGATGAACCAAAATGGGCACACACTCACTCATCAAGGGGAAACCTCCCACACCAGAGTGCCCTAAAAGTGGGAGGGAGGGGGGCAGTGAGGGTCACTCAAACCATTGAAGTGTCCCTGGATGGCATGTTCAAGGGGAGGGTCCAACGGACAGGCCCGCTGCTCTGCAAAGAACCAAATCATCTGACTCTTAGGCAGGACCCCATTTATACCCTAGTTGAGGGGTTGCACTGTGGTTGTTCTGATTGGCTGAGGGCACAAGCCCAGACAAAACATAGTCAAGTGCAGACCTCAAGCCTGTTTACTAAGGGTCCAGGCCCTGAGGCACCAGTTAAACACTGTGAGGCCCCAAACCTCCCTGGCACACCCTGGGATTTTTGTCTCGTTTGTCTGTCACAAGAGGCTGCATATGTTACAACCCCTACTCCTAGCTACAACTAAGTATTATTTCCTTTTAATTAAAAATAATTTAAAAAATAATCCTTTTTCCACTTCTTCCTTTGAAAATAACTTTATAAATACCTTAGAGTAACAGGAGCAATGAAAAATGTGTCTGGATTATAAGTCTATTGTCGTGGTTTAGGGTCAGGGCAGCCCCTAGACCCAACAGACGCTCTCTGTTAACCCCTCTCCCTCCCCAAAGGGGAAGAGGAAAGGAATAAGGGAGAGAGACTTAGTGATTAGAAAAGGAAACTAGAACAGCTTTAATGATTAACAACAATAATAAAATAGAATATGTACAAATATATACAAAACCAGTACCGAGCCCAACCCCCCTGATGGTAATTANATATACGCTAGGTCATGTTACTCTAAACCTATATTTTATTAAATCTGGACTTCGTCCAATGCAGAAGGTGCAGCCCAGTTCACTCTCAACCTTCTGTCCATTCTGTCAGTAGTGTATAAAAACTGTCAAAGGCATATAAGTTTCCACCGGCATACCTGCAAAATGAATGAACAAAAAACATCCATAGTCACAAAACTCAGCTTAAATTACAGGTGTTTTCTCTCTTCTGTTCTCTTTCTCAAAGAGAGGGTAATACCTTAGCTAACAGTGAAGTTAAGAAGACTGCTAATTTTGAGTTCCAAAGAGAAAAAACATATTTCAGGCTCTAGCACTGAAAGAATGCCTTATTCTCTAATAATAAGCTCTAAAAAAATGGTGCAGGGAGAATTAGATAAGAGGTTTTAATTCTTTTAGCTAGTAGTCATAGCAAAAATGCCAGAAATGGCCACGAATGGAAGTCTACGTATCTCCAACTCCATGCAGTAGGAAACTTCTAAGAACTAGAGTGCCACATTCACAAGCAAATCTCTGAGGCTATACCAAAAGAGATGCGGCAACTGTAGTAATTTTTTTACTGTATTTTCTTCAGCTGCTGTATCTTATTTAAAAGATGCAATCATAATACAGAGGGAATTATCTAGTAACTGTAAGACACAGATATTCATGTTCTACTGTAATGTGAAGGACTCACCTGTTCCACTTCTGCAAGTACTGACAACTATAAGTAGCTACATAAAGGAAATATTTATTTTTGAGTAACACTTCCCCAAGACTATACAGAAAAAGTAGCATGATTGTGGATCAAATTACATAATTTGCCATTAATCCTAGAAGTAACAGTACTCCCTGTTTACCTCGTGGGGTACTTGTAGTGTAGAGATTCAAGCCTTTGTGATCTGTTCTGTCAAAAAACATCAAGAAAAAAAACCAAAAACTGACTAAGTTCCATAAGGTGTAAATCAAAAAACTAAGTAGTGTATTGAAATTTATTAGAATCTTAGAAGACAAGTACCATTCACTAGACAAAACTCTTGAGCTATTGAACAAAATCTTTGAAAAATCAATTCCAAACATAATAGCTCTTTTCCATACAGTATCAAAAAAGGTGGTTTGGACATATTTTTAAGGCTACATGCATGCTCCAAGGAAGCATACAGTTCACAGAAATCTAACATAATAAACCTTGTATTTTGGAATCTTTGAACGAACACCTAATCAAAGACCTTGCTGGGAATGTAAAATAAGTTGAGGTTTTAGGCAGAGAAATAAAAGTCATGGCACCTAAGTTCAGTCTAAAATGAAAGTGTTTTATCCAAGCCTCTCCAGATACTCTCTCAGTCATCCGTGAGACATTTGCAGTACATCTCATTTTAATATAAGCTTCTATGACAGGAGAAATTAATTGTCCACTGGAGATGCATGTCACAAGGTACCTAAGCTTTTAGATAGCAAATAACAAGTCTCTACCTGATGTGTCAAGCCGGAGTGAAAGTAACACTCTCTGTATCAACTCTTTCCTTTAAATAAAGGAATTCTAAATACAGTTATGATTATGAAAATCTTAATTAGAAAATGGATTATTATTATATAAGGAAATTAAATTGATGTCAAATACATGGATTAAAAATTTTGATGACTTCCTATGGTCTAGAGACTAAATAAAAAGCATAGACTTAACCGTATCTTTCAACATAGTTATTTTTCCAATGCACTGATTTCAACAAACCAACACTGCAGACATATCAACTCCAAGGCAGGAATGAAGTGGCAATAGGAGTTTGTATTGATAATATTCATAGGGCCATAATTAGATCAGGCAAAGAAAAAAATTTCTTAGAGAGCATAAAGTACCATAACCTGGCCTTCCACCTTACAATTATCATTGCTACTAACTCATTTTGACAGATGCACACATAAATCCAGCTCTGCTAGCAGCTGTAAACTTTAAAAACAACAAAGACATTTCCAAGTGAAATTAATGGAGATGGTCTGGGCCTAAAAGGAAAAAAGGTTGGTACATTTTAGATCTTTGCTAATGTAATTAATGAACAAAGCCATAATGTCTAATGGATTAAATATTACATTAGCAGTCCATTTCCAAAAGATTGATGTGTTCCTTGCTTGTTTCAGATGGTATTTAAAACTGGTAAGTGTAAGACTGTCTAGCAAGCTGAACATCTCTGATTAACAAAACAAAATATAAAAATCATCAAATCCACCACGACCAACAATAACAACAATGAAACAGCAATAAGAAAGGGCTTTTGTTGGTAAAGCCTTGTCTTCTACTTGAAGGCAAGACTACAGAGTAACGCTGTCTCAGGATACGTCATGGTATTGCAGATGCCTTATACAAAGGCTAATGAGACTGTTGATAGTGCTGAAAACACTATTTGCCAGTAGCAAAACTAACAGTAAGTCTATATTACCACTAATCTGCTGGCTATTTTTCTTCATTGACCAGCTCATAAATTCCAACAATGTTGCTTCTAGGGAATTAAGAATTGCTATGAAGAAGGCATGTGAATGTGCCATAACTCCAAGTGCTTTTGTGACAGGATTATTAATATTTACAATTCACGCATTTCATGGAAAATACTAAAGTTAAAATTTTCTAAAATATCAAGTCAACGAAATCTGTTTGCTTGGTTTTAGAAATGCACAGTAAAGAGGACTATATAGCAATAAACAGTCCAAGATACATTCAAGTGATTTCTAGTTCAGTCATCAGAGCAGAAGAACTAATGGCTTGCCAACTTGTAAACAACAGTTTTCCTGAAAATACTGCTATATAAATATCCTTTACTTATGCTCAAAGGGTAAATAAAATATTTATTTCTGTGGGATGTATTTTTGTCAATTATTTTCTTTATTGATGGAGAAGCCCTCTTAAAAAAGAATATAAAAGTTAATGGCAGGAAGTTTTGACTATATTGAACAATGGTTGGTTTAGTATGACAGAGTAGAAGTAAGCAAAGAGAGCCTTGTAGTCATTTGTGTTAACTTGTGTTTTATCTCCAAAAAGTTTTCTCTGAAAACAGTCAGGACCAGCTTGGATAAATAACATGATGTGAATTTAATGATACATTCTCAAGTACAGAGTTTTCACTGAAACAGCTTGTTTGATGTCTAAATTTAGAGAAACATCTTTGCCAAAAAGTACACATTGTCAATATGTTTTCTTCCTTGCTATAGAAGTTACCATATCTATAGGAAAATTGTCTTTGCTACATGTATTAACAACTTTTGATAATTCAAAGAGAGGTGGGNTTTTTCATATCTAGATTTTCCTCAGATTTTGTTGATACTATGGACAATAAATTTTATTGCTCGACGGTTCTTTTCATTAAAATAATTAATTACTTGAGTTTAAAGATAATGACTTTTTATAGGCAAGAGTGAATTTTTACACTGTCAGAGAAGGGAGTTAAACCTCCATTTTCATTTCTCTACATCCTTCAGGATAAGCCTCTTAAGGAGCATGTGTCAGCATCTTTTAAATATTTCCCTTTTGTATCTGCACTGGATGGCTAATGTTGCAAGATGTCAAGTAGAATGACACTGAGATAAAATGTCATATTAAAAAAGACATTTAATAATAAAAAATAAGGTCTAGAACTTTGTAGTGAGAGGGTAAAACTGTATTTAATATTTTTGAGGATGAATTTAGCATATATATTACAGTTCATATTCCAAACTCCTTTAAAAAGCAACTATAAGATCCTATAGGTCCCCAATAAAAGGAAAGCAAAAAACTCTGTCAGAAATCACTGCAATAAAAACATTTATCCATGGATGAGATACAAAAAGAACTATATTTGATTATTTTCATATAAAATGAAAGTTTCTTTTGAACTGCCCAACACTTTAAACAACACGTGCTTTACCTATTTTCCAGCTGCTTGAATAGTGGCTTTTAAAACCTTTGTAAATCCTTTTGTTTGGATTTCCTGCACCAAACATTCTGATACAAGCAAGCTGTGTTAGATAACACGATGAATCTTATAAATACCTTCCATTTCTTGTAACCAAGTTGTCTAGAGAATCCTCTATACAACAGGCTAAATGAAGATAAGTGGTTGATTGAAAGCATAAAGGGGGAAAATGGACTACCTGGAAATGCATCACAAGTGACACTAGTGAAAAATACTGTTGAAAGCACTTCTTACTCCTGGGTGGCTTCAATTTTTCCACTATTGCTGGTCAGCACATTTCAGTACATTCATCCACAGATCTGTGCTTCTTGAAAAAGTCAAGCCACCATAAGGCTTACTAAAGATCTTACTAATAAATCTAGCTAATGAGACCTTTCCTTCAAGCAGTTGTTTGTTTGTTTTAGTTTACTGGTTTGCAAACATCTGGGTCTGACAATGAGGACAGTGTACACTTTGCAAAGAAATTATGAATCTCTATTATCTGCATCAATGACTTTCAGCATTAGGATCTATATTTTTCTGGTGATATATATCTGTCTTTATGAGTCCCTGAAAAAATGAAACATAAACCTAAATGTCATATTGGCAAGTAATAAAGGTTTGTATGTAGTGTTTGCTTTTTTGCCTTTTTAGTTTTATTTTTCTTCTTCTTCCCTTTCAAGTGTATTCAGAAGGAAAACTTGCATTCTGATTATGAAGTCAGAAGTTAAAAGGAAGTGGCAAATTAAAACTGTAATGGTTTAGGGCCAGGACGGCCCCTTAAACCAAAAATAGATGCTCTCTGTTAATTCCAATCCCTCCCCAAAGGGGAAGAGAAAGGGAATAAGAGAGAGAGACTGAGCGATTAGAAAAGGAATCTAGAACAGCTTTAATGAAAATGAAAATAATAATAATAAAAATAGAATATGTACAAATATATACAAAACCAGTATTAAACCCAACCTCCTTGACAGCAATTACATCACCGCCACCACTGATGTTGTGGAGCAGGCGCTGGAAGAGTCCCAGACTGGGCACCACAGCAGATGGGAGCTGTGTTCAGGAGCTGGATTCTGGTACCAGATGCAGGAACACACCGATTGGGATCGAAGGCAGAACGGACAGAGTCCTCCTTGGATGTTCCGAGGAAGGAACTGAAAGAGGACCTGAGTCAAATCAAGCAAAGCTGTCAAAGAAGTCCAGAGGGAAGAAGAGCCCGTGAGCCCCCAGAGAGTGGGCGAGTGAACAAGCAAGAAAGCTAGCAAGCTAGCTAGCTATAGGTCCTCCATGTCCCTCTGCTTTATACCAAATATGAAGTATATGGGCTGGAATACCTCGTTGGTCAGTTTGGGGTCACCTGCCCTGTCTGCTCCTCCCTACAGGCACAGCCTTTTAATTTCTGCACCCCCCAGTGTGGTACACAAAATCCAGCAGTGGCCTTGGCCTGCAGACCAATCCTTGGTAGTAACTCTAACCATGGGGTGTTATCACTGCCAGCAGCAGGCACTGCCTGTGAAAACAGGCTGCTGACTTCAGACAGTGCAGTAAGTTAGAAGAATTGAGCTGAAAAGTAAAATCAGTGAACAGAATTAGTTCTGATCTCACTCAAACCAGGACAAAAATGAAAAGGATTATTAGACAAGGTATACACTAAGTCTTCCATCAAAACTAAAAAGATGTCATACTTAGGTTTTCTAGGACAGCTGCCCTTTCAGCTAACATGTGAAATAATTTTTTTAAATTATATTTTGTTTATATTATTATATAGTTTACCATATTATGCTATTATTTTATTTTATTCAATTTTTTCATATATTTAAATTGTGTGCATGAATGTGATTTATGAAAACTAAATGGCTTCTAGTCAGTCATATAATGTCCATCTTATGTATAAAAACTATAGCTCAATACTTTTGTTGCTACAATTAAACCTTTATTCCTTAATCAATAAATGCTATCAATTCAATACCAAAAAAAAGAACAATGGACTTGATGATCTTAAATGTCTTTTCCAACCATAGCATTTCTCTGCGTGAACTCATTAATCTTCTCTGAAAACATGTTCAGGAAAGAAGGATTAAGGGATAGAAAAGAACTTTATAAACTGAAGAAATCATTTAGACACTTCATTTTCATTCTACACCATCCGGCATCCCTACTACTGAAGTAAAGCCACGGTGAAGTTAGAAGTGAAACATTTATAAGTACAGAATAAAATCCAGATCCAGAAAGCAACAGATTCTCACTAAACATCTTGGTCCTGCCACCAAGGTTGCTACATATTTTATAGTAGATAGTCACTGAATAAAATACAAATCTTGTATTGTACATTTATTTCGTCAGAAAGCAGACCTCTGTCTGCCATGCATGTTCTGGCCCATAAGCACATTTCTCCAAATAATTCCAAGATATAATAGCTGTATGAGGATTTGGGGATTTGTCGCGAGATTTAAACATTAAAGTCCACTTTCAAATTCCCATATTTCAATTTAAGCATCCTTGTGACTGGTAAACTTTCTGAGTAATAGAAAACACGCCTCAATGTAGGGAATCAAACGATGACCCATAGGCAGCTTTAGTTCTTACCATTTATACATTCTTGAGTTCTTGGTCTATAACTTCACCATTCTTTTAACACAAACATGTAAAATATTTTAAGTATGTATTTTTGAATGTTAAATAAAATTACTAGGAAAAAAAAAAAGAAAAGGTAAAATCATTACAGGAACTAAATCCAACAATGATGTATTTGATAATCCCATTTTATAAATAAAGGATCTCCATCCATCACGTTATCAATTCCCTCATTAGATAGGAATATAAGACATGGATATTCCAAACCCCTGTTATTGCAGGCAATTTGCTAGCATGATGGTTCCAAAGGAAATTACCTAAATAGATTATTTCTTCGCAAAGATTTAGGATAGTGTACTCAGTGAAGCAGAGAGATAGAGCAAACACTGAGGATGGCAAAAAGAAGGAAAGGATTTAGACCCTACAAGGGCTTAAAGTGAAAATATCCAGGAGATTTCTGATGGTGTTTATACCTGTAGGTGAAATTAGTAACATAGGTTATATTTATGAAAGCATGTAGAAATAATCACAAGCTTTCTTATGAAAATTTAAGAATAGAAGGGCTTATTTATGCTCTGCTGCTTGGTCTGGAATACTAAGAAAAAACTTTTCCCATTTCCAGCTTGAGGAAGATGGTATGGATTTGACAGGGACTGGATGGAAAGGGACTGGGAGCCAACCTTAAAAATGCTAGAAGGTGTAGCTTGTACAATGTTTAAGAAAGTTAATTAGTCCAGGAAAAGACAGCCTAATATATTCTTACTAAAAACAGGTGGGAAAACTGGGAAGAACAATGCATAGTATTTCATTCCTGGCAGACAGTAAAGATAAATTTTATAAACAAAAAGTTTATGATTAGTCAAGAATAACTGGGTGACTGATTTTATTTAGTTTTGATATAGACACTGCCTTCTTCCAGCATGGACTGCTGGTTGTGATCCATACGCATAATAAATTTGCTTCATCTAAGGATGTCCTTTACTATACCTCATCCCCTACAACTTACTGTAAACAAAAACAACCAAAACCAAACCAAAACAAAACCAAACCAAACAAACAAAAAACACAAACAAATAAAAATTCCATATACCCCAAAACAAGTAGTTCTACAAAAGCCAGACAGAGCTAAATATGGCTTATAACCGATACTGTTTGAAGACTGACAGTCTTTCCACATTTAACATTTCATTTCATCAAGATGAATATATAAATGACTTCTTGCATTTTTTATTTTTTCTTGGTCTTCTGTCATGACATGACTATTGTTAGATCTAGACCTTCTATGGAGGGACTTTGTCATCAGGTTTATAATTCTGAACTTACTGCTGCAAATGCTAGCAGCACCAGTGAACAGCAAAATTGAGAACGATACAGCTGATATGTTTTACCCTTTATCAGACTCATCCTAATTTAATGCAACAGAGAATATTATTTACATTATTTCAAAAGTAAAAAGATGCTTCCCATGGGATTACATCACTATTAGACATTTCTTACTCCATTATGTGTAAGTCAACACAGCATTTGAAACAGGGATTGTACAAACTTCATTTGTGACAATAAACTTAATGAGCAGCATTGAGAAGTGTCTAAAGAACTGAATTATGATGACATAGTATTTGCCAAACACAGCTTTGTATTTTTTTGTATATCATTTCATTAAAGACATACTAACTTTTTTGGCATGCAATTGAAAATGAAAATAGCAATGTGCATTTTAAACATCTGCCATGTTGGGCAATCACTGGAAGGGAAACAATCTCCAAAACAGATATAAGATGTTAAATTAGAACACTAAAACTTGTTCCTTATGAAATAAGATGTTATAGTGTTTTGTTATGTTTTCTGTTGCTGAATCAGTAAAAATCCCCAATTTCAGTGTGCATCATTGACAGGGAAAGGGAGGAGGAATCAATATACAAGACCTATTTCATTATGATATGTAAATATAATAGTCCAATTCAGTATCATAGAATATGTTTGAAAATGGTGGCACACCAACCAAAGTGAATGGCACCTAATCTGGTCATTATATGCAACCACAGCAGAAAACAAAGAAAAAGTCTTATAAGGCTTCATACTTATAGATGGATTTTGTATGGTACCAAATAACCCTTCTGGACCCAAAGCTGAGGGAGATCTTTGTTCACTAACTTCCTTGCCTGAGGAATTTAGCATTGGGAAGACACAATTCTGAAGACCTAATCTAAAAGAAACTTACCCTAGGAAAGAAACACAACACAAAAAGGCCAGAAAGTTGAAAAGGCAATTTTCCTAGTATGAATGACAAATACATATTTGTTTATATTTATTAGAAATACTGGTGCAACTTCACCTGGTATAGCATTTTTTCAAACACTTCCCATGACCAATATTCTATTATTTCTAAAAAAAAAAAATCCAGTAAAAAAAAAAAAAAAAAAAAAAAAAAAAAAAAAAAAAAAAAAAAAAAAACAAAGAAAAAGAACAACAACAACAACAACAATAGGATAATATGAAGGACAATTTCTGACTACATTATTCACCTGAGATTTCGTTACTGGATTTTTTTTTTTCTATTTATTCTAGCTTTGCTCCACAGAACTTTGACAAGGCTGTATATGAAGAATCAGTCTCTCCTGTTTCATGCCATGTTTTTGAAAATTACTTATTTGTTTTTATTCATTTGCTAAATCCTTTAGGCAATTTGCTTAAAATAAATTGGTCAATGTCATGTAGAATGCGCTGAAGATAAGAGTCCTTGAGTGGGATACACACAAGGTAGTCCTCTTCTACTGGAACATAGCAAAAGGTTGTAGCAAATGCTTGATAGAGAAAACTCTAAAGAAGGAATAGTTATGAGTTAATGGAGCTGTGATCTGTGTGATCTACAATAATGTTCTATGATAGCCAGAAAGAATATGTGCTATAAGGTAACAATCACAATTGACACTATTGATAATAATTACAAAAGAAAAGCTAAAAGGTAAACAGAATGATGGAGTAATTTGGAAAGTTTGCTTCTCTGATTCCAGGTTGAGATCCTTGGCAAATAACACTTGCTATTTGTATTGTAAATACCTCTGCCTGTTTTATAGTGATAAAGGCCCTGATCTACAAATTTTCCATTTATTTCATCAATAAAGTCCATCTATGTCAAGCAAATAGGGTCCATATCTACACTGTTGTACCAAACAGCTTTTCTGTGGTTCCTACATTATGGGGAATGCCCAAGCCACATCCCAGCCACATATTAGGATGTGTTATTAATGTGTAATAGCCCTTTCCTGTACTTTCACACAAGAATAGACCTTTAGATCACAGGATATACTGCTTTTGTAAAATGACTACAGGTCTGAACATCTAGAATGTGAGGCTCCAGAACTCAGCAAAAATGCTAGCAGCAGCCATAGTGTCCTGGTTTGAGTGAAAACAGAACTAATTCTGTTCACTGATTTTACTTTTCAGGTCAGTTCTTCTAACTAACTGCACTTTCTGAAGTTGGCAGCATGTTTTCACAGGCAGTATCTGCTGCTGGCAGTGATAACACCCCATGGTCAGAGTCACTGCCAGGGATTGGTGTGCAGACCAAGGCCACTGATGGATCTTGTGTACCACACAGGGGGGTGCAGAGAGTGAAAAACTGCACCTAGGGAGGAGGAGACAGAGCAGGCGACCCCAAACTGACCAACGAGGGATTCCAGCCCATATACGTCATACTGGGTAGAAAGCAGAGGGATCCAAAGGGTCTATGGGGCTTTTCCACAGGCTCTTCTCCCCTCTTGGACTGCTTCCCTGGAACATCCAAGGACTCTGTTCGTTCAGCCTTTGATCCCATGTTCCTGAATCCAGTACCAGAATCCAGCTCTGAACACAGCTTCCATCTACTGTGGGGCCCAGTCTGGGACCCCTGGTGCCTGCTCTACAACATCAGTAGTGACAGTGATGTAATTACCATCAGGGGGGTTGGGTTCAATACTGGTTTTGTATATATTTGTATCCAATGAAGTACAGCAGTCCTCATTTTTAATCTAACATTTATCAGTTGTTTAACAAATATCAGCTACAAAAATACAGCTGTTACTTTTTGGTGTCATATTCTTTGCATTTCATAGTATTTATATAGAAAAGATTGTAATTTCCCACCACTGCATGGAAAGCAGTTCCTCCTTGCATCTGATTTATTTTAGATTGTTTTGATAGTCTCTTTTTATCCTTAAAAATAATCATAGTATTCCAAACAGCACTTGTTGTTGTTTAACCCTCTTAGGCAGCTAAGTCCCACAGAGCTACTCACCTACAGCAGGATGGGGGAGAGAATCAGAAGGGTAAAAGAGAGAAAATTTGTGGGTTGACTTAAAGACAGATTAAGAGGGAAAACAAAATCTGTGTCCAGAAGCAATGCAAAATAAAGAATTGATTCACTTCTAGACATCAGCAAGCAGGTGTTTAGCCATTTCCTGGAAAGCAGTGCTCCATCATTCGTAACTGTTACTTGGGAAGGCAAATGCCATGGCTACGAACATCTCCGCTTCCTTGTTTTTTCCCCAGATTTTATTTCCGAGCATGACATAGTATGGTGTGGAATATACTTTTGGTCATTTGGAGTTAGCCATCCCAGCCATGTCCCCTCCCAGCTTCTTGGGAAACAGCAACCTTCTTGTTGACAGGGTGGAGTATGGAGCAGAAAATTCCTTGACTCTGTGTAAGCACTGCTCAGCAACAGCTAAAACACCCCTCCATTATCAACAATGTTTTCATCACAAATCCAAAACACAGCCCTATACGAGCTACTATAAAAAGATACTCTAGCTGAACTCTTTTGGCGAACACTCCGCAGAGTAGTTAATGATAGGCCCTCAATCTTCAGTAGGGACCATTATGATGCAGCAATGGAAGAATACAGTTTTTGCAGTCTACACCATGCTTAGGAACTGTTGCTATAGTCTGCCAGGCGCTAAGTATATATACATTCAGCCTATATACAAGTTATTAATTTGGTCCATCTACAAACCTGATTAGGGGAAATATTTTCAAGAATGTGTTGCACTGCTTTGCTGCATTCCACAAAGCTGTTTTGAAAGAGCTATTGTTTGTTTCAGTGCTGCATTGTGCTGCTAGGACAGGTGAAAGAGGAAGAAGAAAAGTAAGTAGAGTCTGATCTTTGAAAAGGACAGAAAGTTTAACAGACAGAAAGTTTAAATCTTGTTTGAAAAAACAAATAGGTGATGATAAAAAAATAAACAGAAGTGACTATATTAACTGTTGTAAAACTATTTAAGTTTGTGTCAAAAACTCTTGACAAGGTAAGGGTTTGAAACAATCTTACTGAAATGGTACAAGAAGTATTGCAACAGAAACTTATTTTTTGGAATAACCATATCAGGCTTTATATCAGGAGGGTCTTCCTGGAAAAAAACCCTACAGTCTTGAATAAACATCCTTTTTGCTGCTACACAAGTGATAATTGTTGGGGTTTTTTCATATCGTTGACATATGTAGTAGTATACAGATAATCCTGACATGAATTTTGCAGACAAAATTAATGAAACTGACTTTTTAATTCTTGGATTTTGTTGAAAAAAATATCAAAAATGATATTAAGCAATCTTAATACCTCACTTTATAAGTTTTTGCTTTCCAGCACATCAACTCTATTTTTTGGCCCACATAAGTATATGGAAACTGAACTGCACCATCTCAGTATAATGCAATTCTGGGAAGTATCCAAATCTGGGAATGCTGGTTTATGATCAGCACATCTAAAATGTGCTGAGAAAAGCTAAGAAAAGCGTACAACCAAGAATTCTGAATGTGAGATTTTGTGTTGTATAAAAATTATGCAAGAGATTTTCCTGTTTATTTACTAAGAGTGCCAGACTTTATACTCTTTCAAAGACCCTTTTCCATTTATGGTTGTTTTATTAACAGGCAATATAATTCAAATAGTCTTCTATGAAGCCAAGATTTCTTCTCTGCAAATATTAAAGATTTGCATACAGAACCACCACATATAATGGTTTTGTCTTCTGTTCAAAATCTACAATAGCAAAGCTGCAATTAAACAATGTTTCATTATTTGCAAAATCTTTCCAGTCTAACAGTCTTTCTGCTTCAGCAGTTTACTGGTTTCCCTACCCTGGAATCTGAAGGTTATTTGAAAGGAAACAGACAGACAATTTGTCTTTGCAGGAGAAGTAGATTAGAGAAACAGTTTAGAAAGGATGAACTCTGGAAGTAGCAGAGCTGAGTGTCTAAAATAATATTGGAAATTGCTTTCCAGTGCTGTTTATGTTCTCTGGCTTCAAGAACATGCAGTGCAGGATGATGAGTGTCAGCTAATAAACATGACAACTCCAAGAGGGAGTCAAGCAATGACAGCAAAAACACCTGGTAAGTACAGCAGTACCCAGAAATCCCAGAACTTCAAAATCATAGATTTGTAACAGCTGAGGAACGTAGCAAGATATTAAATGTGCAGCCATTCTTTCACAGGTCTGTAGCAGGTTACTTGCCATGGGAAATAACCTGGAAGTCAGGTTTTCTTGTTGTTGGGCTTTCTGTCTTTGTGATTCGGGGGCTTGTAAGATGCACACAGAACACAATCCCATATTTCAGGTTACTTTGCCATTACAGAGCCTTTATCATATTAAATAGTATAGTTAGTTTTAGGTACAATGCACACTGATTGTCACTGGTTCACTTAATATCTTCTCTTTAACCTTTAAGCTATTTCTTGCAACTAAATGAATCTTTTCAAGAGCAAAGTTCATTATTGTATCGTGTGGAAGAAAATGCTTATTTAATCCTCTGAAGTACAATTTGCTCAAATGCTATCAAAAGCTGAAATGTGCCACACAATTTTTATTATTTTTGTTAGAGATTGTATGACAAAGTCCAGGCTTAATTACAGAGAATAAAGTCCTCCAGAGCTGTAAAGGAGCAAAAGTCATAGGTCATCTATACCAAAATATTTTGGAACAATAGGTTGAGCATACGAAGTACAGACACAAATAATAAAAAAAAAATAAAAAATCACCTCCAATGAAGATAAGTTCTTTGGAGAAACTTAATAGAATAAAAAGAACAAACCAGTAGGATGAACTTGTTTCAAAATATCCTTCACTCCATGTCATAGAGTTTAAGTTTAAATCAATTTCTGATCTCATCTGCCCATCACATTCTGTGTGGACATTTCAAACCTGAGGCTAAAATTGATGAAACCAGTAATTTGAAGAACAGCTTGCCTTAACTTTAAGCAGACTCGTGCATATCAAAACAATAAAATAAAATAAAAAANTCTATTGCTTTCTAATTCTACATTAGTTAAATTCTGAACATAACAAGGTACATCTAATGAAGTCATTTCATGTACTGTTTGAGACTATACAAGACACTCTGACCTCATTAGAGTGGGAAAATCATGAATTAGACACCTGCATGGTGAATTACAAGGCTTAAGAAAACTGTGGCAGATGCTATACAACATAACATAGATAGAATACCATTTTAGCAATATAATTAAAACTGCAGATATTATAGACAAATGGAAAGAATATGCTACTTACAATTTGAAAGGGACAGAAAGAAACTGGACCTGTAGACTACTTGCACATTATTTTCTGAGTAGTCATCTATACACTGCAGAGGGTATGCATGAATACAGAATTCTGAATCCTGTGTTATGAATTGTTGCATGTCCTGATAAGCAAGGTAGAGATGGTGACTAATTACTATACATAAATATGTCTTTTTAGTAATGACAGAAGCAATAAAATGCATTTGTTAGTGCATTTATAGGTTGTCATATGGAAAATACATTACTAAAATAAATTACAATTAAAGTTATGGTATAGAAGGAAAACGACAAGGTGTGTGCATCTCAGAAACACACTGCAAAATTAAATAAGCAAGATAGCAAGTGAACTCAATATGCTAAGATAAAGAATGCAACATCTCAGCTGCTATTTTACATCAAACCTCCTCTTCCTATCTCTTCTAAAAGTGTCTTTATGAAACATGTATATGTACAGTTTCAAGATAATGAAAGAGGAGTTTCAAACTTTTATTCTGGAAATAACTTCAAGATGCAATTACAACAGTCTAGGCTATTAATTTGTGTAAATTAGTTAATGTTCCTGAAAAACAAAACAATTCTGTTGTGTACTGTGTACTTTGCTGTTCTTCCGGAATGTTGTTTTTATATTAAATTTTATCTCTCAGAAATAGATGTCATTCAAAATATTGGAATGATGGACAGGTAAAGAGAAACTGTCCCATTTGACAGGGCAATATAACTAAAGCAAAAGAGATAAGGCTTCTTTTGGCAATTTTGTTGATTTACAGCACCTGAGAATCTGACCCAGTATAGAAAATTCTATTTGTTTTTGTATCTGTTTACTTGTGCTATGAAGAAGAAAGATGGCAAGCATATGGAAAAAAAAATTTACAAGTCATCCAGACTCCTGTTTTCTCCAGATGTTGCTGCAGAATGCAGAAGAAAAAGAGAAAGAAATCTTTTGTTAGCAATGAGGAAATAGGTTACAAGCAAGAGCCAAATCTGTCATTCCTGTATAACCCTGATGCAGAATTTTGGTCTGGATACAAATTTCTGGGTAATCTGAGATTGAGCAGTAGCTTCAGAAATACAGAAATAAACATCAAAGTATACTTGAGGCCATAGTGTTAATCATGCTACTAATCTCATTTGCACTGAAGTTATATTGTAAGAGACATGTTTTACAGAGTAGCTTCAAAAGCAGCTGAGCTTGTTCAAAATCATTACAAAAATGTTTTCTTTTTCTGGGCTCAATAGGTATACATTTCCTATGCCTTTCAAAGCATTACAATAACTAGTGCTAGCAGACAGGCAGAAAAGAAGTCTGAATCACTTCTCTCAGCAGGAATACTGTCCTAGTTCAGCATAAGCTAGTTGTAAAATCAAACCCTAAGACAAGTAGTGAGAACCACCTTCCGAAAGTGTATTTACATTATTTTAGGCAACACAGATGCAAAGACAAGAACCTTTTTCAAGGGGAGACCTTATTACCATTTACCAATACATAAAAGGTGGCTATCAAGGAGATAGATTCCTCTAAAAACAGATTCCTCTGTTTTTACAGGGAATCCCATGGAAAAGACAAGGGATAAAGGGTACAAGTTGTTCCTGCAGTGATTCCGATTGGACTTCAGAAGAAAAGTTTTTGCCATGAGAACAATTAGACATCAGAATAATCTCCCAAGTGATGTGGTGGATTCCCCTACACTGGACAGTTTTGAGACTCAGCTTGACAGGGTGCTGGGACATCTCATTTAAACTATATATATGTATATGAAAAAATATATGTGTATATATAAACTACATATATATACATATATAGTTTACTTTAAAATGTTGGACTAGATGATCCTGAGCTAAATTTGTGTTTCAACCTCAAAATCAAGGCATAAAACCTTGGTTTGCAACTGAATTGCTTTTTTTCCCTTTCTGACAATTTTGTCTTATCTTCCACCCCATGTTAGTGAGCTACTCAGATAACAGAAGCATTCACAGCCTTGAAAAGAGAAGGGTTTAAGACATATGCTTCTCATCAGTATTTGCTATTAATTAGATTTTGCACTCTGGCTGCTGTAGATTTCAGTGCACAAATGCTACTCATTTAAAAGTTCTTTTTTCTGCTTGTAAGAATGGGCAAAGGTCATGAAATTTAATGCAGTGCATTTTATGTTCCTAAGTTTGGTAATGCCATTTTTGAAAAGTAGATGTTAGTGTAACCCATGGCAGTTCTGACAATCTAACTCGGCTGCTTAGTTTCCCCGTAGACATGATATGCAAAAAAAAAAAATAGATGCCTCAGCCTTTGATGGTTGATCGTTTTAGGAGCGTAGACACCTAAGGTAGATTGTTCAAATGCACNGAAGCAGACTCGTGCATATCAAAACAATAAAATAAAATAAAAAAAAAAGGGCCAGAGGCAAACAGGAGAAAAGAGTCAGCAGGGCAAAAAGCTGTATATTTTTCTGTTCTTTAGGAATGACTTTCTATAAAATTTCATCTCTCATAAATAAATGTCATTCAAAAATTGTAACAATTTACATAAATGACATAATGAGAAACTGTGCCAGCTGAAAAGGTAATATAACTAAAGCAGAGGAGGTGAGGTGAGGCAAGTCAGGGAATGGGAATGGAGAAGGGGAAGAAAAAAAGGGGGATAGGGGGAGGTAGAGAGTGAGGGAAGGGAAGGGAAGNTAGTGCATTTATAGGTTGTCATATGGAAAATACATTACTAAAATAAATTACAATTAAAGTTATGGTATAGAAGGAAAACGACAAGGTGTGTGCATCTCAGAAACACACTGCAGAATTAAATAAGCAAGATAGCAAGTGAACTCAATATGCTAAGATAAAGAATGCAACATCTCAGCTGCTATTTTACATCAAACCTCCTCTTCCTATCTCTTCTAAAAGTGTCTTTATGAAACATGTATATGTACAGTTTCAAGATAATGAAAGAGGAGTTTCAAACTTTTATTCTGGAAATAACTTCAAGATGCAATTACAACAGTCTAGGCTATTAATTTGTGTAAATTAGTTAATGTTCCTGAAAAACAAAACAATTCTGTTGTGTACTGTGTACTTTGCTGTTCTTCCGGAATGTTGTTTTTATATTAAATTTTATCTCTCAGAAATAGATGTCATTCAAAATATTGGAATGATGGACAGGTAAAGAGAAACTGTCCCATTTGACAGGGCAATATAACTAAAGCAAAAGAGATAAGGCTTCTTTTGGCAATTTTGTTGATTTACAGCACCTGAGAATCTGACCCAGTATAGAAAATTCTATTTGTTTTTGTATCTGTTTACTTGTGCTATGAAGAAGAAAGATGGCAAGCATATGGAAAAAAAAATTTACAAGTCATCCAGACTCCTGTTTTCTCCAGATGTTGCTGCAGAATGCAGAAGAAAAAGAGAAAGAAATCTTTTGTTAGCAATGAGGAAATAGGTTACAAGCAAGAGCCAAATCTGTCATTCCTGTATAACCCTGATGCAGAATTTTGGTCTGGATACAAATTTCTGGGTAATCTGAGATTGAGCAGTAGCTTCAGAAATACAGAAATAAACATCAAAGTATACTTGAGGCCATAGTGTTAATCATGCTACTAATCTCATTTGCACTGAAGTTATATTGTAAGAGACATGTTTTACAGAGTAGCTTCAAAAGCAGCTGAGCTTGTTCAAAATCATTACAAAAATGTTTTCTTTTTCTGGGCTCAATAGGTATACATTTCCTATGCCTTTCAAAGCATTACAATAACTAGTGCTAGCAGACAGGCAGAAAAGAAGTCTGAATCACTTCTCTCAGCAGGAATACTGTCCTAGTTCAGCATAAGCTAGTTGTAAAATCAAACCCTAAGACAAGTAGTGAGAACCACCTTCCGAAAGTGTATTTACATTATTTTAGGCAACACAGATGCAAAGACAAGAACCTTTTTCAAGGGGAGACCTTATTACCATTTACCAATACATAAAAGGTGGCTATCAAGGAGATAGATTCCTCTAAAAACAGATTCCTCTGTTTTTACAGGGAATCCCATGGAAAAGACAAGGGATAAAGGGTACAAGTTGTTCCTGCAGTGATTCCGATTGGACTTCAGAAGAAAAGTTTTTGCCATGAGAACAATTAGACATCAGAATAATCTCCCAAGTGATGTGGTGGATTCCCCTACACTGGACAGTTTTGAGACTCAGCTTGACAGGGTGCTGGGACATCTCATTTAAACTATATATATGTATATGAAAAAATATATGTGTATATATAAACTACATATATATACATATATAGTTTACTTTAAAATGTTGGACTAGATGATCCTGAGCTAAATTTGTGTTTCAACCTCAAAATCAAGGCATAAAACCTTGGTTTGCAACTGAATTGCTTTTTTTCCCTTTCTGACAATTTTGTCTTATCTTCCACCCCATGTTAGTGAGCTACTCAGATAACAGAAGCATTCACAGCCTTGAAAAGAGAAGGGTTTAAGACATATGCTTCTCATCAGTATTTGCTATTAATTAGATTTTGCACTCTGGCTGCTGTAGATTTCAGTGCACAAATGCTACTCATTTAAAAGTTCTTTTTTCTGCTTGTAAGAATGGGCAAAGGTCATGAAATTTAATGCAGTGCATTTTATGTTCCTAAGTTTGGTAATGCCATTTTTGAAAAGTAGATGTTAGTGTAACCCATGGCAGTTCTGACAATCTAACTCGGCTGCTTAGTTTCCCCGTAGACATGATATGCAAAAAAAAAAAATAGATGCCTCAGCCTTTGATGGTTGATCGTTTTAGGAGCGTAGACACCTAAGGTAGATTGTTCAAATGCACTGACCTGGGTAAACACCTCTAGATAATTAAAACTCAGAAGCTGTGAAAGTTATTAAAATCACAAAATGAAATAATGTATTTGGGTAAAAATTGTTTGCTTCCTCATTGTTGGAAAAGAGATTCTTTCTTATTACCTAGTAGTTAAAGCATTAGTGAGGGAAGTGTTACTCCTTCAATGACTACATCTTGCTCTCTTCCTGATGCTGCAAGCTTTGTATTTGGGGATATACAGTTCTGCTGCTTCAATGTATGGCATTTAAGGGATACTCTGTTGATTCTGTTGCTATACAGACTGTTAATCATGTCATCACCTGAGAAAACTCACCCTGAAGTTGACTTGAGCAATTCTTAAAATGCCCACAGTAACAAGTGAATTTTAAGGCAGAACAGGCTATGTCTGGAGGCAGTCTGAGTTGCTACATAGGGCTGAAACTTCTACATTTGACTTCAGTGCAGTCATGATTAATTTGCCTTATTCAAGCCTACTGGAATTAATCCATTTGATGCTGAATCAATTGCCAATTCACAATTCTTCTGCTAATCTGGAGTTGCTCTGAACCTTTTTTTATGATCTCCAGCAATTTACGGGGTGTCTAATTTGTATTAGTTATCTTTTGAGAAGATGGAAGAGTAGCCAATGTCTCATTTTGGCCTGATATTTCTACAATGCATTGTTTTCCTCACTTAGCCAGTGCAACAGGAAAGAAAATAAAATTAAAATCTCCCATGTCTCTGATGTGTTTGCCTTACACTGAAGACAGAATAATAGAGTCGTATAGGTCAGAAAATACCTCTAGAGGTCATTTAGTCCAACCTCCTACTAAGACCCCATGCAGCAGTTGCTCAAGGCAGTTGATTTTTAATTATCTTTGAAAATGCAGGTTCCACAGGCTCTCTGGGCAGCCTTTTACAGTGCTTGATCACCTTCATGGCATTATTTTTCTTCTTCTTTAGTAGGATTTTATTTCATTTCCTTATTCTGTGTTCCAACATGTGTTTGTTACCTTACACTTTCCACTCTGCACCTCTGAGAAGCTTGGCTCTGTCTTCCCTACTTTCTCACATTAGTTGCTTGTAGGCAGAAACAAAAGGCCACTTAGTCTCCCTCCTCCAGGCTAAATAACCCAAATTCTTTCAATATTTTCTCACAGTACAGCCCCTTTCTGATGTCCCTCCAAAATGTCTTTCCTTATGCCAGCTTTATGAACAGAACCTGATATATACCACCAGCCCATGTATGAATATGCAGTTCTCTTTTCTTAAGTCAAGAAGGAAAAAAAAAAATTTTGCTTTTTTCATTTGCATCCTGGATTGTTTACCAGGAAGATAGCCTATTCACCACTCCCTCTGACAGAACACGACTGATTATTATATAATCAACAAATATCACATAAAACTCTTTGAACAATTGCCTCACAAAGTATTTTGAAAAAATTGTGATGAATTAGTAACTCCTCCTAATATTGTATGCTTTTAATCCTCCTGTTGCTAGGTATATAGAGCAGAATATATTGTTCCCTACATACCTATATATATGGGCAACTTTAATTTGCACTTTCCTTTATTTCCAGTGCAAGTAAGCTAGAATAGCTCAGACTCCGTGGAGCCAGAGTTTAACGAAGGACTACAGCTTAGGCTACTTTGCTCATTAATACTAAATTTATCCCTAGTATTAAAGTAAACGCTGAAGCAATAGGTTAGTTTTTTTTATAGATTTGTATCTTAACTCTTACAAAATAAATTATTTGCACCAGTCTACTTAGAATGTACAACTAAAAAAGGCTTCTTTTTACAAGTCAGAATTTAATGACCACATTTCTTTAAATCAAGACTCCCATTTTTTTAAGATTTCTGTATTGCAAATACTGAGCATATTTAATGAGTTACGAGACTTCATAAATTATAGAATGGAATCACACAATCATAGAGTGATTTGGGGTGCAAGACACCTTAAAGATCATCTAGTTCCAATCACCCTGCCATGGGGTGGGACATCTTTCACTAGATCAGGCTGCTCAAAGCCCTGCCCAACATGACCCTGAACGCTTCCAGGGATCAGGCATCCACAACTTCTCTGAACAACCTCTTCCAGTGTCACACCATCCTCATGGTAAAAAAATTTCTTCCTTATATCTCATCTAAAACTACCCACTTTCAGTTTAAAACTGTTGCCCCTTGTCCTGGTAAAAAGTCTTTGTCTTTCTTATAAGTTCTCTTCACATATTGAAAGGCCACAATAAGTTCTGAGACCCTTCTCTTCCTCTCAGCCTGCTGTCATCTGCAAACTTGCTGAGGATGCACTCAATCCCATGATCTATATCACCGATGAAGATATATTAAATATTAATGGTGTTCCCAGTATGCACCTTTGAGGAATACTATTTATTACTGATTTCCACTTGGACTTTGAGCCATTGTCTGTAACTCTTTGGACATGGCCATCCAGACAATTCTTTATCCATCTAACTGTCCATCCACACCTCTCCAAGGGTGTGTAGGACAATATGAAAGGCGTTAGAAAGTCCAGATAGATAACATCCATAGTTCTTCCTTTGTTCACTGATGTAGTCAGTGAAAAAATGAAGACCATGAGATTAGTCAGACAGCATTGTCTGTCTCTATTCACTTCCCTGTCTTCCATATGCTTCCACATGTCTTCCAGGAGGATCTGCTTCATGATCTTACTGGGAACAGTGGTGAGTCTTGTCAGTAGTTCCCAGGGTCATCCTTTCTACCCCTTAAAAAATGGGTGCACTATTCCCTTCTCTTCAGTTACTGTGAACTCCTGACTGCCTCTACTTCTGAAATATGACTGAGAGTTTCTTGGCAACTGCATCAATCAACTCCCTCAGGACCCTGGGATCTATCATATTATGTTCCATGGACCTCTGTACATTCAGATTATTCAGGTGGTCTTGAAACTGATCTTCTGTGATGGGAGGGACTTCATTCTCCCATTCCTACCTTGAGGTTCAGGAACTTCAGAGATGTGAGAAGTGTGATTACCAGTGAAAACTGATGCAAAATTTGTTGAGTACCTCAGCCTTCTCCATATCAGCTTTCATTGTCTTATTTATTTGATGTGGAAGGGTATATTTTCCTTAGTCTTGCTTTTCTGAGCAATATACCTGTAGAAGCTCTTAGTATACTTCACAATCCTTGCCTAATTCAGTTCCAGCTCTGCCTTAGTTTTCCTGAGCCCATCTCTACACATCTGGGCATCATCTCTGTATTCCCTTCTTATGCTTTAGTCTGACCAGGACTTTTTCTTCTGTGATAGTACCTGCCTGCCTTACCTAATAAGAAGCATATATATATATATGTCATTTTGCAAGAGAGCAACCATACATTATTCAACGGGGGAAAGATCACAGGAAAAAAGCAGTTCAACAAAAAAGTTCACCAATGCAGTAAATACAGTCATCTGTGGGACTGTGATTTTGAATAACAAAACAGGGATTATGTCTAAAATGTTCTTATGTTTTAAATGGAAGATTATTAATGGAAGGACAAAGACTGCCTGTATGGGGTCTGACTGAGCTGGAGTTAATTTTCCCCATAGCTGTGCTAATGGGAAAATGTCCCCATTCCCTCCCAATGCTGTGCTTAGCATAGAGAGCTGGAAAGGTGCCAATAACACCCCTGTCTTGTCGCTACTATTGAGGATCAGTGGGATGGGGTGGACAAGATCTTGGGAGGGAACACAATCAGGACAGTTGGCCCAAACTGACCAAAAGGATATTCCATACCATATGATGTCAGCTCAACAATAAAAACTAGAAAAATGAGGAAGAGGGAGGGCAACTGCTTGTCCTCCAGAACAACTGCTAGCGTTTGGAGCCGTGCTTCCCAGAAAAGGGGCCAGACTTCATCTGCTGATGGGAAGTGGAGAATAAATCTTTGTTTCCTTTTGCTTCTGTGTGTGTGGCATTGTTTCACTTTTCATTAAACTGTCTTTCTCTTAACATACAAGTTTCATCTTATTTTCTTCCCCCTGGTCCAGCTGAAAGGAGGAAGGATGGAGTGATAGAGCAGCTCGGTGGGCTCCTGGCAACCAGCCAAGGTCAAACCCCCACACTGCATCAAGCTCAAAAAACTATGCTTAAAAATATTCTAAATCAATATATTTGTAAAAATATTAAACTGATTTGCTAGGAACTGAGAGGATTTTTTTTATAGTTCTTATGAGGCCACAAGTTTCATAAAAATCCCCCTAGGTATACATAAGACTTTTTGATGAAAAAAAAGAAAGGTAAACTTATGTTAAAATAGAATTTTTATTTTGATGACTAAGTATTCAGTTTGCCTAGAACATTGTATTTCTACTCTAGTGGCTATTTTGGGTTGGGTTCAGTTGCGTAAAATAAGTACGTAATGTCATCTTAGGTGCCACATGTATCCAATTTTTGGGAGCAGAACCAGCAGATAGGTTCCTGGACTTCCCAGAAATCTATACCTTCCTGGAAGACCTGCTGGAGATCAGGTGGCATATCTCACAGCCCCTAAAATAACAGGAGATACTTAGATATCTAAATGTTCTGAATTTGCAAGTCTGGTTGTTTATGTCTTTTTATTAACTGACTCTGCTTCTGCAATTGTTACCTGCATGAAAGCAAAAAAAAAAAACAAAAAAACTTTTTGTTAAAATCTTTTAGTTTCCATTCAATATATTAGACATTGTATGAGTCAATGAAGCAGCAGTATTATCACCCCATGAGACTTTAATTTCCATTCTGTATCCCAGACACTATCCCAGTTTGTTCACTGGTTATAAGGTAAACCTCTAAGCGTTGTTATGAATTAAATATTGCATTGTTAATACTAAAGGTATCATCTGTCATAACAGAAGAAGAGTTCAGACAACCGTAAAAAGCCTGAAAGTTTGATTTGGATCCTAATAGTAGTTGAGGACAGGCATGAGGTTTTATTCCTGAGTAACAGGGAACACAAGTGACTCATCAGCAAAATGAAATAATAAAATATGTTAACAGTGATGAAAACATTGTTTACAGACTATGAAAAAAGTTATATCTTCCTACTTGGTCAAGCTTTGAATAACCTATAATAACAACATCTCTATTTTCTATGTTCTGCTCTTCACTGGACATAAACCGGATGTACTGCCAAGTGATAACTTGATCATTCTGTGCAAATGAAATATCTATTCAGTCATTCCAGATGGTTAGACTGGGATACATCCCATACAATTTTGGAAAGATAATCAAGGTGCTCCCCCATTAGTTGATGACGATTCTTTTCATGACTATACATGAAGGGAGCACAGATCTGATGCTAACAGAAAATGTTAACCTTCTTTATTTAACTTTTTCAAGATTTATTTTTTTTTTTTAGTGTTAGATTACTTTTTATTCTGCAGAAATTGCCATATTATAATTTTGAGACAAAATGTAACTAAAGAGATATTATCAGTAAGGAAATATGTAAAAAATAATTAGACAAATAAAGTACCTGTTTGTTTTGTCTTCCCATTTCTGCTTTTGAAATATCTATTTTTCATTGCATTCTATCTCGCTATCTGATTGCCCTTATTTTGCTCAGTTTTGTAGAGAAGTAATCATATAGCACCAAAATCCTGCATCTAAACTGGTTATCCTGGGACTTAATCATAAACTACAGATAATACTGGTCGAAATCAGTTTTGTGGGAGGAATAAGAAGGCAGCTTCCTTAAGTGTCATATAAACGCAGGAACTTCCCTTAGCAAATAACCTCTTCCTACTTGAATACTGAAAATACTCTCTGTAAGATAGCATGGTATCAAGTAAAAATTCATGATTTCAAATTAAATTAATTCCAATTACTGCTAGGCTAATCCATGTTAATAGATATTAGTCTGTGGATTCCACTTGAACAGGTCTCTTTAAGAACCTGAGGCTCTTTTACCAGATTTTGATAGGAAAGTCACTAAGGTAATTTTTTTTCCCTTCTAATGAGCACAGGTAATTCATATAAATATTGCTTCATTTCATCTACTGCAAGACCCAAACCCATACATCTCAGTTTTATGACTATGTGCAACTGTGCATGCTGAGATTAGTCCAATTGATTGCAACTTGTTCTATTTACAGGTAAATATATGCAGCAACAATTTAATATTTTTTACACATAGATTCAGTTAAAAGTTTAATTCAAATATTTTCTACCATAAAGTCCTCCTACCTACAGCTCTTTCCAGGAAGCACATATGAAGATGACTGAGAAGTAGCTGACAAGGAGAAGAAAGGTCAATAAAGAACAAGCAATTAGATTAAATGATTTAAAAATGAATATGTGCACTACGTTTTACAACTGAATGTTTCCACATACTACACTGCAAGAATTTAAGAAAACTCATCATTGAATTCAGTAATTTAAAATATTATTGTTATAGTTACCTTTCTTCTTATATGTTTCTGTCTTCGAATTATTGGCACTTCTTCAATTATTACAAACAGCATTTGTTAAATGAGTGATCTGAACTTTTAATCAAAAATACTACCACTCTCCTTACAAGGTATTATTATTTCATCTATAGTAAGAGTCTTACAGTTTCATGCAAAAGCTGCCTAAGACACTGATTTATTTTTAAAAAATCTAAGACATTCAATAGAATCTTTAAAAAAGCTTTAAAAATCTAAGATATTCAATAGACAGAGAAATCTGTACTTTCGTATGTAGAATGTCACACATTTTTATTTTATTAATATTTTTGTATAGGATCAACAACGTGGAGAACAGAAAAATGAGACAAAGTAGGCCAAATAACTGATAATTGGCTGAACTAGCAAGGAAATTATATAAAAAAGGTTTAAAAGTAGGATGTATTTTAAATTGCCCTCTAATTTGCAATTCTTTCCTAAAGAACACATTTACAGCTACCAAGATCTCCAGCTAAGAAAAAAATTTAATATTCATTGCAAAAGTCTTGTATCAGGAAATAAAACTTGTATTAATACTAAAGTTACTCAGAAAGCAATTTAGTTGCTTTAAAATGGGCAACTAATGTAATTATAGAAGCTCTAATTTTTTTTAGATAGTTTCATGGAGTTATCATTTCTGGCAGGTAAGGGGCAGCAGACGATTACCTCAAAATCTGCATGTCTGCATATAGGCAACTGAATACTGCATTTTGTGACCCTGAAATCTGAAATTATTTGGTGAACATATGTAAACACAAATTCACATTCAGCTATGCCACTTCTTTGACTTTTGTTTGTTTCTTGCCAGAAAACAAGTGAAAAGCTTTATTGTCCCTAAGTCAAAACCAAAATAAAGAAGGGAATTTGCAAAAACACTACGTAAGTTACAAGAATGTTTCAGCTGCTTGTTTGGGGGTTTTTATAAGTTCATTTTATGGATCACTAGTGAGAATAATGTAGCTGCAGAGACCAGCATTATAGTGCCTTAGCGCTACAGAAAGTATGAAAATCATGGACAAAATGTGAAGAATTTGTTAGTTTTTTTCTTCTCACTTCTTGGGGAAAAAAAAAAAAAACAAAACAATACCCAACAACATTTATTTATTTATTTTCCTGAACAGATGATGGGGATACAGTGAATTATGCACTAAAAAAATGCTTCCCCCAGATCTGTTTCATTTGAAGAAATGATTGCTCTGAACCAAAATCCCAGATCTTAATATATATTTACTTGACATAGATATGCAATTTAGGTACAGAGTTTCTAATCTCTGTAATGGTTCAACCACACAGTTCTGTATCTTAGTTCTTAGCAGCTTTGGACACATGAGGACACAGAACAAGCTTTGTAGGTCTAACTACCTTTGCAAGCTTTATATATCAGTGCAATAGTGATATATTCAGAGATAGTAACTAGTTTTGAACTAAGAACAAAATGAAATATGTATTTTTCAAACAAATAAACTTTTCTGTAAATATAGCCTCTTTTCTAGTCAGAATATAGTTTCAACCCTACTAGCATTTGTGACAGGTTTTACACATTAATGAAAATGATGAAAAATGTTGACTATGAACAATAAATGGGTAAATGCTTGGCAATATGCACAGTTATATCTGTAATGACAAATAAATGCTCCTAAAAATGTACTGTAACTGAAATAACTTGTTGAAGGACTTGAAGGTCAGTATGAGACAAGGGACTTAGTAAATGGAAGAAGTCATGTTGCCCACAGAGCTGCCCTGTCATATAAAGTATTTGCTTCCAGAACTGACTCAAAGACACTTCCTTTCCAACACAATGCATTCTTGATTTGTCAGGAATGTGACACACTCTATTAGAAAAGGTTACAGGAAAGTGTCATCACAGAGCAAGTTCTGCTGAGCAGCCTGCAGAAGTGTCACATTTTGTTAAGAGCTGCTACCCTGTCCTAGTGTCTCATTACACATGGACAACTATACTAGAAGGTATAAATTAATGAAATTACTTTTGAAAATGAAACAAAACCTGAGATGACTACATGACAATACCACATCTGCCCACTTTAGAACATGTTACAAAATAATGGTTTGGCTCAATAAAAATGTCTCTGACTATTTCATCTGTCTTCATTGTATCATAAATGGGTTTGATGTACTTGCAAATCACTTTAAATGTCTGCTAAAGGAATGTATTAGTTCTGTTGTTTAATTTATGCAAACATGTCTGAATTTACTATTCTCTTTTCCCTCTCCCTTAGAATACTATGTCTTTTTAACATCCTATTATGACTTGTTAGACAAAGACTTCTTCCAGTATTTGCATTCCTTAATTTGTCTTTGCTGGCTTGAATAATCTGAGCCTAAAATGAATTGGAACCCATAGACACTATTCACAATATTCCTGATAAATAATGAAAATAACTGAGAAAATAATGTAAAATATAGGCATTAGTGGTCCATCACACAGTTCTAGTGACACTGAGGTTATTTTAACTGAATATTTTACATAGCTTTTACAGAGGTTTTCATTCTTGTAAGAGGGATGTGTCACTGAGGTATCTGCTAGTTCATACTGAAGACAACTTTCATGCTGTCTTTAGTAAGCCAATGCCAGAGCGTTACTAGAGTTTCTGAACGAAGTTGCTTTCATTAACAATAGCTACTCTTTGGAGCATTTAAGCAAGAATGTGACCTCCAGCATCTTTAACAGTGGTATCCTGAAAAAGTATAAGGGAGTTCACTGGTTGCACAAAATGGATTGGTTTGTACAGTCTTCCTAAATGGTAATTTTGACTGGTCTTGGGGAAAAACACTAGGCAAGATGAACTATTGGTTTGACATAGGGCAGCATTTCTTTTGTTCTTGTGATGGAGCCAAACCCAAATCCCCCTAAATAACTTTATCTTTCCTCTACCCTACCCTTCATTTGGAAGGTTATATGCGAAGGGAAGGACAAGCATAAGGAAGAGTTTCCTGTTGAAAACTCAGCACTCGACTACTCAGCAGAAGAGTTTCACAAGAGGGATCTTGACTTCATAGTCTAGTGCTTGAAGCACTCCATCAGTCTTGGAGTCCTGAATCATGTACTGTTTTGTGTTTTACATTTAAGAGTCATTGATTTTAAAACATCTATAGTAATATAGAAGACTGTTGCCCATCTGAGTTTTCTAGCCACTAGGATAGTTAATAATGCCTTAGGCCTTTAGCTCTGAAGAGAGGTAACAGAGTATTCTGGGACTGTTGTTAAATAACAATACAGATTCTTTAAGTTCTAAACTTGGATCCTACATGCTCAGTTGTACAGAGATAATAATTTATGACAGTCATAACCTTTGTTATCATCATGCAATTAATTTTATTTTCCCTTTAGCTCAGCACTCATGATTATAACTTTTATAAAGTAATTTCAGTCAATATTCTGAAGGACCTTGATTCAAAAGGGCATACAGGTATGTGAAAGAAGATGTGATGTATCACATAAAAAAAACCTCCAGATGCATTTTTCTTGGTATTATTTATCTCACTTCCTTATCTACTTAGTCAAGATATGTATTCTGATGGATTCTTCTTTTTTTGTGTGTCAGGTGAAATGGTAGGGAAATCATTTCACAGTGTACAACGTATTTTCACCTGTCGTTTCTCAGGTAATTTATAAAGTTATGCCTATTTGGCATTATTTAGCTTGCTTATATGTTAGTTTATACTTTCTTGAATAATTCATTATGCTCTTTACACTCATGTAGACAAATTAGGACAGGTAAGGGAGTCTAGGATAGATACATGAAAATGTTGAGTTTCTATCATCTGGGCAGAGGTTATGAAACAAATGTGAAATTCTAGTAAACTAAATATTGTAAACAGGTGCAGAAACTCAAGATCTTTTCCACAAAAGCTATACACTGAAGAATTCAGAATATAAAAAGTTCAGGATGCAATTCTATCAACAGAAAAGTAATAAGAGAATAAAAGATAGCACTACAGAAACACTACACTGTAATTGTGAGACTAGTGCCTCGCAACAAGAGCCTTTTTAATCAGAAAGCAATCTACTCTCCCAAAAATACAAAGGTTATCTTGTGAAATGTTGGCAGAATGATTTCATCTACATTCTATTAAAAAAGCTAAACTAAGCATGCAATGCTCAATTATTTTTGTATTCTCCCATTTTGATTTTTTCCTTGCCTGTATGTGAACAGGTATAATTTCATTACTTCCTCAGATCCTACAGATCCCTGATAATCCAGACATCATGAGTTGGCTGCTCCAAGACCTTTGATTAGTCCTTACTCAGACCCTGTGCATGCCATTGTTTAACCTCATTAGGCTTCTCTCTACCCAGTTTTTCAGACTGTCCTGGTCTTGCTGAATGGCAGCACAGCCTTCTGGTATGCCAGCCGCTCCTCCCAGTTTTGTATCACCAACAAACTTGCTGAGGGTACACTCTATCTCTTCATCTAGGTTATTGAAGATGTTGAATAAGACTGGACCCCCTACTGACCCCCAGAGAACACTAACCAAGATCACTAACCAAGATATTTCAAAACAGGCTTTCTTGGTTTGTGAGTAGCAAGTCCAGCAGTGTCTCACCCTTGGTTAGCACATCTGACATTTGTATGAGGAAGCAGCCCTCTATACATTCAAGGAACTTGATGGCTTCTGTATCAATCTTCCTGCAAATACCTGGGTAGGTGAAGTCACCCATAAGAACCAGGTTCTGTTGACCTGAACCTTGCTTAAGTGAACACAAATATTGCTTCATTTGCCTTATCATCTTGGTTTGGAGGTCAGTAGCAGATGCCTACTGTAAGATTTCCCCTGGAGACAACCGCTTTGATCTTGACCGAGGGACATTTGACAGGGCTTCCATGATTACCATAGCTGACATACACATTCAAGGTACTCCTTAACTTAGAGTGTAATTCCTCCATCTCTTTTTCCTTTCCTCTCTTTACAAACCAGCGAGTAGCCATCCATCATGATCCTCCAGTCATGAAAGTTATGTTTCACTCATTCCTATGATATAACTTTCTGACTGGGTGGGGAGCTCCTGTTTTTTACCCCAGCTACATGCATTGGTATACATATATTTGAGATTAATGATCTCCTTATTCTCATCTTGGGAGGCAGCAAAGGAATATTTGTTGCTGCTCTGGTTGGCCTGGTTTATTTACCAGTTGGTTGCAATGGTGTGAGCATTGCAACTTTGGACCCCACACACCAAGTCCTTTGGTTGAAAGCCCACCTCACCAAGCTGCCAAAGATACCCTTGCCTCTTCTAGACAGGTGGATCACATCCCTCCCTAGCAGACTATAGTCATTATCATAAAAGCCAAAACCTTCATGATGGCACCAGCCACAAAGCCAGAAGTTAATTTGCATTATACATCTATCTCTGGCTTCACCCTTTCCTCTACATGGTAAAATGGAACAAAAAAATAACTTGGGTGCCAATACTTGCACCCACAGGACTTTGTAGTCTTCCTTGATTCTGCCTAGGTCCCATGTTCCATTGTCATATGTCTCCACACTAAAGAGTAGCAATGGATAGTAGTCTGTGCTCTTGACAAGTTGTGGCACCCTTTAAGCAACATCTTCCTCCTTAGCTCCCAGAGGACAGCATCCCTCTTGTGACTCCCTGTCAGGCTAGCAGATAGGCACTTCAATGACCCTCAACAGAGAATCACCCACCACGAACACCTGTTGCTTTCTTTTGCACTATGCACAGTGTGATGCTGGTAAAGATTCTCCTTACAGACCTTGCTCATGGGTGTCTAGAGTTGTTAAAGCATCACATCTGGTTTTGGTTGTAATGCTGGAGGTTGGGGACTGAAGCAGAGTCCTGCTTTTGTGGGTCAGCAGGGTCCAAGGTGCCTCATTCTCTGTGGAGACCACTACAGGAACATGGTTCTGAAACCACTTATCTATCCCCATCTTGGATACTCTAATACTGCACAGACTTTTAACTGTTTCTTGTAACTTGTCCACCTAATGCAACAGATCATCAACCTATGCACACCTCTCATGAGTACTTAAGAAGTACAGAAGAAGGTTTAGGCACTCATTGTAGCCTACTGTACTGAAGTTTCCCCTTCCTTACCAGTTCCACCTGGGTGGAAGTGTCAGACATCTTAGGAGCTTTCTCTGTAGAAACTCTGGTTTTAACTCTGCGGTGAATACCCACCATTATGGTAGAGACCTCTTGAACTGACTGCACCCTTCTGTGCAACCTGCCACACAACCTGCTGCTTCACACCCTGGCTGACACGTCACAGTCTGTCTGCTCTGGTCACAGCAACACTGGCTACTCACACTCTCCCGGTTGCTTTTAAGAAGGGTGGGGGTGACTGCAGTTGCCCTGTCAACAGCCAGGCCTTGTCAGCAGCTCCCACAAGAGCTGCTGGCTCCTGGACTATCTCTCCATTCCCCTGGCACTTTCCCTGCCTTGAGAAAAAACCCTGTGCACCGAGATTTGCCACTCCACTGCAGTATAGGTCTGACCCTGGAGCAGATCCTCTCAGCAACAGCCTGCTAGGTTCCATTACTCACTTTCTCTCAAGAAATCAGTGATCTTTCCTGATGAACTGAACCTTTATATCAAAGTAAGCAAGATTAGCAGGAAGCTGACACTCATGTGAATTCATAGTTTACTAGAAACTAATAATTATTTAATTCTATGTTCAATATTTTATTCTATACTCAATATATTAGAGGATGGACTTTTGCACTCCTTAGTTTTAGCTAGTATGAAAAAAATGGCATGAGAAGAGGGAAATGCTCACTGTTAAAACCCCCGTGGAACTCATTATAAAGGTGAATTGATTACAATACTGGGAAAAACAAAAAAAAAGAATGAAAAATTAAACTTAAAATAAAAATGAGTATCACATGGGTTTTGGCTTTATGTTTTAGGGCATTTTTAATAAGCTTTTGTTTCATTGCATTTTGATTATTTTTTTTTTTTAATTTCACATCATTGAAAATATATTTGTGATGCCAGAGAGATTTCAGAAAACAGCTGAAAGACTGAGAGAACTGTGACAGAACTCAACCAGTTGAAATGATAATTTGGGGGAAAAGTGCATTTTCTTACTCTTCAACAAAACTTCCATTTGGTAATTTTAAAAAATATGATCCTTAATGCAGTCACAATGTCAAAATATGAGGAAAAGAAAATGAGAAAAAGAAAATAAAGGTCCTGTATAAATTTCCAAGCACAACCTATCTCTTCAGGTGGTAAGGGTGAAGTATTTACAAGCTTTTTTTTTCTGTTTGTAACCTTGGTTACAAAGTCTTGGACAGTTGGCTCTATGTGACCCTACTTGGGCAGAGTGGTGGGGCCAGATGACTGTCAAAGGCCCTTTCCACACTCAACTATTCTGTGATTCTGTTGGTAAAAACTTTACCATCTGTGTTTTACACAAGCCAACAAACTACGAAAATAATTTTATTTCTCTTTAAGTGTAAGGACACTTCAGAGGGAAAACAGATTTGTGTAATTCACTTTGTTTCTTCAGAAAGGAGTACCTAGGCAGTGTAGCTGAGCTTCCTTTGAAGATGCCTATCAAATCCATAAAAGATGAAGTTTGGAAGGGTACAAGCCCAGTGTTTTCAGTCTGGTGGAGCAGTGAAGTATTGTTCAGCGAAGTAAAATGGTTTATGAATGCTAGAATCTTCCTGACCCATTCCCTTGACTCAAAATGACTTTACATGAAGAGATTCCTGAATTGCAGCAATGTAGGAGAGGTGAAAATCAATCTTACAATGAATCTGTATAATCTCTGGAAGCCACGCATAACCCTCATCTGCCTTCTTTTAAATTGGAGTCAAATTTTGTAGGCTCAGACTGTCCACTGTCTTGCTGTTGTTAACATAATGATTTCTCAGTCTAATGCAATAGTGAATCTTTATATTCAATATATATATAAGCATTTAATCAATATGTGAAAAAAAGTAAAAATAGATTGACTCAAATGATATACTCAAATAATATTTTTGATTTTGACTCCAAATATATTCAAAACTGTTAATAAAAGTATCTCTATTACAGAAGAAATCTTCCTTGTAATACAATCTAAGTTGAGATACTGTTGATTAAAGATCTAAGATTACAAGAAACATTAAATGTAGAAACCTTCTCAATTACTTTGCATTAAAGTTCTCAATTACTCTGCCTTGCAGTCCCTATTTATAGCTTATGGCATTTGTTCTTACCAATATCTTATACCTGTTGTATCAAAAGCAAAAATACTTTCCTTTTTTATCCTTTTTAAAATTATTTAAATTATTAAAATATAAAAAAAAAAAATTTAATATCTTATGTAATTGGAAGTATATAGGAATCTGAGTTCTTTTATTCATTATGCTAGACAGTCTCCTCTTTATATGCACCACAAAAGCTTAAGTATAGTAAGTACCTGCAGCTGTTTTGTAGCAGATGGCTATAGTCAAAGTCTGATTTTATTTTGGTTTTACTGCTATCGAGTGCACAGCACTTGATTCAATGGCCCACTTAAATAACAAAACAAACCAAAAAGAAAACACTAAAAAAACCAACCAAACCAACCCCCCCGACCATTTTAGAAGATATAATTTGTCTTTTTTCTCCTTTTACCTTATAATTGCCATATAGCTTCATCATACTAGTTTCTGAGCATGGTTGAGATTGTTCAGGTTTGGTATTTTTAAACAATCCTGCTTGATTGTTTTTGAATTTGCATTGTACTTACACCCTGCAGATACTGTCTCCTCTGAGAGAAACTTATGCTAATAGTCTTAAGATATCATTTCACAGCTTCAAAAACCTTACAAACATTTCAGTCTTGTTTGCAGAAGAGCAGGGAATTGGGAAGCTAATAATCAGGTGAGATTTTTCCAAACACACTATAAATGTAAACGTTTTCCACTTTGTCTGAAATGTCAGAAAATCTGACAAAATAGTCCAACCTACTTAAGGCGATTTATAGCCCATTCCTCTTGGAAGGGAGAAGGGGCACAGAGATTATAAGAGGCTGCTCTACAGGTTTCTTAAACTATACTCTGTAGTCCACTGCTAACCAGTAGTGACACTTAAGTCAGATCAAAACAATATTTTTGTCAATTGCTTTTTTTTTTCCCAGTGAAGATCAATGCCTAACTGCCCATAAAAGTGTATATATGCATGCACACATATGCAAATCATTAAGAATCTTTAACTGGACAATAAATAACCCTCCCATTAGACTGTATTTTTGAATTTCTAGCTTCATAATGGCCTTTATTTTTTATGCTAAAGCAATAGAGAAATATCTTTTCACTGTAGTGGCTTTACTGTTCTTTAGACAGGCTCAGTAGGCTCTTCATGGAGAAAACTGCTTAAGTCTGACACTTTGAACTTCTGAAGTTTTTCTGAAGGTCACTAATTTCTACACTGCACTGAAGAAGGAACTGTTGGAGGCTTTGCATTCAGAAGTCATATTGAGTACAAGGATACAACTACTTCTAAAAAGCTAAGTTCTGCCTCTAAATTTTAGGACCTTCATAAGAGCAAAGTCAATATATCCCAAGGGGACATTTTAGTGAAGTCTTCATGGATCTTTGATTAACACATAATTTCTGTTAATTAGAGTTCATTTATTCATCTGTCCACTTGATTCTAGACTAATTCTTTCATGGATAAATTGAGAATTATCTAAAAAGTGTCTTAGAAGTATCTCAGAAACCAGTCATACTTTGCAGGTTGATTGACAGATACATTAGGCAGCCTTAGGCTTCCTGTTGTCACCGTTGCAAACGGTATTTTCCCTTTCTCATTTATACTTTACAATTTGTTCTAGCACAGTCTAGGCTAGTGTGAGTGTCATGGAAAAGACAACAAGGGAGCAATACAAGTGAAAATTGTGCAGCTGTTTTATTCTAGTCTGTTGCATACAGAAGTAGAGGATCTGATAAACACAATTAAAAGTGGAAGAAAATTGTAAAAGAGAGGAAAACATAAGATCTATAAATCATACTAAATAAAACATCAAGTGAAGTGCTTGCTTTGACACCAGTTCTCCTATGCAGTTTATTAAATACAGTAATATCTTGATAGTTCATACAGAAGGTATCCAAATTCTCTCTCTCTAGTTTCAAAAGCATCTTTTATAGTAATTTTAAAGTTGTTTGGAGAACTGAATTATTCCTACCCCCCTTCCACCCAGCAGATAAACTAACTTAAAACACAGAGAAATTATGAGGACTTAATTATGAAAGCTGCTGTAACATAATTTGCAAAGAGCTACTTCAAAAGACAGTTCTCATATTATCACTCAGGAAAACTTGGCCCTACTTTGAGTGGGGTTTTGGATAAGATGACCTCCAAAGGTCCCTTCCAAATAAATAATCCTATGAATCTGTGATTCTAAAGCCTGTTTTATCTTTCAAGGAGTTTGTGGTTTAACTGAAGACAGATCAAAACAGTCCATCCTGGAAAGAAAGGATCAGAACAAAATAAGACAGACTACCATACTACTATATCATGCAATGATCATCACATTTAAATCAGGTGGAATAATTACAAGGAGAGTGAGATATAAGACTAACTTTTCCAACTAGAAAATTACGTCCAATAACTGTCCCCTACTTAATTCAGGTCTTATGCATAGCTGAAGAAGGGCAGGCTTCAGTGCAAAATCTTGTGACAGGACTACTGAGAGCTGTCAAGCTCATTACTTCACAGATAACCTCACCCAAACACAAGACTACTGCTTCCAAATATGTAAGTACATTGGTAGACATCACTGCACTGTTTGTCCTTGGTACAGGTTAATAGGGCTCGCTTTACTGTTGTTCGGGTTAGAAACAGAGCACAGTAACAGCAGGTTTTCCTTTCTTTTCATCCCTTTCTTTTGCTTTCTTTAATCAAAGGTAGACACTTCAAAAATCCTTCAGACTCAGAAATTAAGGCCTAAGCTTAAGTTGTAATCTGCCCTTGGAATTTCAAAACATGATGAATGTAATAGTATTTTTCGTTTGTTTGTTCAAAGCATCTATTGTACTTATATTGTTCTAATGTAAAGGACATAGTTCACTATCCTGAACAGCAGCACTAAACCACATTGATCTGCTTGCATTCTATCTCCCCACCACTGTCTAGTTAAGATCATATTGAATAATTTCATTCTATAGGAACAGAATGTTATTTGAACATGCTGCTCTGAAATCTTTATGGGTGCTTGAGTGATAACTGATTGGATGACCTACCTACACTCTAATAATGAACAGAATATAGCAAGTAATACAGCATACTAAATTGAGGATATAAATCTCTTTCTATTACTACTGTCTTCCACAACACTAATGGAAAGTTCAACTTTTTATGGCATCTTAAATAAGAACTAGAAAATAATGAAGCAGGCAGGATTAATGGAATGCCCAGGAGACTTTGCTGTTGCTGGTCTGCTTCCTCTCTGTTGGCCTCTTGCACTCACCCTGTAGTACCTCTGTGTGTTCACCATACATTTAAATTGCATATTTGGAGCAGATTTGGTTTAGTTTTTTGTTGTTGTTGTTTGATGAGATTAATTTTCTGCAAACTACAGGGGAATGATTTGTTTGTGAATAAAACTCAGAATTCCCAGTTAGAATATTTGCCCACTCTAACTATGACAAATGAGTGGTGTTGTCCAAAAGCCTTGTTGCTAAAAAGGAAAAGGCTGTGCTTGTTCAGCATCCTATAGAAAAGTGTGTCTCAATCATTTCCCTTGATCTCAGATGCGTAAAATCTTTCTGGTTTTACCCTGCATAACTTCCCACCTGATGTGCATAGAAGTTAAATTAACTATGTAAAGAAAAACTCAACTTAGAAAGTTTAAAAGAAATGGCTACATCTGGTTTTGGCAGTTTTCTATTTTATAGAAGTCTTGCAGACCTGCTTTCTGTTGTTTTGTTTAGTTGCTTTTTTCAGAGTGAATTTGGCTTTGGTAATAAGAAAGAGAGGGTTTTGTTGGCTTATTAAACTCTTGTTGACATACATTGACTTAGGGTTTAACACCAACAGTCAAGATAGAAGTTAATTAGCATTCAGTACCTTTAATTGCAAGCTACAGTTCAAATACTTCAGGACAAGGTAAAGCAAATAACACTTGTCACCAGTAATTACAGCCAGTTTTCACCACCCTGCATTGAAGGCACTGAGCTGCTGCTTTTTTAAGAGGTCACAAAAGATGAATGAGTGCAAAGGAGATCACACTTCTAAAATATCCAAATAGTACTTCTTTGAGTTTTCCTTTCCTTATCCTCAAATATTGCTTGTTGTTCACTTTTAACATATTATTGACCCCAAAAAATTCATTTAATTTCTAGGTTTTTTTCTTTTAGGCGTTCCAGAAAGTCTCCCTATCATTTTCTTTTGCTTACTGTGTTATACTCACAAGGGCTGACATTAGGAATGAGATGCTGATGTTGCTTTTCTTTTTTTTAACAAATTCCTAGAAAGACTTAGTTGACCAAGTACGATCTTGTAAGCAAAATATGCAAGAGAAAAATAAACAGAAATCTCTGTAAAACTTAAATGGTCAAAGGTGGACTGTGACTGTTTTTAAAATTCACAGATACCTCTTTTTGTCTGATGGAGCATGTGTGGAAAACATAAGTAAATGGAAGAAGATTTCCATCAAACTGTAACAGGACATACTGACAGCTTCAGAATCAAACTATGCTTTGTGATCTTTTGTATGTTTTTCCTCAAAGTTCGTCATTGAGATGATTTAGGTATTTGAAATGTTCAAATGTACAGTTAATATTTTGTTCAAAGGAGCTCATTTCAGTCAGTTAAAAAATGCCTGTGAAAGTATTTTTGACACAAATGCCAACTGAATGTTCAGAAGAATTATAAAATTAATTTGAGGATAGCAAATGTAGAACTACACTTACAGTGATTTGGAATTCTGGGGCTCTTTAATAAATAAATCAACATATGAATTTATGTATGTATAATCTTACATATGTCATATAAGCATGTTCTTCTGAATTTATCAAAGTTTCCCATCAAAAAAGAGAAGTCATGAGAGAGTGTCTGGAGACAGATCACCAAGGAATAATACTCATAAAGCATAGGGAGAAAGGAAATACCTGTTTACTGTAATAGGCATTTCAGTTGTGTCATTTTGGGAAAGGTGCAGATGATCAGTTGCTTAGGTGTCAAGTGTGAAACAATCAAGCGAATCAGTAAATTACAATATTTGCCTTTAAATGAATTGTCAAAGGCAAATAATAATGTATTTTAACTTCAGTGGACAATTGGCAGTTATAATTTCCTGATACATCTGAAGAGCTGAAGTATTGAATCACATTATTCATTTTCATTTAAGTAAAAAAAAAAATCACAGAAATTAGGATACAAGCTACGAGTTCAGGAAGTAAATGAGGAGTCTGCAAGAATTTTGAAGGCATGTTTTCATCAAAAATAAATGAAAGTTCTGAAGGCGCTAATTGTCATTAATTAAAGCAGAATTTAAGAGATCGCTAAGGTTGTATTGTAAAGCCTCTGCCAATTCACGGCCTAGATAAAGGATATCAGATCCATTATTTGCTTACTAAGTAAATAAATTATATAAAAAAAGACAACTTTCACCTTCAATAGTGTGTACCATGAACATCTTACAGAGACCAGTCAAGGGTTACGGCTGGACCAACCACTAGTCAAATTACACACGCTCTCTATTAACCTCTCTCCCTTCCCAAAGGGGAAGAGAAAGGTAATAAGGGAGAGAGACTTATGGATTGGAAGACTAAAACACCTTTGATGAAAACAATAAAAATAAAATTAAATATATACAAAAATATACAAAACCAATCCCCTTGATGGCAGTGATGTCACCAACACCACTGATGCTGTGGAGCAGACAATGGGAAAGTCCCAGCTGGATTCTGGAACTGGATTCAGGAACACATGGATTGGGATCAAAGGCAGAACAGATGAAGTCCTTCTCAGACAATAGTCATTGAAAAGAGAGACTGATCCTTGTAATCACTGTTTTATACTGAATATGATGCATATGGGATGGAATACCTTGTTGATTAGTTTAGGGTCACCTGTCCCATCCTCTCCTTCTCACAAGTGTGGCCTTTTATATTCTGCAGCCCTCAACATGGCACACAAAATTTAGCAGTGATCTTGGTCTGCCCAGGAGCAGGTTTTTTTAGGAAACCAAATAGCCCCCTTGTATTCCAGGAGAAAATAGTGACTTACTGAGTCATCTGGATCCTCACAAGTCTATGGGACCAGACGGGATCCATCCTAGGGTAATGAGGGAACTGTCAG